>CM067486.1:23826679-24005568 GCA_034552555.1 Semaprochilodus insignis | reverse complement strand
GGGGTGGGGGGGGCACAGTAAGTAAAAATTACATACATAAAATACATCTTGTACTGTACTAGGATCTTTAACAGATCTTCAACAACAGTTAAGCTGAAACGCTGAGCTAAGCAGCTAAGCTGAGTATGGGGCTTACTCTGTGGGGGGCTTGCTTGTTTGCCCATCTCCTTGCTCTGGTTATTGTCTGGGATCTGCTTAGGCTCTGGAAATCGCTCCAAGTCAGGTGATCCCAAGCACCTTCGAGCCCCACCCGCATCCTCACTCTTCAGGGTGCTCGATGTCACCCCAAACCTGGCCAGGAATATTGCATAGTACTCAGCGACGGCATCTGAATGTCTTTGTGTGCACATGTGTGTGTATATAGTTCTGCATAAATAAGCAACTGAATTAATTATTTACCTGGTTCTGGACTTCACTTGTGTTGCATAGTTAATTTCTTTGTCCTCCCAAATATCCTCCTCCTCATCAGCATCATCAAACTGCTGATTTTTTTCCTTATTGCATGCCTCAAAGGCTCCAGGGATGGGCTGATACAGGACAAAAGAACATGACCTTAACACAATCAACAGGACAATATTTGAAGTCTAAGATAATAGAAACTCTTTGGCTTAATTTTAACAAAAAAAAAAGTTTAAAAAGTTAACAAAATGCAAAATACTGATTAAAAATGCTATTTGTGTCCTCTCCTCCTGTGCTGTTCAGTGCAGAATGATTTGTAATCAGTGTTCATATTATTTCAATGGAAGGTATGACAACAAAGGACATTTCTATTACAAGTTTGATACAATTCAACATCCCCAATTGTCAGCTTTTTATTTTTTGGCTCAATGTTTATTTTTGTATTTTTTAATCCAAGAATTCAAGATTTAGTGCATCATTTCCAGAAAGAGAAGGAGACAGCAGAGGAGAGAGACTATTAAGGAATTTAGGAGAAATAGAAGGGGGAAAAAAAAAAAATAATAAAAAAAATAAAAAAACCACTCACGCCTTCATCCACCAGGCTACAGTTGATTCCTGCAATTCGACTGAATGTTGCACTGAAAGATAAACACAGATACAAAAACTTAGCCATAAACATAGAGGAAAGCACAGGTACATAGCTGTAGATAGCAGTTTTCCTGATATAAAGATAAAAAGCTCAGTAAACAAAATCTGTATAAATTAGTGTAATTACTGTGATTAGTATAAATCAGTATAAAAAGCTAAATAAATATAAAATAAAAATTACGTGATACTGTCGTCATGCTCTCCAAATTCGTCATCATTGAATCCAAACTGGTCAACAAAGTTTGCTGTCATTTGCTGGATCTGGTAGTCTGAAAAAACCTGAAAAGTGACAACACACAATACAACTAAACAAATAGCTGAAATAACGAAGGTAAAGAGGAAGCCACAGATTTATACCACACTGATGTCCTAACTTGAAATTTGCAGTACAACTACATTGACTGGGTGCATTCATGTGCACATGGGTATTGGCAAATTGGATTTTGTGGCATCTCACCAAGTCCACAGCATTCTTCTTGTTAGTCTCTGCTAGTGTTTCATCCACAAAGTTTTGCCAGCGTCTTCTATAGTCCTCAGGTAGTTCTAACAGACAAACGCAGCATTAGCATCATGAACAGCCATTTTCTTTGCAAAAAACACAAAGAAGCAGAATTAGTATGCGAGTACCATTTATAAGCTGCACGATCTGAGCTTGTGTTGTGTCTTTCTCTGCGCACTGCACTACAGCATTGGCTATCCTGGTTAGATGACCCATGTACCCTCTCCTCATGCCTCCTTCCGCCCTGCAGCACACACATTAGTTTGTACATGGAAACATTAACACAAAACACCTTTACAAGACATACAAACATTTTAAATCACAGAATTTATTGAAGTTACTAACTGTGTTTTGTCATTCTCCTCCCAGGCATCTAGAATTCTCTGCACCAGCCTGCACTTCTGAAAAAGCTGCACATTCAAGAACAAATACAAACATATGTACATGTGAACTACAACAATAAACGATGTGTAAAAAATCCTGTAGCTATATAAAATAACCTATAGATTATTTATATGAATTTTAGCAAAACTAGCTGGTGATTAATCATCAATTAATTGTTAATTGCATCATCAGTGATGCAACTCCTCAAAATATCTATTATAATAGTTACAATTGTGAGATCTGATTGGATGAGCCACATTTTAAGCCATTTTAAAATAACTGATATACACACAAATCAACTGAATTCTGTACCAATGTACTGAGATCCTTGTTTGGAGTGTGGAATGTAGTACTGATGTGGGGTCAAGAATAAAAACATTTATGAAGTAAACAGCCTGAAATGATACATTACGTAAGAACCCGGTAACATCAGTAACATATCCCATTATAATACACAAAGCTAAGGCATCGGGGTACAGCAACCTTTTTGAATACATATTGACAGACACACTGAAAACACTGTGTTCCATGCTGTTTTCTTAACACAACTTTTCTATTAATATGTTCAATTCTTTAAATTTAATAACAATTACTCATTGCTTCCTTTTAGTCTAGTGCTCTAGTCCCCCTGCAAACCACCAGTGACACCCTGAAAACAAAATTTTGCCAATTTGACAATAGTGGGTAGCTGTGTGATTTTCAGTTAATGCATGCATGTTGCCCTCCATGAAACACATGAATAAATCCAGTACAACCCTGGTGCTAAGCTTATCAATCATAAACATATCCAATACTGAGGAGATTGTTCAGTGTGATCATCCCTCAAAACAGCTTCAGAACGCTCCAATTAATAATGGGCTCATTACACTGATTTATCAGTCTACTCAGGCCTTGGTGGGAATTTTGCAAAGAAGTCGGTTATCATTTCCTGATTTTACAATACTTAATAAACAAGCATTGATGGTGGTGGACTAGCAGCCTGTCCTGAAACCCAGGAGGATAAACAGCTTACACAACGAATGAATGATTTAATGATATTGTTTCTTTGAAAGATGGTATATATATTTTTTTGAATGGGCAAGTATTCTAAAAGTATTCTCCTAAAAATACTAGGACTTGTACTGAATACAAATACTTTCTGTATTTCGAATAAGTATTTTCAAAACTTGTAGTGAGGGGTAAACGAGGTTGGGATTTAACAGAATACAAGTCCAAGTTAAAATGAACATAAATGCTATGACTGGGACTAGCTTTGGCTCCATGTACCTTAGTCTTAAGCCATCCACCTCATCTTTCTCTATGACTGCACATGTGAGATTTCCTCACGCTGCAATGCATTGCACTTTGTCTGTCTTTTTGCTTATTTGATATGGTGCCTGTAGCTGTACATGTACCTGTGCTTTAGTACTCTTGAGAAGTGAAAAGAAATTGAAATTAACTTAAACTTAAACATAATCTGTTAAACAATTATTTAATTGTTGGTTAATGCTTAAAGGTTAATCAGTTAAACTCCTACTATGAACACAAAGCAGATGCCAGACTTACATGCTTTACCAGGTCTTGGTGCGACAACATGTTGGACTTGTCTGAGTTTTGTATATCCTCAATGCAAGCGTTTACTGTGTCCATGTTTTCTGGTTGGTCTAGCTCTGGACTGTCCTGTGTTGGTCCCTCCGGTACAGCTTGATTAAGAATGGCAAATACACATTGCTCCACTTGAACATGAAGAAAATTGTTCCATGTAAATTTAAAAAACAGATCCTGTATATATATTAGGGGAGAGAGAGGGAGAGAGGAGAGAAAGTTGTATGAGAGACGAATCAATAAACAACAAATGGTAAGTGCATCTGTGATTGCTATTATATGTGCAACAATGTGGAGAGAAGCCACACCAGGATCAGGTTGACCATGTCCAATTGGCAGAGCTCATAGTGGATTCTTGGAGCTGTAGTGTTGAGCAGTGCGGCCACAAGTCTGCAAGCATGTAGCCGAGCATTCCCAAAGGGCTCCTCCAAGACACCCAGAGTCGTCAGCATACTGCACTTCTATAAAAGCAGGGAGTAGAGAGCCTGTTCCAAACACACACATACACACCCAAATGTACTTTCCTGAAAACAGAAGCATGGAGAATGACATTGTTACCTTAGGTGGGTTCAACAAGAGGTGGTGGTAATACTTCAGATAAGGCTGAATGCCCAGTAGGATGCTGTTGTTTACAGTGTAAGACTTTTCCAACCCCTGAGATGCTGGGTCTATAAGCTCCACTCTGTAACATAACCAAACACTTAAATATCAGAAATAAGATCAGAAATCAGTAGGGATTGTGCATGTGTAATACCAACCCAGGTTTCCGTGTCTCTAATAATGTAAGTAAAACTTGAGTTCCATTAACGATGCAGACTTCACTCTTCTCTCTCTCAAACATATTCTTTAGAAGGGCCTCCACACTCTGCTGTCTAACAAACACATAAACAGAAGAGAACATCATTTCTGCCCGTTAGTCCAGATTTGCCTATACTGAGCTCAGAGCTCTCTTTAACACACACACACTCACAGCTCCAGTGTTGTGAGCAGAGGGTCCAGCTCTGGAGACTCCTGCAGCAGACTGGCCTGATCACGGCTCATGCGGATAATGTCAATCAGCGCCTGAGATGCATTTGACTGCCTCTGTGAACAAACACACACAAAGTTTCAGACTGGGTTATTTTCATAAACATAAAACTGGGGCCCAGTAACAAAAAATGCAAAACAAAACATAACAAAAATGTACCACGGAATGGAAAACTGTATTTACATTATCATGAATAACCAGAATAACCAGAATTCAGCACATAGAATTAACATACTGTGATCCCCATTTGTAGAACAGGTCAGCAGAATGAGCCAATTCTAAAATCCTGAACCGTTACATAACAGTCTTGACTCATTAATATTTACACCCCCAAAATTTCGATATAGCAACACTGGATCAACAGTAACAAACCTGGCAGACTAAGTGCAAAAATCTACCTGTCCAGGCTGCGAAGAGGACATCAGCACTTTACATACCCGTGCTAAGAAATAAAACTGTCAACACAGTACGGTTAATGTTGATTTTTAAACAAGCCTGAAATTGGCTTTCTAAACTATCCTTAGCTAATCTGTTACAGTTTCTGCAGGAGTGTAACTGGGGCAACATTTAAGGTGAAATGGAAAATTCACAAAGTCTGGCAGTAACAATTATGCCACAGGCAAATCCACTGAGATCACATTTTCCCCATTCTGATGGTTGATGTGAACATTACCTTATATTAGCCTGCATCGCATGATTGTATGCCTTGCACTGCTGCCATGACTGAATTAAGTAAGCAGCAAAAAAGGTAGCAAAACAATGGTGAATATTACTAATGAGAAACACATGCAGACACTTTGCAGTAACAAGAAATAAAAAGACAAAAAAACAAAGTAGTACCACATAGAGCTCCAAGTGATCTAAATTATATGAATATTGCATGAATTTGTATGATGATTATGACATTACAAAAACTGGACACAGTTTGAGGCTTCAGGAGAATGGCCAGTTTCAGGAGAATGGCCAGACTGAGTCAAGCTTTTGTGCTCTATAGGAGATTTCGAATAAGATTTTTGTTATACTGACCTCATCATCACTGTGGGGGTTAATCAACTCTGTCAGTCTCTGAATAAGCTTCTCCTCATCCAACCACTGAAAATCATACACAGAGAATTCTTCTGAAATCTTGATAAACATTACAATGTATGCATAAATCCTTGTAACATGTTACTTGAATGCAAAGACAGAATACCCACTCACAATTAGGACGTCCTGTCTGAGGGCAGCAGGCTCCACACAGCTGATGAGCCGCAGCAGCAGATCCATCATAGCCGAAGTGTCCATATGTTTCAGTACCAACATAATAAATCCATCCTTTTTCCTCAGGAAACTGATTGTCTGTTAAGAGTAATAATGAGTGCAGTGCACATTAAGTAATAATCTCAGTGAAATTAATCGAGATCAATAAATAAATAAATCGAGATTGAGTGACATATACCATCATTGTCCAAAGAAAATTATTCAAACTCATTATTAATTATTTTGAAGTTGGTTGCAATTTCTTCCTCTCATAATCCAATTAACCCTGAACACATTCACTTACGTTGTAGTCTGGACAAAATCAGCTTCTTCTTGGTTACAAAATCAGTAACTACTTCTTAACGGTTACACATGCTTTCAGACCCATAGCATTGTCTTCTCACAACTGTGGAATTTATTTATTTATTTATTTATTTATTTATTTATTTATAAGTTTTTATGTTTTGGCTGAAAATTAATTAAATGAATGGTGCTCTAAGAGGGGACATTTACACAACGCTGTACATAAGAGAGTAAAATCCACAGTGTATGCGTGTTTGTCTACCTGCTCTGTCTTACGGCTTATCAGATTGCCAAAAGTCTTGCTGAAGAAGGAGGCAAGCAGGGGGTTAAGAGGTGGGTCCTGCTCTAGAAAGCTGTAAAGTGTGTTCAGTAGAGAGTTGTCTCCGCCTACTTTATCGTTAATGAGGGACACGTCACACGTCAACAACTCACAAGCTGTGTTGGCATACCTGAGAGACAGACAGAGAGAGCGAGCGAGCAAGAGAGAGAGAAAAACGTATATCGGATGAATCTGTGTTAGTGATTCTATCGGAGAATTATAATGTCTGCTGTTTCTCAAATAGTGTCTCCTTCAGCACTTCACTCCTTCAGTGCCCAAGTGTATCCCATTTCTCAAATGTGCAAAAAAGTATATTACACGCTTCATGATGTTTTGGAAACGAATGTTAATATCGCAAGAATGTCAGCAACTAGCCACCCCACGAAGATACAACATATCAGCAGCCCTCAAACATTTTAGCCTAGGGATCCTTTGAGAACAGTAAGCCCCACTGCTCCTCACCCACTACCACGTCACCCAACCTTGGGTCACTACTACGTGCAAAGGGCCTAGGGATCCTCTGAGAACAGTAAGCCCCACTGCTCCTCATAACTCATGAAGATAACTCATGAAGTGGGCAGCGAATGCTCTGATTGGCACACAATTTAATTTTAAAACATTTAATAACATCTTGCATTTTTAAACAACTACTCATTTTTAAGATATGATAAAAGCAAGTTAATAAAAGAGATAAAATTAAACCTTACTAAATAGAGTTTCATTTGAGTACTACTGTAGCACCACTACAGCACATATCTGCACATTTTGGACACTTGCTTGGACGCTTTTTCTAAATTTGGAAATACATGCGTACACACAACTTTAGACTTTGTGACATGCCATCTAAGAGTGAGGACATTCTGCTTAGGCAGAACCCTTTGTTTCTCCCTTACTACACTTATTTCTTTCTGCTTACTTGTAGCGCAGTTTCTCCTCCCGGTCCGTAGGGGGCTCATGAACAATGAGGTTTATGAGCTCCACCAGACTGCTTTCCTGCGTGAGGAAGAGTAAGAGACGCTGGTTCTGAGCCTTACACTCCTGCAGCACATCATCCTCATCCAGTAGCTCCTTCAGAGTCAAGTCCTCCTTCTCCAACAGCTTCTCCACCTGAGACGCAGTGTGAAGGTCAAACTTCCAGAACATGACTGCAGCCCAAGGACTGGAGAGAGAGAGGAGCAACAGCAGAGGGAAGGCTGTTTACAGATAGTTTTAGGCAAACAGTGTGACTCATTTAATATGGCCTCTCATCAAGGATGTTCATGGACAGTTACTTAAGCTTGATTAAGGGTGCTGGAGATGTAACCTCTAAACTGTTAAGAGGTTTTCCTACTGATAGGCCTACATGCTTTATGTAACATGACAATACAAAGAACACAAATACACTTACCTTCAAGTCAGAGAGTGTTGTTCCTTAGATAAGGTGCAAAGACCAGCACACCCACATTGGCCTTCTAGACTGTAGTGCCAGAACTACTTACTATGCGGTACAGTCACATCACAATATTTGCAACTGTGTGAAGGGAAAAAGAGATTATGGCTAATTAGCTCTGAAAGGTCTAACAAGGCCAGAGGTCCTAAGCTCAGAGGTCTTGAGCCTAGTGAATACTGTACACATTACACTAGTGGGGGAATTACTGTGTTTTCAGTACACTAACCATAAAACACAACTCAATAACAAAACAATTTGTGGTAGTTAATCACAATGACAAAAAATACAGTCATATGGTCCCTTCTAAATTCACGTTGTTTTGATGTGAAATTAGCTGTTCCATAGTCACTTACCAAGTCAGAATTGTTCAGAGACACCAAGAGTTTAATGCCATTAAAAGCTACCTACTGCAGTAACTGCAGAAAATGACTGTGAATATGTTGCCGATTGCCAGAAATGTGTTTTATGACAGCTGTGAGATAATATTTTGGTCTAAAACACAATTTGTTTAATCCAATAATGGCAGAGAGGTAAATTCACTGAATTCCATTTCACATCAAACCACTCTGAATAACAGTCAAATGTAAATGACTGAAATAAAAGGTGATACTGGTTAGAAGGAAAGGACAGGGCAAACAGGGCCTTACACTGGAGGAAGGCTATAAGGTAGTCAAGTTTTCATACCTTATTTATTAGGTGCATGCATAATGAACATGGGATTAAATCTAGTGTAATCCTTAGCTAGAACCCCATTTTTACTCAAATCTAACCATACATACCCAAATAACTGTGAAGCTGCCTAAATGGACATACTTCAAGCTGAACTGAAATACAGGCTGAACACAAACACGCAGCCTTTCTTTGTGTGCTGTCTTAGGTCTTTAATTAAATTATCAGCGCCGGCAGAGGATGTCAGGTCAGCTATTACCACCTTTACTTAAGTCACTGAAGATTTACATGCATTAAAATGTCAGATTAACAACAATTTTTTTTCTAAAATCCCCTGCTTGCTACACAGCAAACAAATTGGCTGGAGTATTACATTGTTTTGGTTACTGACCACAGAGTCAAGAATGATAAGATTTATCTGCGGATTTTGGAGGAACACATATCACCATATCAAATGAATGAATTTTCCTTGTTATATTTAAATGCAGAGTTTGATGTAGTTTGTAAAAAGACATTTGTTACATTTTCATACGCACCATTCATTCAAAAGCTATTAAAAGGCACATAATCATGCAACAAATATGGGTCAAGTTTATTTCAAGTAGCAGAGTTTGAGACAGAATGCAAATATTGCTAAAATTCCAAACATACCATCTACTTTCCAGCCCATATAGGGAAACTACGCTGAAAAAAACATTTTGAGCTTGTTTAAACAGGGTAAAAAGTCTAAAAATTGCATTTTAAAGTTGAATCATGACCCATGCAATGGGGGATGGATAAACATCATATTTCTTCAGACTGCGTACATGCTTCTTAGAACCTGCAGATACAAACTGAGTAACCTACTTACAATGCAGTAGTGTAAATGACAGCAATGTATTTAAAAAATACATCATTAAAATCTATGTTACAAGAAACACAGCCTCTACAGACAGCTCTGTCTATGAACAGTTTCCAGTAAAGCTGTTTTTTTCTTAGTCTGTGTGCATTCACCCATTTTGAAGAAAGTTGTAATTCGTGTAAAGTGCGTGTTCAAAAACAGGCTAAAATCACAAAGTGTCCGCATGGTAGGAATACTGGGCAGAATGTTTAAAGTGACCTTTGTGTCCAAATGTCACGGCATCAGCAACACTTCACTGTGTTAGTAAACCCTCGTTCACTGCCAGCTTGAGACATTTATTAATTAGCACAGCAGAGTTCGCTAAGCTAACTTCATATAGTATCACATGTTATTGCATGTTACCATCAGTGCATCAGGCTGAAATGAGTATTGGTGTCAAATCTGCACACAAGTGCGAGTGGACATCAGCAGAACAAACAAAGAAAAAAACAGAACAGTGCTGTAAGGAGTGGTCCAGCCTGCACTGCAATTGGATTGAATGAGGCACAACACCACACAGGCAGTCAGAACAGATATAATTTACGTAGATCAGCCTTAAAGAGCCAATATCCTATATTCCTCTTGTATTCTATCCTTTCCCTTGAGGTCCCCTGACTGCATTTGCATGGTTTTATAAACAAAAAGCCTGTCCAGTCTCTCTTCATCCCTTATAATTAAACATGCTGTTTAGTTATTGTGAGTTTAAGACTGATATATGTAAATGACCTCTGTACTAAGGGGCTGTCCATTTTTGTGCCTCTTTCAAAAAGCAGGCAGTCCAGGCTAAAAGACTCCTTATAACTTCAGCCTGAATGCACAGAGCTAAACTGATACAGGCCAAATAGGCAGATAAATGGAAATATGTTTTTGTGGCATCACAAAAACAGTAATGTCAAAACAGGCTGTTATTGCAGTTTAGTTTTACAGTTATGGACTGTATGGTATGGGAATGTGTTGTCTTTGTAGTAGGCAAAGGTAGGCACTTGCTTAGAGACCACATGAGCTAGGGTCCCCATGAAAACACACATTACATATACTGCACACTGTTACTGGCCAAACAAAAACAAGCATCACCAACCTGGCAACTTTACAGGAGAGGAGCAAAAACCTAATCTAATGTTAATGTAGTTAATGGAAAAGATGCATAAAAGTAAAAACTGACTAAAATAGATACACGTTTTTCATTGGACAGCAGTGATATGTTGATGTTCAATATTCTGTTCTGAAACACATTTATACACTATAAAACTAGCTGTTATTTCCAACTGTAGCGACTTCAGTAATGTCAATGCAGCCCTATACTACTCTTTGTCAAATGATCTCACTATACTGGCAGATAACGTAGCTTGTTTCAAGAAAATGACCTGCTAATGTAGTGAGGTTATTTCACTTAATTAGCCTTTTTCCTGTGTCCCATTCCTGGTTTTTGCCTTGAGTCTCAAAATCACTAAATCCACCCCCGGGATGAATATTATATTTTCAAACCTTAACAACGTTTATATCCTTCATAAAGTCTTTAAATAAATAAATAAATAAATAAATAAATAAACAAACAAACAGCAAAGGAAATCCAGATTTCTTTAAAGGCACAATATCAATAAGCAGGTTTTATTCTAAGGAATAAAGGAGGTTTGACAATGCTCATTGTAATTACATCCAATTTTGTTGCGCAAATCCCCACATATGTGGCAGACCTCAGCATAGGGGCCTTTTAATCATCATGTACATAACATGGCCAACACTGCCCAACATAGCTTTGGTCTATTGTATCCACATAGAGGATATTATGAAAGCAGGCTTTCAAGTATTTACAAAGTGATGCGGTGTGAGGGAGTTTGGTTTATTATCTGAACCTAATGCTGATTGTACCCAACACTCTCAGCCTAAACATA
Organism: Semaprochilodus insignis; assembly: GCA_034552555.1. Classification (NCBI taxonomy): domain Eukaryota; kingdom Metazoa; phylum Chordata; class Actinopteri; order Characiformes; family Prochilodontidae; genus Semaprochilodus; species Semaprochilodus insignis. The sequence continues at coordinate 23,994,296 of CM067486.1, read as the reverse complement.
CAATAATGTTTCCCCCCACCAATCCCACTTAGCAAGAGCGACCTGCCGCAACACCTGACTGACCATATCTCCGGGCGAAAGGGAGCAACGGCCTCTCCCTCTGTCCTGGTCGGTGCCCCCCGTCAAACACAGACGACTACAGCAGCTCCGCGTACTCCCAAGTGGAGGCATAAACTGGGAACTGTTAACAGTTTAGCAGCAACGCTAACATGCTGCTCTTTAACATGCCCCCGAATGTATCGGTGAAGACCCGTCAGTCTTTCACCAGACTACACTGTGGTTGTTGTCTTTTCAGCCTTGGTCGGTGAATAATGATCTCATCTACCATAAATACGCTGTAACACTAAGTACACTAAGTAACGTTAGCGTACTTCGCCTCCTTCTGGAGATAAACAAGTAACGTTAACGTTAGCACCTAAACCTAAACCTTGGCTCGCTTCTGCAACGGCAAGCGTTACCCGAAAGGGTAGCCAGTTCATCTGGTCAGTTGTTTACCTGCTAATGAGAACCACCGCGAGGTCTCAGCAGCTACAGTGGACTTACCTCAGCACTCAGAGCGGAGCTGCCTGTAGTTAGCTATGCTACAGCTACAGCTACAGGGCCGGTCACCGCCGTGAAAGCCAGACTGCGTGGTGACTGCGCCCTGCTGCAACACCACCAGCCCAGTCCCCACCCGGAATCCTCACCTGATAGCGCCTGTGATCCGGCTCCGTGTCCGCTCACATCTGTAGGTCGCAAGCAGAAAAATATTTTGACATCTTTTGGAGTTAAAATGGCGGACCTAGTAACGGGAGCGCGCAGAGCGCGGAGCGCGAGCACCCGGTGCGCTCCAGTTTGATTGATCGGACATTTATTGATTATTTATTTGTTTATTTCGCAGGTAAAAACGGACCATCCCGTTGACCACCTCGTGTGGACGGAATGAAACGGAAGTATTTGTGCAGTCAAAATATATTTTACGTGTTTCAGTTTAAATGGATTATTATTCCCTACGGAAAAGAGAGTTTAATAAACTGCTATAGTTCACTACAGGATGCTGCACACATATGTAATGATCATTAGAACAATTATTATTATTATTATGGCTGATTATTATTGTTTATTCGCATTATTACTATTACATGGCTAAGCATTGCAAATCTTAGTTTATATGGTCTTCTAAGTTAGTTGAAGGGGAGTTAAACCATTCTTTCACAATGTCTAAATAACAAGGTGGTTAAGCTACAAACGATATGTCATGCAGCTGGTTTGATATGAGATGCGTCATTCCATGTAAATTTATCATGTTAGAATTTCTTACAGAATTGGCGATAGGAACTAAACATATTTAACGCCTCTTAAGCTAGCTCAGATGTACCGCTATTTTACAATTACTAAGATTCACTGGTGGTTTTATATACAAAATAAAGTGATTATATTGTAGATATCATGACCCCTGGTTCCTGTCAGCCTTTTGTATCAGACGACTCTGAAAGACTTTGTGTACAATGCTTAAATGGTGCAGAAAATCTAAAATTGTCTAAATTGGTGGAATCCCCCTTTAGATAAAATAGAACAATATAAAGACAGAACATATTTCATATTTCTCCACTCTCTTTACCCGTGTACTACCCAATTTACTGTTTTCCCAAATCCAGCACATCATTCAGAACCTCATGACTTTGTTATTATGATGGTTATGATAATATTAGGCCCATTTTAAATCAGGAGAACAGCAGGAAGAAGTTCCCCCGCTGATAGATGCCGTTATATCATCAGCTCAGTAGTTGAGCGGGAACTTTTATTGTACTCGGGTTCTTGTTTATTACTTTTATTTAATTAATTATTTGACAGAAGTTAGGAATAACTGCACTGAAGGCTTCATGTTGGTATACTCAGCTATGAGGCAGCTCAAGGACAAGCTTAGTGCTGAGCTGAGCTGCGGCGGAGTGACGCATTGCGTATGACGTCTCCAGCCGGTTCCTCTCTCTCTCTCATTCTCTCTCTCTGCTCCTTCAACTAAACTCGGCCCTCCGCTTCAGCGCTCCTTCTTCTGCTCCGGTGCCATGGCGAACGTCGCGGATACTAAACTATATGACATCCTCGGCGTGTCTCCTTCGGCCACGGAAAATGAGCTTAAGAAGGTACGGTGTGTTTCGGACCCCTTTAACGCGAGTTAGTAGCGGATTTTCCGGAAGATGTTGTTAGCATAGCGAGCTAACTAAACCTAGCTAGCGTGTTACCTGTAACGCTAACTAGCTGCTTGGTTGCTAAGCGTCTAACCTCAGTCTCGTGTGGCCTTTATCACACGGAGGACGTGTTTTGCTGTGTAGTGAGGCTCGTTTTGGTCAGTGTTTAACACCGCCTTTTGTTTTACTGAAGGTATTTTTAAAGATGTCCTCGAAAAGCCTTCACAGGATACAAGTCCTGACAAAAGATGCTCACGAGACCGGCTAGCAGGAGAGCATCTCAGAGAAAGAGGACAGTCAAAGCTAGCTGCTAGCTGTGGCGGTGGCGGTGGCGGCTTGGAATAAATGCCCACCGGTTGGCCTACCAGTGTAGCAGGCCTGCCCGCCAGGCCGACTTAAAGCTGATTAAATCATTTTTTCGAAGTTAGGGCGTGACTGTATTTTTGGTGACTGACGTCCATGCTGATATAACGTGTTGTTCATCTAACAGATTTTAGCCAGTGATGAAAACAAGTTGTCTTTGAGTTTGTAAATTCAAAGTAAATTACAAAGTAAAGCTGTTTACAGCTTCAATTAAAAAAAATCTTATTTTTTAGGATCTTAGACTGCATACAAACGTAGTCTCTTAAACAGTATAGCTGTTTTTGACCGTATAACATGTTCTGTTATATATGTCTGTGAAATGTGGCCTAATGAAGGTATGATAAATGTTTAGATGATATAATGTGTTGTGCAGTACCCAGCATAATATCACTGCTCTTGTCACAATTCTCATCCATTTGAGTTGATAATCTGATATACTACGTAAGTTATATACTACATAAATTAAACTACCTTCTAAACTGGCTTTACAATTTTGGAAAGTCTGTAGTCATTTACTGGTTTTATAACGATTACAAAAATGTTTTATTTTTTGGGGGGTATAATTTTATTGCATTTTCTAATCACATATGGCTTTTCACATTGTTTTCTCCTAGAGAACCTTCTAAGTGGGACACCGCAACATCTCTGTTTGGCTTGTGCCCATTTTCCAATATAGAAAAAGCAAAATACTGTGAAATATTTATTTTTGCCTCTCTCCACTGTAAGGGCAGGTTTAAACCAGTCTGACCTACTTACAGCTTTGAGCTTAGGCTAAAAAGAACTAACTATCATGAAGGTCTGGCCGTATTTCATGACAAAGAACAATCCATCAAGGTCTGGTTTGTGGAATTACCACTAATAATTTTAATCATTGCATTACATTACAGGCTTATCGCAAGTTGGCAAAAGAATACCACCCTGATAAGAATCCCAATGCAGGGGACAAGGTAAGAGATTTGTCTACTGATTAGAGAATTTCTGTAGGTGAATAACAAAAGAACTTTCATTCGTTTAATTAATTGAAATGTAACTGATAAATTTTGTGTGTGTATCAGTTTAAGGAAATTAGCTTTGCATATGAGGTGCTGACTAATCCTGAGAAGAAGGAGTTGTACGATCGCTATGGAGAACAGGGCTTGCGTGAGGGTGGTGGTGGCGGTGCTGGGATGGAGGACATCTTCTCACACATCTTTGGTGGAGGTCTGTTTGGCTTCATGGGCGGTCAAAGCAGCAGAAGCCGAAATGGAGGCCGTCGGAAGGGAGAAGATATGGTGCATCCACTAAAGTAAGTTACCGAATGCTAGAGTACAAATTTGCCGTATAGTATAAATGTTTAACTGAAAAGTTGGTGGTGGTTTCAGGCACTGTTTTCCCAGATGTCTTGCTGTACTTCTGCATTACTTAAGGTATTTCTAATATTTGATAACTCAGCCTTCCTGGGCTCTTACCATTGATCTTCATTGTGACTGCAAAGGGATTTGTTCAGATCAGCAAGTATAGGCAACATGAAGTGAACTACTGGGCTTCAGTTTTTGGATTTTCATGAAGTTCGTATTGCATTTTAAATATGTCTAATGGGAACAGATTTGGATATTTCATACCTGGCACTGTGATGTTGTTAATGTGGAGCCTAAAGGTGTCAGGAGACTGCTGAGAGAGGTAAAGCAGGAATTAAATTGTTCATTTATTTCTGGCAGGGTGTCTTTAGAAGATCTTTACAATGGCAAAACTACCAAACTACAGCTCAGCAAGAACGTTCTCTGTAGTGCCTGCAATGGGTGAGTGATATCTACTTTTTAAGCCATACGCATGTTTGCTGGATTCAAAATCCTGTGTTTCTAGAACAGTCCTGGACCTAGAGTATGCCTGCCATACACAGTTTAGTGTTTCCTGGCTCTTCAGCTAATTAACATGTGACATGATTCCTGGGTGGCAGTGGATGTGTTAGAACAGAGAGATAAAAGATTTAATAAAGGAGTGGTGCTCCAGAACAAGAATCGAGAACCACTCCTATATGTATTCTGAACTGTTACATGAGGCTTGAGCTAATTATGTGTACACCCAATTTATAGTAATAATTAATTGTGTCACACAGATTAAATGCCTGAATCTGGACTCTCTTTCAGTCAGGGCGGTAAGACAGGGGCGGTGCAAAAGTGTACCACATGCAGAGGGAGGGGCATGCGGATCATGATTAGACAGCTGGCTCCTGGCATGGTCCAACAAATGCAGACAGTGTGTAGTGACTGCAACGGAGAGGGTGAGTGTTATGATGTCAAGAAACCATATCCTCCTTTTTTCCATTTGAATTTTTCTCTTTGAGATCAACTTTTGACATTTGAATGATTTTACATACTGTCATTAGCATTTTTCAACAAGATGTTTTTGTCCTTAAGGCTGGTACATGTAAATGTTCCCTGTTGTGATCGACTGCTCTGCATTGTGCTTCAATCATTAACAGTCCAGGCTGAAACTCCTGTTTAACTTTAGCATAAATGGATGGGCTAAACTGCTGTATGCTGAGTAGGTGGAAATGTCAATTTATGTTTTTAGTGGCATCACAAAAACAGAACAGGCTGTTTTGGTCTGTGTGGACTGAGGTGAATTACATGCTCTGAAGATGTTTACGTGTTCTGAAAATGTTCTTTAACAATGTTTACAAGTGTTAACAATAGTATGTCATTGCTAAAGCAGCAACTGTTACATGAACAAAACGCTACTTGATTCACTTACAGTGTTATAAATGTGAGTGATTGCAAGAACCGAACACAGTATGTTCATGACAGTATGACGTACAGTACATGACAAAGCTGACAGCCAGGACGGAATGCAAGATATAACTTTAATCGTTCTGTCTATGCGGTTTTGTAATTATTGTGGTTAAGTTGGGTGTTTAAGTAGTTTGTGTTTTTATTTTTGTGCAGGAGAGGTGATTAGTGAAAGGGACCGCTGCAAACAATGTGAGGGACGCAAGGTGTGTAAGGAGTTGAAGGTTCTGGAGGTTCATGTGGATAAGGGAATGAAACATGGCCAGAAGATCACGTTTAGCGGAGAAGCAGACCAATCACCCAACACTGAGCCTGGAGATATTATACTGGTGCTGCAGGAAAAAGAACATGAGGTAACCTCTCATGGATACTAAGATAATAAACCTCTTTTAGTTATGTCATATCTGTGCACACTCTAGCTAGATTGCAGCACAGCTAGTTAAAAAGAGGGTATATAATGAGTGAAGAACTAATGGTACACTCTCTCTTCCACTGTGTGTGTATAGGAGTTCCGCCGCGATGGTAATGATCTGCACATGAGCCAGACGATCGGCCTGGTGGAGGCCCTCTGCGGCTTCCAGCTTACTCTCACACACCTTGATGGCAGACATCTCCTCATTAAATACCCTGCTGGCAAAGTCATAGAGCCAGGTGTGTGTTCTATGAAAGTGCTGCTTCTTGGAAAGCCAGGTTCTCTATATCTATAGTGTGTGACACTGTCATTTACAGAAAGTAAGCAGAGCATATGACAAAATAAGCCTCAAGGTTTTCAAAAGGCTGCTTTTACCTTCCAGAATTATTTGCATTGTTATGTTGTCGTGGGTTGATTCACTATAAAGCAAAAATGTGTTAAGGTAACAGTATGCGATGATCTTGTGTACGCTGTTTTAGGTTCTATTAGAGTTGTCCGTGGTGAGGGAATGCCTCAGTACAGAAACCCCTTTGAGAAAGGAGATCTCTACATCAAGTTTGATGTGCGGTTTCCAGATAATGGCTGGATCAGCACAGAGAAACTAACGGTAACTATTTAATTCATAAACAACTCTTGCGTAGCAGTAGCTATAACATGTTTCAATTTGCATGCAACGCCCCATGTCATATGAATTACATATGTATATAAGCTCACTAGACCAATCAGTTGCATGCATATATATTTTTTTCTCTCCAATACATGGTTACATGTCTCTTGGCCTTAATACCAGAGTAAGTCCTGTCAAGTAAGAATTACACTGATCTCTTCAATAGTTCTTGTTCATATTAGGCCTCAAACCCACAAACTGGGTGCAGATTTTAGCCAAAGTTATTTGGTGTTCATGTTTTATCTGTTACTCCACAATGAAAGTTGGAATTGAGGTCTATTAATTGAGCTGTTCAGGCAGAAAGTCCCACTATTCAGTCAAATGCAAACACACTACAGTTATAATTCTAGGATATACATATACCTATAAATGCAGCTATCTAGAAATTAGTTTTTACCGCAGTAATTTTACCCGCAGTGTAGCATTTCCTCTGCTATCCTGGAATGAGGAAGGATGCTTGAGGCAGGAGTGAGAGCTGCAGCCAGCAACTTTATTTTTACAGTCACAACCACAAATGAAAGTCACCAAAACCAAACTGGCTACTTTTTAGCACCTTCTAGACTGGATTTTTCAGTTATTCTCACATACAAGGTTTTCTGCAAGTCAGTCTTTTCCTTCTTCTGCTACCCATCTCTCTCTCTCGCTCCCTCTTTTGCTCTCCGCTCTTTTTAAAGGTGCCCAAGCCTAACCATGACTAAAAGCTTGCTCTCCTGCTCCATAGCTTGGCCCCAGTAGTCTAGTGGGCTAGCCGTGGAACAGGAGGCAGGCCCTCTGTTGTCACTGATGTCCTCCTCTTGCTGTCACTTGCAGCTTTTGTCAGTGTGCAAGGCTTGGGCACAGACACCGGCCACGGGAGACAGTGTGCAAGGCAACAAATATTGAAACTAAAATCTAGTTATTTTAACATATATTAAAGTTCCTAACATTAATTTTGTTTATGTAAATCCATAATTTCTGAGGTATAAATGTTTCTCACAATGAGAAGGGTTTGTTAAAGAACTGTTTGTGTTTGTAGGAGTTGGAAGATTTGTTACCATCACGTGCAGAGGTTCCTGTAATCTCAGCTGACACAGAGGAGGTTGACTTGCAGGAGTTTGATGTAAGTCAAGGGTCGTCTGGAGGTCATCGGCGTGAGGCATATAATGACAGCTCTGATGAGGAAGGTGGTCCACACGGGCCAGGGGTGCAGTGCGCCCACCAGTAAAGTCCTACAAACCTTCACAGTGTTTCTCCTGGGGAAAACTCTTGATTCCATTTCAGTTGAACAAACTCTTTAACCCCAGATCATTTATTGCACAGTGTAGTGAACACGACCCATTCACATCTGCTAAAACTGGACGTTAAACTAGAAACAATGTTGCAGGCAGCACACATCCACTAATTTTAAATTGATGACCAACTGGAAAGAAATAAGAGGAAATATGAGAGAATCTTTTTTTTATTTCATTACGAGTTGCATTGTCATAGTAGACTTTTACATACTGTATACATGCTCACTTGAATATTTAAACTTGAAATGGGGGGAGAACTGACTTTGTGTATAGGATTTAAGTTATGACCACCATACATACACACACACACACACACACACACACACATATACAGACATATACAGACATATACACATACAGATTTGTGAAGAAGCGACTGCATTGTGTCTGAATGGAGATGAGACAGTGATGTTACTGCTGTGGAAGTGTCTTGAAGTTCAATAAAACATTTCAAATGTGTCTGATACACGTTTGTTGGTCTTAAATCAAATGTTATTTGTATGTGTGACTTTAAAATGTCAAATGTCAAAAGAGCAGAACCAATAAATATAAAAATATATACACACGCACGCACATATATATGTGCCACTGACACCACCGTTATTATGAAAATGCAGTAGATGGCCCATAGAGGGCAGTACATAGTAAATAAACTAGTGCATGAAGTAAATACTGCACATCCCTCACAGCCATGTCAACAAAATACTACAAATATTAGGTGTGCAAGAGTAACCTCATGTGCACATGTATGTGTTATAGCCCATCGTCTGTGTGAGCCATGTGTTGAGCTGTGGGTGCAAGCAGTTCCTTAAATCCAGCAGTGTTCCTAAAGACACAAAGATTTTCATTTGTGTTAGTCATTTAGCACATTCTGTTTTCCAGATGCTAAAATATGTTGTATTCACATATACGGTACTGTACAAAAGTTTGCCAGCCGAATTGTTAAAACACTTTTAATGCTGTACAGCCAATTAAACATGAACACAGGTAAAACAACAAGAGTGGCTTGTTTTTAAAAATGTTATTAATGTATTGGTTAGAAAAATTCAGATTTGGCTTGACTTCTTGGTGTACTCCAGCCATTGTATGGGTCTATGTGTAGTGACACACAAATGAACACCCAGGGTAGGATGTTATTTAAAGCAGGTATTGGGTGGTAAATCTAAATACTGGGCTTCATTGAGAAGAACTTTGGAACCGATTAAAAGTGCATTGTGAGCGTTTTTGTTTACAACATTACAAAATTAATTACAATTATCAACTGAATGTGAAGAAAATTTTGATAGTATGTCAAATGTCTATGTATTGTGTTGCCATTTTGGCAAGCGACCGTTATCACCCAATTCTGGCCAGAAACTACATTTAGTAGTAAACAAAAGAAGGGAAACAACATAAGTGAGTAAACACTGGTGTCGCTTTCCTCTGCTAGAAAACGCTCTTGGTAAGAAAGGGATGAAGTTTGATGCTAAACGCACAACCATTTCTCTGGACTGGTAAGGGACTGTGCATTTCCATGTTTCTTATAACAAGGGTGGACATCACTTCTTTCTGGTGATGTGTCGCCTGTATGTGGCTCCATTGGGAGATATCCTGCAATTTCATAACAACAGGCATCTTCCAATTCCTAATGGCAGTGGAGTCATCACTGTACCCATTCTAATGCTTCCACCGGGACCAAACCAACCAAATGCAGGATTTACATAAACCCAACCAATGCTGCTATACCCTTCAGTGAAACACAACAAACTTAAAAACCACAGAGCATCATAAGCTACAGCACACTACCATGACAGTCAGGTCCAATGAAGATGACATACCTCCTTATAATCAGAAAGATTAGGTACAAAGACCAAGAGTTACATCATAGAAATCCCAAAAGCCTACACATAATCATCCCAGGCTAAAGCATGTGTCCATTTACAAAATACTTTATCCACTAAATAGTCTTAAATATGTCTTATCTTTGACTCAATTCATTAAAACGGCTTTAAAATTTTGACACAGGCTTTTGTAATTAAAGAGCATTACAAGTACCAAATTCGCAGATCACTGAGGAGAACAATTTTACAACTTGATTTTGGCTTAGAGTAGAAAACTACAAACTCTACTCTGTCTGGAACAGGTCCTCACTTTTACACCTCCTCCAGGTAACTTTACATCTTTTGACCGAAAGCAGAGCTTTAAATTCAAGCTTTAAATACAAACACTGGGGTGCTGATAATGAAGGCTTGAGGCACTGGCAGATAGAAATAGTTAAGCAGTGGATTGGATTTCTGTTGGATTGGGTATCCTTGTGATTATCTCACTGGGCACAGCCCAGCCCAGGTTGACCTGTACGTCCCCGATTTATTATTATAAAAAAACAAATGCTTCCTGCCCAGATGCCTAGAACTTATACAGAGTACTATATATCTGAGAGCTGTAGGATTCCTCTGAAGTGCTGTGCATTACCTTTCTCTCCTTGACTGCAGGACATAAGAGCGTTCTCTCCGTAGTTGCTCCAGTTTCTCTCTGACCAAGATCTTCTGATGCTGTTCATCTTCCTAAAATGCATTATTGTTGTTTTACCAGGTTATGTGTAAATGTGTTTGCATTTAATTCTCATGTCATGCATAACTGCATTTAGGATGAATAATTATGGTGTGAACGTGAGTACCTGCTGTAGAGTGCTGGTCAGGTGTCTGAAAGTGTCTTCCTGTGTCAGACCCAGCAGGTCTTCATCTGATTTCCTGTTCTGGATTATTGACAGACGCTCTTGAACCTGTGTGCAAGAGTGTGTGAATTAACAGCAGTTAATTATAGAACAGTTTCTGATTGGATGATGGAATGATATTGTTTTCTTCTTAATAATTCAGGTTACACTTTATGTTAAGCTACTGCAAACCACAAAAGTCCCCAAACTTTGAATGGTTTGACAGGCAATGCATATTCTCATGTGCATGTGAGAGTGTACCCACTCTGAGGAGTTGTCTGTTTCTGTCTCTCTGCCAGCGTCTCTCTGCTCTCTTCTGGATGTGGACAAGGCTGCGCATGGTGGCCTCACGCTGCAGTTGCTGCTCCTCACACCCATCCACACACACCACTTCACTCCCACACACAAGCTCACTGTTCTGCTCCTCACACACTGCCTCCATTCCTACTGCCTCAGAGGTTTGAGCAACGATGGGAGAGTCCTCTGGGTCTGGTTCTGAAGGTGTTGGGCATGCAGTGTATCCATCAGCTACACTGCCCTCACACTCAGTATCCTGAATACAATATACAAAGTAAATACACTCTCCACAGGCACCATGATTAAAAAACAGAGTACAATAATAACATATACAATGTGGATTTAAATGCTATTTACAGGATAACAAAAAAAGTGTTTTTAAAAACAATACATTACATTACAACAATACAAGTAATATACTCACTAATCATTTTCGTAGGTTCTTTATTTCTACACTAATTGTCCATTTTATCAGCTCTACTGACCATATAGGTGCACTTTCTACTTCTACAGACAGACTGTACACACGTGATGGTTTGTCAAAGGTTCCCTTTGCACAATTAAAGGATTTTTTGTATCATGAAAGAGTTTCTCAGATCTGTGAAAAGTGTGCTGTAGATGGCTCTATATAGAACCTTTTTGAAAAGGGTTCCTCTATTGGCATTAAACCTATAGAATGCTTTTGCCAGAATGCCAGAATAATTTTTGGTGTTATATAAAACCCTTTTCAATAATTTCAGTAACATTTCAATAATGATGAGCAATACTAAAAAACTTAATTAAATCTCTCATTTCTATATATTTATTAGGCAAATTAAAAAGTGTAAGTTGTATCAGTTACAATTGTTACAATTCTGTATATATATATATATATATATATATATATATATATATATATATATACAATGTAAGAATTTTAAAGAAAGTTTTTAGGTAAAATGAACAAGAAATATTCAGTATTCTGCACTATTTCTAGGCGACTATTCAAACTGAAACAAGTTTGTAATGTTGATAGTTGTGTAAATGTTCAGGCATTTATACACAAAGGTCAGGTTTTTGTTAGTCTTATTTCTACCAATCAATTTTACATTATTTTAAAATATTTTACAGATTCTTTTCACTAGATCAGATCAGAAAAAGGTGCAAAATAGAATCATTTTTGCATTTTTAGACCCTTACATACTAAATATATATATATATATATATATATATATATACACACACACACACACACACACACACATGCCACACACACAGCGACATATAATTTACAGCGTTCTAACTTCTAATGAACTGAAACCTGTAAAGTAACACTTTTTTTCACAGTTTTTTGAATTTTTTATTCAGACAAACTGAAATTGAAAACATATTATTAAAAATATTGTTCTCTTCTTTTAAACTGTTGTTTATAACTGAGTGAGAGAGAGGGAGGTTAAGGGAATGAAAGTGGGAGAAATTCCAACCATGTTGGAGGTGAAGTCATCCTGTAGAGCCTGCACGACTGTGTGCTCCTCCACAGCCAGTGTGTGTTCATTGTTTGCCTCTTCGTGTAGCTGGAATGAAGTGGACCCACTGTCCTCGGGGTGTGTGTGGCTCTGCTGTTCATTATGGGCCATCATGGGGTCTCCATGGACCTGCTGTGTGCTGATTTGAGTGTGTGAATCTGTAGATATCACTGCTGCCTCTTCGGGTAGAGTTGCACTCATTTCCTGTAGAGAATAGAGTGCTAGACATGAATACAGGACTCACTGAGTTAGATACTGAGAAATAATTATAATGCTTTTAATCTACTGTTAGTTGTACTGGGCAACATGCTAGCGTTATTGTGACAGATAATATCACAACCTGCTTTTCAGATTATATTATGAATATCATCAATACGTGTGGAACATTGCATAATTACAAGCCTGCAATCAAGTATTCATGCAACTGCAGATTTGCGTATGTGTGTGTTTACCAGGTCTTTGCTCGCAGCATCAGCTGGTTTACTCCAGGCCAGTGTGATCAGTGAGCCCTGTTTCTCCACAGTAATACCCACTTCCCTTGCTTCTGTTCCTTCACTCATCTCCTTTTCCTCCTCTCTTCTCTCACCAGCTCCCTCGCTCCCTCCCTCCTTTTCAACTTCCCTCCTCTCCACTGCTCTCTCTGTTCCCCTGTCTGGTCCCTCTATACTTTCATTTTCCCTTCCCTCTCTCCTATTTTCTTCTCCTCTCTCCCTACTGTCTGTGCTCCTTTCATCTCTCTGATCTCTAGTGCTTAAGATCTCCAGATAGGGAGTATCTTCAGGAACGAGGACAACACCACAGCCTACAAACACAAAACACACACAAACACACAGCTTCAAGGGAGAAACAGCATAATAGCCTACGTAACTCATTTGAATAAATGGGTTTTTGTACATGTGTATGTAAACATTATTTGAGTTTTATGAATGCGCTGGTGAGTCCCAGGTCCACACAGCCCATTAAAACATTTTGAATTCTGCTGTGATGTTACCGAAAGAACAACCCATTTAACCCTGCCCATTCAACGTTATAAGGGGTGTTTTAATGTTTTTTGAATGAGGCAGCCAATCATAACAAAGCATTAAAATATATCGGTCTTAAAGACACAGTATCAAAAACAACCTGTTTAACTGTAAGTGATAAATGACAAATGGTAATGTAAAAATGAATTATGGTGTATTATGTAATGTATAATTTATAAGTGGACCAGAAAGAAACAAATACAAGAACAAGAAAATTGTAGAATAAGAGGCCTTTAAAATAACCTTACCCGTTTAACTGCAGGCCTATTGTTCTATGCTATGCCCTATACTGTGAAGCTGTGAAGTCATGAGAATGATCAGTGAATTGTTTGTGGCTGTGCATTCTATAGGTTTGTAGAGGTTTACCACTGCAGTGTGCTTGCGTCCCATTCTCTGATGGATCATGCTGTCTTTGCTCATTCCTCTCGCCATCCTACCAGCACAGAAAACTGATAGTCAGTTTCAAATGCACAGACAACTTACAGAAATACAGTTTTTTTACTCATTGTCACTTATTTACATAGCTTTTATATGACAATTACTCTTTGTGTCATATTTATCAGTTTGTATATTGCCCTTATTTAATATGTAGAACATTTGTAGAATGTGAAAGCTCATATATGAAACATTGCAATCAGTTTTTAGAACTGTAATTATAAAGGCTTAATACTAACAAGCAGTCTTGCAGGGAGAGTCTGGTACTATTTGTCACTTAACATGCCCAAGAACCACCTAATACTGCAGGAAAAGGAAATTCAGCTAACACTCAAAGTAACCTGCTATTTGTCATGACGTTTAGAAGGAATCAACTCTAAAAATGGAGACACAACATAAACAGTTCCACAGAGAAGTATAGGATGGGCGGAGCGTCTGTGACTGAGACTACTGTTCGCCAGGCTGATATTCCTGTCAGACCAATGCAAGACCATACATGGAAGTGCGTATACATGTGAGTTTGGATAGCCAATTAAAATGAAACTGACCAAATCCTGACAGTGGCCAGGTTAATGCACTGAAGATATCAGTTTCTCCATCTACGTGAGGGTTGAGCGTTTGTGACTGAGGCTACTAACAAGTAAATTACGTTCTTGTACAGTTCATTATCTATTTAAGAATTAATGCATTTATTTGATGATAAAACAAGCTTATAGATAAATCATTGTGTTGCAGATATACTAATATGGAATAAAACAATTTAATTCTGCAGGTTTGCACCATTTTCCTAAATTCCACATTAAGGTTCCATAAAGGTTAATAAATCCTTCTTCTAATGGACATCTTCAGTCATAAAAGCTACTTTAGATCAGCATAATCAGCATAAATAGCAACTTTTCTATCACCTGTCTTCCTAAGTTTAACCTCTTAAACTTCCAGGCTTATTATTCAGCGACTACATGGACTATAATGCAATCTGAGTTGTTTTTAGGTTACCAAAGAGTGTTATAGAAGTTTTCAGCCATTTAAAGGTTTTAAAAAAGAAAACACATGAGCAAAATCAGCGTTGTAGGGGTTAAACATTTAGAAAAGTCATTTCTGCTGGTTGAAAATGACTCACCATTACAGTGACAGTACTTGCTATGGCCATGCCTCTGGAGGTGAGTGGCTGAAGAAGCTCATGCAGGTTGTGCAGTTTTGGGGATTGAAGTTCATTCTCATATTTGTGTAGCATGTCTGTAAGACTGGTGGATTCCTGGTGGTCATACACCCAACATAGTTAGTCACATCTGTTTATAATGAATGCTTTCTCTAATGAGCGGATATTGTATCTGTATATTTGTGTGTGTATAATTATACCAGAACTGGAAGAGAGCGCAGAACAATCTGGATTTCGTCTTCATGTGCCAATGTGAGTTGAGCAAGCAGGTGAATGGCACAGTCAGGCCAGGACACTCCCTGCAGAGAGGCTCTTATCTCTCTCAGACTCAACACACAGCTTTGTCTCAGAGCAGCAGCACTTCTCTGAGCAGCCTCTGAAATTCACACACATTTTTAAGTCTTCTAAAAGGGCCCATATCCTGCATTTTTATTTTCTTTTTATCATTGAGGTGGAGTTATAATATTGTGTGATTGTATGGACCAAAATGGACAAAATGTGGATTAATTTTTCACAAGCCCATTCGCCAGTCTCTCTTAGTCCCTTAGAATTAAATGGGTTGTAACCTTAAAGACGAATATAAGATAAAGGAACTCTGGTATTGATTGGACGTGTCTCATTTAGCTCAAAAAGCAACCTAAGGTGAAACACTGCTTATAACTTAAGTGTAAATGGGCGGGGTTAACTATGGATATATGTAAATGAGCTGGGTCTTGTGCCATCTCAGAAACAATAAATTCAGAAACAATAATTTATGTACTGTAGGGGCTTGACAGTGAATAGTACGTTTTAAATACGTTTTTTGACTTCAAAATCCATTACTGCAAAAAATTGAGGAGATTGTGGTTTTCTTCAACTCTAAGGACCTGCCAATCCTTTCATAACTATATATTTCAATAGTGGTATGAGCAAAGCAGTAGTGGTGGACACCGCAGTGTCACTGCTGGACTACTAGGAATCCACCAACCAAAACTATCTAGTCCGGCTAACAGCGTCCTGTGACCACTGATGAAAGACTGGCGAATGACCAACACAAACAGGGACAGCTGTGCTGCTGTCTCTGACTTAACATCGACAAGGCGTCTAAAAGAGTGGACAGTGAGTGGACACAGTGTTTAAACACTCCAGCAGCACTGCTGTCTCATCCACTCACACCAGCGCAATACACCCAAACACACCACCACCACGTCAGTGTCACTGTAGTGCTGAGAATGATCCACCACCCAAATAATACCTCCTTTGTGGTGGTCCTATGGTGGTCCTAAGCATTGAAGAACAGGGTGAAAAGGACTAAAGTACGCAGAGAAAATGATGCACTACAGACTGTAATCGTAAACCTACAAAGTGCTCCTTTATGATAGGTGAAAAATATATATAATGAATAATAAGTGAAATATAAATACAGTATATATATTTTTCATTTTTAAAATGACAGACCATAATATAACAGTGTCGGGCTTGTAATACAGTCAAATCTTCTATCACCGTAAGCAGGTGGCAGATCTGGGCTCTGGTCCTGCAGCTCATTGAGAGAGAGTGTGTGTAGAATCTCCATGAGGCTCTGCCTCTCCTGCTCCTGACAGAGGACCAGACACTGCAGGACAGCCTGCTGGGTAATGACATGCAGCAGATTGAGTAACACGATAACAATGGAGCTTTGTGAATGGAGGTTTTTATTAAGAGCCTGTTTAGACTGTGTGTTAATGTGTGTGTATGTTATGTGGACAGTGGAAGAACCTGTTGTGTACATCCTGCTACACTGCAGTCCTGTCGAAATCTCTTGGTGGGACTTGGTTTTTCCTGAAGCCAAAACTTCAGTAGTTCTTGACTTACTGATCCTCTGGTATGTGGCCTAGAAAGCCAAGCACCAAATGGGGTTTCATTTGAGGCACTTATAAGTGAAACATAGCAACATATCATAGCAATGCTTCAACATAGCATTAATTTATATATATAATAATATATATAATAATAATATATATATAATAATAATAATATATATATATATATATATATATATATATATATCATTGCTGCCCAAAAAAACATATATGTCCATTTTTCTGAATTTCTACTTTAAAAAGTCTGGTTCCATTGACTTACATTAAAATTGATTTGGTTTTTGCTGCTCTCCTAAAGTAGCCATTTTGGAGATTCCTTTTTTTCTTTGGACAGTGATGATATATATATAATACTTAAAGTGTGCTACCCTCTGTCTTTAGAACAGCTTCTGTTATTATTGGAATGCTATCAGTCCTGTAACTGTGCATGGTGGAATATCAGACTTCTCTTCAAAAAGAAAAGACTTCAGCCCCTAAATGAGATGAAAAATCTCAGAGAAGAACATACAGTGTCGAACTGCAACTTGCAGTAGCTACGCCTTCAATCACTCTTCAAGCTATACGGTGACACATTAAGTAATAGCCCTGCTTTACAGTTCTACAACTGGTAGAAAGCTATTGGTTAAGCTTTCACTCATATTTGCGGTTAGTGATGTATTTATGTGTTCTGGAAGGACTAAGGTGACATTGTTTCTTACAAAGCTGGTCCCAGCACGTTCATAGCACATATATATTGTTAGTTAATCTGACACTTTCAGTTCAGCTCCTGCAGATGTATCTTGATACCACATGGAAAAAATCCTATTTGAATCATTTTAGTTTAAGTGTACTTTTACTTTTAGTTTCCAGTCAAAGCCTCATCATGAGATTATTACTACAATTATAAATCCTGCTACTGGCTTCTAGCAGCTTGTGAGGAGGCTCATGAGAGGTGCGTGCCTTCTGGAAAAAATGTATTTATATAGCGCTTTTTACAACAGATGTTGTCACAAAGCCGAAACTATTTATATTGCCTATAGTCGATTATTAGTTTAAGGTGCGTGTATGTGTTTAAGTGTTTATTGTGGTATTTGGTGTTGGGGATGTGGTAAGTTCAGTGCTCTGTATGTGCTTTTTCTGCTGGTGTTCCAGCAAAAGAACACTTCTCGCAGCAGTATCATAACCTCCGCTGTGCCCTACTCAGTGCCAGGGCCACAGTATTTAGCTGGAAGGCCACTCTGCTAGAATGAGCTCAAGAATGTGCCATAAAGTTGCAATGATGCTTTAAAACCAGTGACTGGGGAGAAGATGTGGGGCTCATCCTAGTGTGTAACTATTTTATAACATGCAGAAGCGATGTCATAAAATATGAGGACATTGTGTGGGTACAGTGTTTTCCCCTGTGTTTTAGCTAAGGAAGGTGATCTTTAAAATGTTGTATTTAACCCACTCACCACTTGTCCCAGTATTGTCTGGAGGCCAACAGTGCTGTGTGAGAGTGAGTCTCTCTCTCTGCCCTCCTCACAGCAACACACAAACTCAGAAAGATCTCTCTCAGGACCACCCTCTGTGCACTGCAAGGACAACACACACTGTGACAGCATAAATGGCAATAGTTATGCTATTAACCTATCAACATTAACTTATCAAGCAATAATATCAGAAATTGGTCAACCCTAAGAAGCTTGATTAAGATATAATCAACTAATAATCAATAAAGATACAACCATATAATTAAGTTAAATTAAATGAGCGAGTGACCTGTTCAGCAGCACTGTGATAGAATCTCTTTCCTCTTGGTAGTGAGACTCCAACTCAGCATAGAAGACTGCAGCTGACCAGCCTTGTTCCCGAGGTACGGAAGACCACGCCTGATCCCTGGGTTTAACCACCTCTCTACAGGCCTGTAAGACCACCTGACCACTGCTCCTGCCATTGTAGATAATAGCTACTTTATTAGAACCCCCTACCGTGCACCTCCTTGTACAGGCTGTTTGTGTTAACATATCTAAGGCCCTATATTAATGTATAACACATTCTAAGCCCCTATGTTTAATGGTCAGTTTTTAAGAGTACAGAGACAATGTTGGTTGAATATTTCTGGTTGGTGGACCACTCCTAACCCAGCAGTGATATGAACACTGCTATGAATGATATACTTGTGCAAGTGCAACCCACCTTGCTTTATTGAGAACAGATCACTAGCTAAATAATATCTAGTCATGATGAAAGATAAAAAGAATGGCAGATAAACTGTGAATAACAACAGATGCACCTCTGAAAGTGGCCAGTGAGCTTCAGTGAGAGGCAGGTGTTTATAATAAAGATGAATGTGAGTCAAATATTGGCGCAGGCGTACCTGTAACAACGGAGAGCACCAGGTAATCTACAAACACTTAGTAAGTCCATTTGTTTGAAAGCTTTCTCAGCTGCCTCTCCCAGCTCACATACACAGTCCACCTGTTCCTCTGATGCCAATGAGTCCCACCATGCAACACCTGCAGATACATCACATTGGCACACATCAGATAAACTACTTGTACTGCATGTTGTGTGTTTGGACATTGTGTGTCATTTGTTGTGGTTTTCATCCTTTAAGTGAACAGACAAGATGAGCACACAAAAGCATCTGTAGATGACCTACGACCATGTTCTTTTTGACTGCTTGTGTACATTAGAGAAACATGGATAGTTACTTCAGCTACCTGCCACATCTTACTAAGTGTGCTCTACTCCACATTTCAGTGCTGTTTGCAGTGAAATGAAGGTTAATCATCTTTTGTTATAACTAGAAATATGTAGCTGTGAGTGTGTGAAAACACTTCCCCCACCATGCTCGTCCTGTAGCATCTCTCTGTAAAGCCTCTCCTTGATGATGTCATATTTGTACTGCAGCAGTAAAAGAACATCTAAAGTGTTGGGACTCATCGAGCCCGGGGCTCTAGCAGCAACACGGGCACGAGACAAAGACGACAGGACACTACATATGCCATCGAGATGAAGCCTGGAACAGAAAGCTTTGTGAGAATTCAGTACGTGCAATCACTTGTACTTACACTAAAGTGATAAGACTGTGTAGGCTTGTGTGAGGGTACATGTTAGACCTTGTGTAAAGTCTCCTGGACTTGCTGAGAAGACTCATCCTACTGCAAAGCTTTGCCTCTCGCTTCTGAAAGAACACACACAGCAGCAATATTTAGCTCTGCATCACAAGATGCATCACAGCAGTACGGTGCATGGTAACTTGCACCAACAGCCAACAGCAATGGCACTAGACAGTTAACTGAGGAATGACCTCAAGAGAATCGTTCACAACCAACGTCTGAGCAATTAGGCTGAGCTAAAGCAGCTCTGCAAGGAAGGATGGCTCACTTATTGTTTCTACCTGTGTTCTGAGTATATATTGGTGTGCACAATGAAGACATGAAAGATTATATATGTTTGTGTGTTATTAGCTTTTACTTGTCAGTACAGATGAAGAACAGACCATAATTTATAACCAGTTAATGCTAAACCTAGGGAATGTATGAATTACTTGAGCAGTTTTATTCAGCAAATTTCTCATTGCCATGTTGTGGTCAAAAGAACAAGAAGTGTCTGCAAAATTTTAAAAAAGATATTTTACTTTCAAAATATGTTGATGTAAATATACACTCACTGTCAAAAGAATAGTTGCACCCAGGAGGAATCAACCAATAGGAATGAAACTTTTTGGGTAGGTTTAACATTGTGAAGTTTCATGTTCGGCCGGGCATGTGACGTAAGCAAGGATGGGACGCTGTAACTGACTGACCCAACAGCCACGATTGCAGACATGCAGTTACCAGCAATGCCCTCCATGAGTCATCCTGTTAGTGCCAGCACCACTGCCAGATGGCTGCATGATGCAGGACTACATGCACACAGATCTACATGCACACAGGCCGTTACAACAACTGCCCTTAACACCACGTTAACGTCCCCAGACTGTCATTGGAGTGACTCAGAACGGCAGCGGGTCATCTTCAGTGATGAATCTCACTTTTGTATTGTTGGAGACGACCAACAAATCTGTGTATGGAGGTACTGTTGTCATTGTCAAGCTGAACGGTTTGTTGTCACATGTCACACAATAAATATTGCCCATATCAGTCTAAATTTATCCTCATCTATTGTTATTGGTAACCTTTATCTTCCTACCCAATAGCATTGCAATCCTACACTTCTTCCTGCACTAAGATCATGGAGATACTTGGGGTTTTTTGAAAGCAAATCTGGAGTAGTCTTTAATATATGGCTGTGGAATGAGAAGAAAGACTAGAAGGAAGGGCTAGAAAGCCCAGCACCCCTTGATGAACAGTGGTGGGACTGAAACAGGAGGCTGAGGAACAGGAAGGAAACTGTCAAAGAAAACGAAAGGCGGAGATGGTAATTTATAGGAATTCATTGTTAGAAGAATTCATTGTAAGGTGAAGAAGATAGAGACGGAAGACAAGTGCGGTCTTCCTCTCAAACTTTATCTCCATTTAAAGCTTAGAAAAAACAAACTGCTAGTAGTTTCTACCTGGCTCAGTGCCTGCTGTCTGCAGCCAGAGTTCCGGACTAGGAGCTGTGGCTTCATTCCAGCTGAAGAGCTGTTTCTGCCTGACTTCAACATCTGCAGTTCCCAGTACAGCTACAGAAAGCAATACATTTAATTTGCATGTATTCACAGCATAGGGAGATTTAATCACTCTTTTAGGAGAGAAAGACCAAATAAGCTGGATACCACACACAGCTTGTATTTAGTGAATTAGGAAGTGGATGAGTTTTACCTGGAAAGAAAAAGACATGTACCTTCTCCCTGCTCTCTCGCTCCCTCTCCATCAGCTGCAGAACATGCAGAACCATTCTGCCCAAACAGGGCAATCCTGCATTCTCTGCACTGACCTGAACACAACAAAAATACCCCAACATTTAAGCCAGTCTCTTTGTCTCAGGTCTAATAAGGGTTTAATAAGCTGCACATGCTGCCATCAGATTCATTCGAGGAAATATCAAATGAATATTGATTAAAATATATGAAAACATTATTAGATAAAAGAAAAAAGAAAAAGAAGACAAAAATAATAATACAGTATGACACAAAAGAATCTTATTATTTGGTCTGAGATTTTTGTGTCCTCTTATTCTCTCCTTCTTTCTTCTTCTCTCTCTCTACACATCTATGCTTCTTCAGTGTTTATTTGAGGAAGTACAAACAGTGGCTGAACAGTTTGTTCTGTGGGCCTTATTCCAGAATGAACTGCAGTATAGCTGCAGTCACTAGACCAACCCTATTCAACCTGATACCCCTGCTATGCTTTATCAAAGACAGTTTGTACTGTAACATTTAATCTACAGTGATGCTGCTTGCAGTGCCAGATCTGGGAAACGTGAGGTTACAAACCTCCGACCTCACAATAGTTAGATCTGATCATGACAAAATCTCAAATTTCATCACAGTCTGATTTGAAAATACGATAAGTACAGACATGTGACTAGAGTTGAACGCGCAGCAATCATTCATTCATCCTCTAAGCCGCTTATCCTTTTGGTCATGGGGGGTTGCTAGAATTTATCCCAGTGATTATTGACTGGAAGGCAAGAAACACCCTGGACAGGCCACCAGTCCACCGCAGAGCATGTGCAACAATCAAATACAGAAGATAAAAACAACACACCAAACTTTGATTTATTACTATTACTATGTTTAGGTTCCAAAAATGTCTGTCCAAAAACACTGAAGACATACTTTACTGAACATGATTAGAAGTGATTCTAACATTTTAAAACCTGACCAACACATACAGAACCACACTGCACACAATACAGCTTATTACATAAATGAGGCATCCTACTGTTGGCATCAGTAAAATCATAAAGCAACTGAGAACGTGACTGAAATCTAAGCTTTTCTACATTGCAGCCCACAGCCAATTTAGTTTCAGAGTCACACTGGATGTAGAAAATTACAGACATGCCATTCACCCAGTTTTAATTCCTAAATCACTTAATGTTTTATATGCAACATCACTGACACAACAGAGATTTCCCAAACTGTCCATTTAACTTCTCAACTAGTCTTTCCTTCTCTCTTTCTTTCCCAGTTTTAAGTCGCAGTCTATGTTTCTATGTTTCTGACCAAAAGTCTCAAGATTTACTTGAATGCAAAGGTTTGGGCAACCCAGGACAAATGATGAGTGAAAATATGTTTACACATCCTCCACCCACATCCTTTGGGCATTGTTCATTATTACATTTAATACTAATAATTGCTAATTACCAATAATATCATTAATCATGAATGTAATTATTGTTCATTTAGTGAATTTAACATTTTGCCCTGTGCGAAAACTATTCTATACTTTATTATCCCCCCCAATATGTTACATTCAGAAAGTTGGAGAAAATGCCTTATTGAGTGTGCTCTGTGTAGAGGATGTGCAAACTTATTTTGCTTAGAAACTCAGTGGCATTTGGTTGGGTGTGTTTTTCAATGCAGGCATGTGACTGTATGATCAAAACACAATCACATTTAAATACTTTAAATCATTTTAATATTGTGTAGACGATAAAATAAATTAAAAGTTTTTTACAATTTAAACTGAAAATCATATTTTATTATCTGTGAAGGTACTGCTGCGCCAAGCTGTTTGTCATGCATGAATAAAAAACACTATTATAAAATATTCCAGAATGAGTTTTCAGTGTTTGTGATGATTATTTTATGAATAAAACAAACAAACAAAAAAAAAAAACAGATTTTTGTAGTTAATTCTTATTTTGAGCTCATTATCATGTCTTCACAGTTTTGCCACCAGAATAATAGAAAGGCCCAAATCATAAGGAGGTAAAACTGCTGATAAACAAAATAGGACCCATTTCATCTCGTTCACTGAATAACTCCACTCTTTCCTCTCTCACCTGTGTCATGGCTCTCTGTGTGTCATCCAGGTTTGCGGGGTTGAGGAACACTTTCTGGTAGAGCACACACACCTTCTCTACATTCACCTCATCATCCTCACGAACACCCAGAGACTCACACACCAGATGCACACAGTCCTCCATCTGTAAACACTGAAAACATCAGCAACATGTGAACTCCAGTGACCTCCGCCTAGGTTTAGTGATAGTAATGTAGGAAAAGTCTCACCTGTTCAGCAAGAGGACTCAACTTGATGAATGATGGATGATCACAACAAAGCAACGTCTGTTGCTAAGGCAACTACAAGGGTCAGGTTGCAGATGCCAGCATAGCACTTTCACTGATCCCAGAACACACCTTGACTGAGTACTGTAGTCTACCTGCTTCACCTTAAAACTCTTCACCTCTACGCGTCTTGAGAGCTGATATTCAGCAGCTTCCCCACATCATTCAGAAACTAGTCTAAAAGTAAGTTGGGATGAGGAAGTGAAGCGTGGGCCAGACAGAGATTTAGGGTTTAAAGACTTAAAGGAACATCTGTTCCTGTTGGGCAGAAAGGACACTGAGCTATTTAACTCAACAGTTTTCCTGAATGCACACTTAAATTTTACTCTGTGGAGAGCACCACGACACAATCTGTACGCCTTTACAACAAAGATCATCTTTTTAGTGCCAGCACCATTGACAGACGGCTGCACGACACAGGAACAGATGCATGCAGACAGGTATGACGACTGCCCTTAACACCACGTCAGTGCTGCCAAAAACTGCAATGGTGTCGTACCACACTTGTCACACCAGTCATGGAGTGACTCAGAATGGCAGCGGGGCCACCTGCTTTTGTCTTGATGGGGACGACCAACAAATCTGTGTGTGGAGGCACCGCGGTCAGCACCAAGATGAACAGTTTGTTACGTCACACATCCAGAAGGCCTGGTGTCACTCCACCTCCACCCCTACCACAAAATCTGCAGGAACTGCGTGAGAATATTCAAACTGCGTGGGATGGATTATCACAAGACACCATTAGGAACCTCTACAACACCATGCTGAGACATCTGGCATGTTGCATTACTGAGAGACACTACTTCTGTATGTGTAGCTCAATAAATATTACCCATATCAGTCTAAATATTGCATCATTTATTGTTCCTGGTAACCTTTATCTTCCTTCTGAATAGCATTGCGATCCCACACTTCCTTCTGGGAGCAAATATTTATATTCTTTTAATAATTAAATTGACAAAGGCTGAAAAACAAGCACAAGCAGTATTCAGATATAATGAAGGATTCAGAAATGCTGGGTCTATCCTGGGTTGTGTTCTAGCATGTCCATGTCAGGAATTCCCGAGATTTTGCGTTTGTGAAATGCTCCATTCCAGTGAAACATCCCCCTCCTGAACTGTTCACAGTGGTGATAGGAACACACGGTTTAATGCTTCTAAAAGCTTCTAATTATGCAACATGTATAATTACTATATGCTGCCTGAGCCATTGTCTTGCAAAAGTTTTGAGATCAGGACGTTTTGAATAGCAAACAAAATAAAACAAGTATGCATTTAGCTGTAGGCATTGTAAACTAAGATAATATATAGATAATATATACAGTTGCTGGTTAAGATTATCAATAGCAAACAGGAGCCACTGTTATCCCACCAGTCACCATTTACATGCTTACATCTCCTGTGAGTGAGATATGAATGTGGTAGTGCTGTTATTAAAATACCAGTAATAGATTCCTTTAGATGCTTTAGTCCACAAACAGTAGTCACAGTTTTTGTCTTTTTTCTAAATACAATAATGTATATTAATTATCAGATCTAAATTTTTTCTTCATTCACTTTCCTCTTGTATTATTGATTTGCAAAATGGTGTTAAACAGTGTTGGACCCCTTTTGGGACTTGAAGCCAATTGAGCACCTGTGGGACCACCTTGATTGTCATGTTCACTCTATGGATCCTCCCCCACACACCCTGCAGCAGCTGTCCCAGACAGCAAAATTTTCTGGCCCTATTCTGGCCCACATTCCCCATTTTTTTACTGGCCCACTTGCCACACAGACTGACAGCCCTTGAGCGGACCATTCCCGATTGCAAGATGTGGAACACATACACACCAGATTTAGGCAGGTCAAACAGGCCAGCCAGAAGTGTGACATGTGGGTAACCTTTGGCTCACTGCAGACTGTCAGTGCCGATAGTGCCAGATCTTTGCCCCTATCCGCGTGCTATCTGGGGTGGGATGCACTGCAGTCAGCATGTCACCAGATGCTTGTGACAACCTACCACGACCTCATTGAGTCTCTCCATCCCTGTCTAGGTGCTAGCTGTGCTGCACACGATGGTTAATCTGGATTTTAGCTGGTGGTCATAATCATGTGACTCTACTGTGTAGCTTAACTAAAATAACAGAAATAAATACTGACTAAACTTATCTTCTCAGTTTGTGTCGTTTTGGTCTAGCAGTTGGGTCTGCGATGGCCTTTATTTTTTATTTTTTTTCTATATTTGGCCTTGTCACTAGACATTTGAGGCTGAAACAATATAATATTCATATATAATAACATTTCAGTCACAATAGTGAATAGACCCTGAAACCAGCATTCGGAATATGTCCATAATCCTCATTCAACTGACCTGTGGAAAAAAGCATTAAGCTTCACCCCTGGCTCTCTGCTGCCACCTTCTTGCAAATTTTATAATGCACATTACATATTTGGAAGATGCATAATGAAACGTTGTTTTAAAATGTTCAATAAACACAGTGACTCAAATAGCAGATATAAAATGATTTAATAACATGTTACGCACAGACCAGCAGAGAGGACAGTGTATAAATACAGTGAATGTTTAAAGTTATTACCAGTGCAATAGCAGAAATGCCCATCCTGTAACAGTGTCCCTCATAAAACGTATAGAAATATAAAAGCAGTGGTTATTTCAGTTCTTTGGTAAAGATAAAAATATCTGTTTTATTCCTCATCATTCATTGAAAATATACAGTTTCACTCACACATTTTTCCAATTTCATTTCAGGGAAAGTGATAAAACTTGCTGCTTGATACATCTGATATGCTAAAATCACCAGCTTATACACAGTTAGTTAAACAGCTAAATACTGACCACAGTGAGCAGTCATGTAATTTATACTGTTGTCTTTAAAAGCACCATAATCGGAGTCGAACATGTTATTTGTGTTGCATGTGTTTTGTTTGCATGTGGAAGGCAAACAAAAAGGCACCTGTTATGCAGTATTTTCAGTACAGAAATGTAAGGACTACACTGATGTCCTGGCGAGTCCTTGTGTGCTTGAGACACGTACCACATTCAGTTCACATGCAGTCCTGATAGCTGTGTCTTTCAGCTAAGCTTGTAGTGCAGCTTGTGTGGACCTGAGGCCCTCATGAGCTGCTATAGATGATCTTGGGGCATTTCTCCGGGGCGATGCAGTGAGCTTCGTGCTCCACCAATCCAGCTGGGCACTGGCAGCCTGGCACACATGGCTTAAAGCAGTGAGCTTCAATCACACCCAGCGGCACGTCCTTATTGAAGCAGGTTTTAGGACACGGTGGTCCACACTCATCAAACACATAGCCACGCTCCAAAGGACAGCCCACCGCTACAAAAAAGTGAAAACAGGAGAGAAAGAAGAAAGATAACATGAAGAACAAAACAGAAGAAACTACACTGCCTATCGAATGTTTGGGAACACGTAGCTTTTCAAATTGTGTGTAATACGAATTAGCAAGGTTTATTGAATCAACCCTTTCCGGTGTTTGACAGGCAGCCTAGAAACTGATTTGTGCAGAGAAGAAGTATATAAAAACTTTAACTCTAAAAATGCAACATAGGTGTGTGTGTGTGTGTGTGTGTGTGTGTCTCTGTATGTGTGTGTGTGCGGTAAACCCACCACAGAGTGAAGGTGATCTCCAGTGCAGGATAACTCCAGCCTCACGACATTCAGATGCATACGCCTCCAGAGCATCACACAAACAATCGTCTGAGTTGGAGCCGCAGGCACACAGGTCATACACACACGAGGCGAAGAACATCTCGGGTGGCACCACCTTATGGCAGGGCTGGAACGCTGAAGACCTCAGCACCGTACAGCGGTTATTAGCTGTTTTACGGGCGGAATAGCCAGCCTGCTTGCATGGGTCAATGTCCCTTCCATCAGAACACTGACCGCTGGAATGGTTCCCACTACCCACCTGTGAAGGATTATTGTTTTGGTTTTAATGAATATCAAGCATATCTTGTTGCTATGCTCTCAATAATCTATATCATAATCAATAATCCATGCTTTAACTATTAAGGGCTTTACAGTCTACTTTTTTCTTGTACTTTAACAATTTGATTTCTCCTATATAATTAATAATGTGTGAATAATAAAAATGAATAATAAAACTTGGTTAATTCATTTTAAATGATCATACTTCAGTTTCGGGTTTATTTATCATTTGCACAACATGTCAGGACATTTATGCATTGAAATGCTGGTGGTGAGGCTCAGGTTAATACTCAGGGCAGAATTAATATACATACTAACTAAAGATTCTAAATAAAGAGATATAAAAAGAGATATATTAAATAAATACAAAACACAGAATATACAGAGACGGGGGTTTTGTTTAGAAATTCTCTGATATGTACATATTAGACATGGATAATCTAAGAGAGAGGAAATATATATATATATATATATATATATATATATATATATATATATATATATATATATATACACAGTGAATCAGTGATTTCATAGCAGTGAGATGACATATTATATATTAATAATAATAATAATAATGTGTCATAGTGCAATGGTATTGGTGAAAGGCTCACAACTTGTTCAGGAACCTGATAGCCTGTGGGTAAAAACTGTTCATTAGCATGTTTTTCTGGCCTGGATGCTGCGGTACCTCCTGCCTGATGGCAGTAAGGTGAACAGGTCACTTGCCGGGTGGCTACTGTCCACCTTCTCCTGATCCCTTGGAATTAAACAGGCTGCTTCATTTATTGTACTATTATACTCTAGCATGAGTAAGAAGCTAAATTGTGTGGACTGAACGGGCAGAAATCAGTAAAGGTACTCTACGGGCTGTTTTCTGCCTAGTCGATGATTATAATACTAACAACATGGACGCCAGAGACAACAAGCGAGGAGCCTGGTGATTTAGGAACCTGAATATTCTTTATCCAGGGCTCGCTGGATAGGGCACATCATGCTGTACTGTGGAGTGCGGCTTCATTTCTCTACCAAACTGCATTGCTTTAAAGAGCGGATATTAAAGACCACTGTTTGCTGAAGACTACAACAAAAATCCTTGCTGTGTGTCGCTGGAGAGCGGGCATAACGCCCTGTAAAAAGATTTTTTGCTTTAAAGATTTCCCTTCTCCTGTGGTTTTATTCATGGCATCATCAGTGATAAGTCAATGTCTACTACATACGTATTTCTATTTTGCTAATGTAAATCATAAGGACTAATTTAACATCGTAGTTAGTTCTCTATGTATTACCTTCCAGCTGTTTCCAAAGTCTGCCTCTGAGGTGCTGATTTGTCCATTGCGTAACATCATGTCATCCTGAGGGTAGTTGTTGAAGTTGCCACACAGCCCACACATGTGTTTCTTATAGGTTCCTGGAACACTCACTTCTAGATGAGAGCGTCCGTTCCACAACACCTGGAAACACAGCAAGGCCAGTTATTCAGCATTCACAAAGCTGTGATTAGTGATGGTTACAACCTGAGAATGTCACTGAGAGAAATGTGTCTTAAGCAGAATGCAACTTCAAGCAGACACAACGAGAAAGTACCTTCAAGCCAATGTTGGTGTTGAGAAGGATGGTGTTGGTTTTCCGCTCCAAGTACACATACGGCTCTTTCAGAAACGGTAATGTGACGGTCTGATAATCGACCTGCAGAGAAAAAGGAGACAAAAAGGAAAATATCAGCAAACTAATATATTTATCCATTCAGTCCAAAAGTTACTGACTGGATAGACCTCATCATAAATGAGTAATACAAATAAATCACAATGAATTGCTTAATTTTGATGTGTTTGCATAATCATCAGATAAATTAGTAAATGACACATATTTATGGAAACACTGAGAAATTATGATATATAAAGAGTAATTTCACTGGAGAATCTCAATCACCTTTACTACCCAGTCCTGCAGTAGCTGCACCACAACATTGCCAATAAACACAGTGACCTCTTTCGTCCAGGACACGCCCTTACGCCCACGGTCATCATTAGTCACATGAATGCTGCATATAAAAGCGCACAAATTCATAGACAGGATTCTACATACAGACATCATTTTGTTTCATCAATGCTGTCAGAATAAAAACTCATCAACTCAATAAATCATGAAGGCCCAGCAAAAACCTTTTCCTTTTTACTCAAAATTCCGTAATATCACAAAGTCTGTGATTATTTTCATATTCATGCATCAGCACAGCATTTACTGCGCACTGATTAGTGCCTAAGTGACCTCTGTAGTTTGAAAATATTGTTACACTGCCCGAAAACCACCATTTGCATAACAACAAATGACTGCAGTGAATCACAAGCTTATGGATTCCGAAATCAACTCACCCTCCCACACAACTCTTTACTTCACATAGCTAGTACAAGATAATTAAATGAGGGTGCAAAAATTACTCTCTGCATTTAATTCTGCATAAAGAGATCAAAGCAATATGGCTCTGGGTTTGAACTGACCCCCAGCACAAGAGTTTGTAGAGAGCAATTTACTGTTGACAAAGTGTGGACAGGAAAAATGAAAATAAAGCAAAGAAAAATAAAAGAACAGCAAAGAAAATAAACTACTGCTACACAGATAGCACATACTATGTAAATTTACAGATAAATCTTTATCTTAGTTTTGCTGCAAGATATTGTTACCCCAGATGGCTAGATTGCTCAGAAATGCCTGACTAACAAGCTTATGGTGGTATACGTTAACTACCAAACACAAGATTGTAATCTCACCCCAAATAGAACCCTGAGAAGCTACAGGGCTGTGAGGATTTTCAGGTTCAGCTTCAGGTTCAAGCCCACGTTCTGAATTCTTTAGGCTCAGACACGTAGCGTTAGTGTGTTACTGTGATCCGATTTACTTCCTGAGCCATACTTGAAGAACCAGGCTTATACATTTGATGAAGGGGCTGTAAATTAGGATGCCTTAATAAATATGCAATATGCCAGAGTCCACACACACATGGCAGAATGGTAAAAGGCCTCCAAAAACATAATCCAAAGAACATATCCAAAACATAAAAGGGCATTTCTGAGAAAACTTTGGATGGTAATTTAAAATACATGAAATTGTTTTTAAATGTTTTTAAATGTTAAACATATTTAAAAGATTTTTTTTTATTATTCAAATAATTATTCTACATTTTGGACTGTTTTGTTGGTCAGTTTGTTGGATTTTTGACATAATGTAAAAGGCACTTTTACAATATGTAAAAAAAAATAATAAATGGAGGATTTTTCATTTAAAGAATTTGATTTTGGTCGAAACATGAGCCTAAACTTTGTGAAAAATTATTGCCATTTTTAACCTAACTAGACTATTATGAACCATTCTGTTTTAAATACATTCCAGCAGTTAATGTAACTGCAATACAGTAGACACACACCTGAAGTCTCCACCCTCACAGTCTTGAGCCAGGACGTAAGTACATGCGCCTTGGAAGTTCACCATTTTTCCATCAAATGTGCGGTAGTGAGGGTCTCCAAACACAATGCAGGTGGCAGGACGGGGGATACAGTGAGGACAGCACATGCCCGGAATCAAAGACGGAGTTTCATCCTGCACACAAACACACAGAGACAAATATACACATAAATACATAAGCACTCAAACATGCGCATAGCAGTGGGTGTGTATCTCTGTAACTCACAGAGGCGCAGGACACTGCAGGGCATCTCTCAGTCTGACAGTGCACGTCTCCAGAGACACATGTGCACGACGTGCACTCATCCACATCCCAGTGCTCATTAGAGTCATAAGTCTGACCTTCATACACACATCTCACATTGGGGTCTGAAACACACACACACAAACAAGTATGAACCTCTCCACACGTTTCTGTCATGACACAAAGCAAACACTTAAAACAGACACAAATAAATAAACACACACACACAGATGTGCAAACACAAATAGGGAAAGCTGCAGTACCTTGACACTCATAACAGCACTTTCCTGGGCTTTTCACTTTGACCAGTCCTTCCTCGCAAACGAGTGGAGCACACTCCTCTATATTACACTCTACGTGCCCAAACTAAAAGATAAACACATAAAGATGCCACTTTCATTTTGTAGTTCCAACTGTATTAGAACAGAAGAACTTGCTCCATAATGCACAAAATCTGCTACAGTGGGAGATACTGGTACATACTATATATACTGTGGTCACAGATTTACATTTTCTCATCATCAGGAGTTAAAATGAAGAATTATATCCTCACACATAGTTCGGTCTACATGTCTTTACATAACACTGCATAACATAACTGCATAACATTTTTCTAATATTTACATGAAAGTTTGAATTTCTTAGTAGTTCGTATGTTCCATTTGTGCTTTAATGACAGTGTGCCATTGAGCTGACAAGGACTCTGTGAATTTGTGCCAAGGAATTTTGTGCCTCTGATGAGTAGATCAAATGAATCGTCTAAACTCATGGAAGACATAAGACAAAAAAATGACCTTTTTAAGCTCTTAAAATGGCCAGTGTCACAAATTTGATTACATTTTATTAGCGAAACTTCAGAATTTTAAATATTTCTTCTTTTTAACTGGAACTTATTATAATATCTAATAATCCCAGTTAACAATACTAGAAAGACTGAGCTGCTCTTCATCTCTGAAACTACTGATCCTCCCCATGATCATGCCAACCCATTTAAGAACTCCTTGATCTTTCTGTCTAAAGATACAAGAAGTCTTGGTGTGATTCTGGATGACCAGGTATTGTTCTCAGCCCATATTGTGAACTGGGAATTACTGTAGAGGTGATTTTTCTCACTTTTTGATCGAGTTTTGACATTTATAGACTGAACTGAAAGTCTAGCTCTAGTTATCACAGCTCTTAGCCAATCATGTTGCAAGGTTACAACTATTTTGGTTATAACATATACTCAGGTCTAAGCACACATGTGTGTGTCACTCACATTGCAGGTGCAGGTGATGCACTTGTCTTCCTTGTCTGTCCAGCTTTCACCATTCGACACTCGTCCCCTCTCCCCATCCAACACACACGCTGAAAGATGAACACATGCATACGCATGTTATATACATAAACATCCACAAAACCAAATGAGAATAAACCACACACACACACACGCACACACACACTACCATCGCAGACAGGGCAGCAGGAGTCAGGAGGTGTATACTGTTCCTCTGGGGGGCAGCTGAGATGGGGGCAGGCCCGGTGGATACATGTCCATGTTAGATCCTGCACACACGCACACACACGCACACACACACACACACACACATAGGTTATCACTTCAGTAATTTTCAATACAGCTTTACAGAGCTTCAGGTGAGTGCCTGCATGTGTACAGTCTACCTTGCACTGGCAAGTGAAGCAGGGGTCATCTGTGGCCAGGACTTCGTTTCCAATCAGTGTCTCTGTGCAATTACTGAGAGGCTCTGGTAAAACAAGGACAGACCTGTGTCACTGGCAAACTGATAACTGCCTGCTTAGAGAAAAACAAATATTTTGATGGATCTTAAAGTTGGGATTTCGAATAAGAAATAATTCAACAAATGTAAGATGATGTTTTATGACGGGTATGCTATGGGGAACCAGGAAATATCTACATTTAACAATCCTGGCCTTAAGTACTCAGTCAAAAAGCCACTTTCTAAAAGAGAACTCTACAATCTGAAATGTTGTGATAAACATGTACATTGTAAACAAAGTAATCTTTCTCTTTCTGCCCACATAGATCAGACTGATACTGACGAGCACACACTGGACAGCAGCGGTCCGGCCCACTAAACAGGATGTTGTGTTTGGGGCAGTCCACCAGACTGGGGCATTGCTTTCTGGAGCAACGCAAATGCTGCTGTCCATCAGACATCACCTACAAAACACACACACAGAACAACCTCAAGTTATGCGGATAGCATAACACACAGACATAGCACTTGCACCGCACCACAAAGAAGAACTACAAAAACAGAACAATAAACCAAGCAAACAAGGAAAATGTAGCTCAACACAACTAACATTTCATGTAGCTTCTCCAAATTCATCACAAAATGCCACTTTTAATGACCACTGCAGTCTCATGACAAGCATCTTTAGTACTTAGTAGAGCAAAAAGACCCTTTTGCTGCTATGACATGCTGCAAACGTGATATATAGCTAGACGACAGCTTCTGGCAACGTTCCTAAGGGATCTTAGCCTATTCCTCATTGGCAATGGCCTCTAGTTCATTAATATTCTCAGCTTTGTGTGCTGCAACCACATTCCTCAAATGCCACCATAAATTTTCTTAGGGGTTCAAGTCAGGGGCATGTGACGGC
The DNA here is from genome assembly GCA_034552555.1 of Semaprochilodus insignis. Lineage (NCBI taxonomy): Eukaryota > Metazoa > Chordata > Actinopteri > Characiformes > Prochilodontidae > Semaprochilodus > Semaprochilodus insignis. Next base: position 23,960,227 of record CM067486.1, on the reverse strand, counting down.
CACTCCAGAATTTTATGTATGAGTGAATGAATCACAAGCTTAGCTTCCTCACAGAAGGCACGATGTTCCAGTGCCACAAGAAGCAAAGTAGCCCTAGAACATCAGTGAGCTATTGCCACGCTTCACTGTAGGCAGGGTGTTCTTTTCAGTGTATGCTTCATTTTTCCTCCTCCATCCATAGGTCCAAAAACTTCCAGTTTTGTTCCATCGCTCCACAGAACAGAATCCCAAACTTCTGTGACTTATTTACATGGTTTTGAGCATACTGGAGCTCAAGTTTTTTGTGCTTTTATGTCGTAGCTGTACCTCTTGGTGTTCGGGTATGGAGATCTTCATGTTTAGTATATGCCTTATTGTCCTAACTGATACCTCAGTGCCTCAGAAACCTTGCTTTTGCAGTCACTCAAGGGTTTTTGGCCACCTACCTCTTCAGGAATTTGATGGCAGCCAGTGATAGTTTCCTCTCTCGGCCACATCCAGGTAGTGTAGCCAGTGTATCTTTAGCTTTGAATTTGTGAACATGCTTTCAGCTGTATCTCCAGGAACATTCAGTGCCTTTGCTATCTTCTTGTATTTTCTTGTTTGTGCAAGACAATTTCAAAAGATCTCTTATCTTAACCTTTTGGCACCATTCTCTTGACTCTCTTAACATGCAATCAAACGTCACAGTCAACAAACCCATAGCCAGTCCAGGTATTTGATGTGTTTTATCTGATCATACCTGATACCTTGATCAGTTGAATCAGGTGTGCTTGAAACAACCCCTGAGTTGCATATGTGTCCTCATAAGAGGAGGGATAAGTAATCCTGAGACTGCAGTAGTCATTAAAAGCGACATTATGTTTTGAAATTAGAGGAACCATATGCTAAATTAGTTGTGCTGAGCTATTTAAAGTGTCCTTGATTGATTGGTTTATTGCAAACAGCTGAATGAAATTTGTAGGAAAACTGTAATAACCCGGCACGCAGCACATTGTGACGACTGTAAAGGAGATGTTTGAATAGAATTAATAGAACTAATTTCTTTGTAACCGTTTCTTATCCTCCATTCATCATTTTTACCACACTGGAAAGACCAGCTGGCATTTGCAAATTCAAAATGATATTAATGGAGATGCAACGTTTTGTTTGGTCTAACAGCAACAGCATGCTAAAAACCATTATAAATATTAAATGTGCAAATGTATCAAACCGAGGGCACACATGTCAGCTGTACCTCACAGGTGCAGATCTGACAGGGGTCATCAGATGGATGGAAGGTTTCTCCTGGTCCATACACATGGCCATCATAGATGCAGTCTAGATAAAACAGGTGAAAAATAATAACACGCGTAATCAAAACTATATGACTGTAAACTGTTTTAAAGCCCTACTTAAGTATAATCATTCTGTGCCAGTAATGACTGGAAGATGAGCTATGATGTTTTCAGACGCAAATTGGTTTGTATTGGCATAGCTTGTTTATAAATATTCGAGTATTGCTTTATTTATATGTTATTCAATGCATATGCATGTGTAACAAAGTACTCAAATACTCAAGTACTTTAAATAAAATGTTGCCTGATGAGACCTAAGGCAGCAATCTGAACCAGCCTGCAGCCTCACATAATTCTGTACAAACCTGTACAAACCTGAGCTAAACCTGCTGTTTTACTCACATCCTTTATGATGCACACAAGCACTGGCTTCATGGACTTGGGTGCCAATAACACAGATGACTTTAGTATGCCAGATTAAAAAACTCCTTACTGCAAAAACAGTAAGGAGGAAGAACAGTACGGAGCAAAACTATGCACAGGCAAGTGCAGGCCAAAAACTGCAAACATCATGTAAAAAATTGTGTGTAAAATTGGATTCCAACTCAAGTCTGACTACTAAATAAATCATACAGGACCTAAAAAACTGTGTCTCACTGGGTTCAGAGACATATTTCAAGCTCTAACCTGCACAGAGTGGACAGCATTCTCCTGGCACACTGATCTGATTGTGGCAAGTGGAAAGACATTGGATCTCAGAGCAGGTGGTCACTCCATTCACACACATGCAGGACATGCAGGGTCCGCTGGAGGCAATCCATGTACTGCCCTCAGCATGCTCCACACCATCATACATGCAGCCTGAAATAGAGGGACACAGCGTTCTAAAGTAAGGACACTGGTGCAAATTTGCGGAGGAGGGGATTCGGGTGGGGATTCAGGGGCCCCTCTACTTTTTGAAGCTATGGGAGGTAATGTGGGGAATAGTGGGGTGGTTGTCATAAACAGTTGCAAAAGAGCTGAGATATATTTTACATATCAATTACAGTTCCAGGGAGTTTGTTTTGGACCCAGGACTGCTTGCTCTGCAAGTTCGGTATGTTTGGTCAAATGTGAAAGCTGATTTTGAGCCCGGGAGTAAATAAGAGAACTGATCCGTTTGAGGTTGTGCAACTGGTTCATTTTGTAATGTGACTGTGTTAAATTGGTATTACTTCCCTTTCTAGGTTTTGTGATGGCAGTCAAAGTTCTTTGTCACTTCAGTGTTTGTTTTCAAGGGAAACAATAAAAGCAGCAAGTTAGTGTCTACCTTTTTGCTAACCTGCGTTAAGAAAGGTGACATAAAATTGTGCAATCAATCGACGATTTTGGTGGAATCCTTGTGTGTAACAGCAAACTAGCAATGATCAGACTATACCCCAAAACAAGCCCAGAATTGGTTCTTGCTGCAGACTCCTTAAACACCTTAAATGAAAGGAGATTGTTGTTTGGTTTAGTTACAGCCAGTAACAACAAAAAGGCCAAAAACAGTGCTTTTCATCTGAATCATCTTCATAGTTCATCAGTATTGGAGTATTCTTATACAAGCATGCAGATTAGACTAAGAAATTTAGTGGCCTAATGGAAAGAAAAAATACCATCGCTATAGTGGGATCTCCATAGTTGGTATGTGTGTTATAATTCCTGTAATAAAAGTGTATTATTTGTTTTTATGTAACCTAGTACTGCAGTTGGGTACAGCAGTATCACAGGGCTTTTACCTGAATATCTAATTTGCTATTTTATTTGAATACTGTGGTTTGTACCTCGACATCGTGGGCAACATGAGTTGGGATCAGCGACCTGGTGCATGCAGCTCAGCGGTGCACAAGCAAGACCAGCACAGCTCACCTGACCAGCCTGAGACACACGTACACAAACACACAGGCACACATAGAAAAGATGAAAATTGCTGTAGTAACACAACAACAGGGAACAGTAAAGCAGTTCTACCTAATGCATATAGAATCATATTTAATTATTTATTAATTTACTGATTAAATCACACAAATAACTCACACTAAATCACACAGTGTGTAAATGCCTTACATAGAGTGTGTTTGTGTCTCACCATGCATGTACACTGAGTGCAGCGGTCCCTGGGGGAATTCCACGTCTGCCCCTCTCTGTACATTTGGCCATGCTGGAAACATTCTGAGGGTTCAAATACCAAATCAGGGTTTTGTTCATATGAATTATTGCTTTAGCAAAACCTTTAAACCGATGTTTGTCACAAACATTTTTTTTTGTTATTGTAGCGATTATGTTGCTTTATAGATCTCCCTTTGTGACAGATGCATGAATTATAACACACACACACACACACACACACACACACACACACACACACAGAGCTTACGTCCGCACTGGGGGCAACACTGTCCTGGAGGAGTAACCGGGTTACTGCAGGAGATCGCAGGACAAACAACCGGAGTGCAGGTCACAGTGCCACTCTCACACACGCAGCGCTGACACGGATCTGACCGTGATGTGAAAGTCTGCATGTGTGCGTACTGAACTCCTTCATACAAGCACGCCTCACACACTGGACAACAGTCTGTAGTAGCTACTGGGTGGGAACACTGCTGAGCACAGGGTTTCTTCTGACACAAAACATTTTGGTTCTGCCAAAACACACAAACACCACACACACACACACACACACACAAACACAAACACAAATTATAGATACACAGAATGCAATTTACATTAGGACAGTAATGCTCAAATGCAACTGATTTAATTTCCAATTTCAAATAGCCATTAAGTTATTCATTTCTCTGGAAATATGAAAATATTAGATAAGCCGCAGGGAGTAAGTGTTTTCATAACTCAAAAAGATCATAAGATACAAGAATATAAGATATAAGAGGTCAAAAGATTAAAAGATACAGACAAAATGTAAGCTTTCATCTTAAAGTGAGAGCAGAATATTAAGCTCCACTCTTACTTCAGATCTGAAAACATCCACAGGTGTGTCTGTCCCTCCCTACACTGCGAGAGGACAACTTAGAATAAATCGGAATGTACACCCACCAGCCACTTCATTAGGTACAGCTCCTTGTATCTACAAATCCTTTTTACCAGGTTTACTTACAATATAGGATCATTGCGTGGTTCTCCAATTTGGACCAACTTTGGACCACCACAGGGCAGGTATTATTTGTGTGGTGGATAATTCTCATCACTGCAGCGACACTGACATGGTGGTGGTGTGTTAGTGTGTGTTGTGCTGGTATCAGTGGATCAGACACAGCAGTGCTGCTGGAGTTTTTAATCAATGTGTCCACTCACTGTCCACTCTACTAGACTATTACACACTACTACCTTGCTGCTGCACCTTGTAGATGTAAAGTCAGAGACGATTGCATCTGTTACGGCAGAGTTTGTGTCGGTCATCTCCTAGACCTTCATCAGTGTTCACAGGACGCTGCCCACAGGACGCTGTTAGCTGGATAGTTTTAGTTGGTGGACTATTCTCATTCCAGCAGTGACACTGAGGTGTTTAAGCTCTATCAGCACTGCTGTCTCTGATCCACTCACACCACCACAACACACCACCATTACCACGTCAGTGACACTGCAGTGTCATAAATGATCCAACACCCACCTGCTCTGTGGTGGTCCTGTGATGGTTCTGTCCTGATCATTGAAGAACAGGTTAAAAAGAGGGCTAACAAAGTATGGAGAGAAACAGATGGACTAGAGTGGAGATAATAAAGTGGACAGTGAGTGTAAATACAAGTAGGTGTAATTAATGATGTGGCTGGTCAGTGTGTAGTTATGTTACTATACTATATGAAACAGGGGTATTGGCAATATGTCAATAATTTATTGTATTGCAGTAAATTACAACTATGTGCAGTTAAACAGAATAATCAGTCCTGCTTAATTGATTTAGTGCAGTACAGTGTGAAATGAAGTTTTTCACAGGAGTGTATTTTTGAAAGGAGCACTACTGGTGAGTTCTGCAGTCATTAATCATCAGAAAAACTTAATATCATGATAATTAATGTGTATAGTGAAAAAGGCTGGATATACTTTTGTCAGATTTTCTTCAGTTATGCAGACTCACTATGAACAGTCTGCATGAGCTTAGGCAAACACATATTCATACACACATACAGACACACACAACTCACCCTGCATGTACACAATGAACAGCGGTCAGTCCTGTCTGGTATTGTCTCTCCATCACGCAGCATCGCACCATCATGGAAACAATCTTTGAAGTAAAAATAACATAATGTTTCTTTAAGACTTTTGAATTCTCGAAATTACCCGATGTTTCTCAAATACCCTGCACACATAATGTAAACAGCAGTGATGCATAAACATGTATACAATGATGCATAAAAATTAAAAGATGCATGTTTTTTACTCGTATTTTTTCTTTCAATAATTTATCCAATAATGCACAAGCAAAATCTTCAACAGGTTAGCTAAAGGTGTCCCCGTCATTATTGTATTAATTAAGGATGTAAATGATTAACCAATTAACAGGCAATTTGACTAATGCAACTGGCAATTTGACTAAGGCAATGGGTTCAAAAAACAACATTAAAAAATGCATTTAATTTCCAATTTTAAAAAAATCAATTTTCAAATAGGCAGGTTCACAATTTTAACTTCTCGGGTCAATTAGTGTATTGACGCGTCAAATTTGATCCTTCTCAATGTTTCTATTAATACCACTGCAAAATTACTGCATAGAAATACATTTCCCATCTGGAATCTGCCCTTTCGCTTCCATCTAATTACAAGATGGCACGTGACTTACAACTGGAGTTATAAGCCTATAAAAAGAGGCTGAGATGCATGTCATCTGCCTCACACTGTGTGTAACTTGCGGATTTAAGTGTCAATGATCTGCCTCTCATCTGAGAACATATTACACATTCTATTCATACAAAGTTTAAACAAAGCTTTTTGAGTACCAGAACTGTTACATAACTGATATTTTAAGATGTCTTTAATTTTACTGGTTATTCACTGACTAATGATGGTCAGTTATCCATCAAAAGAACTCAAAATGCACATCACTAACATTAACTGAAAGCGTCCAGGTCAACTTCCATTCTGCTGGTGGAATGGCCACTAGTGGGCCTGCAGAAAGAGGTCAAAGAACTCCCAATTCACAACTCTACTGACTGTATCCCAATCAGTTAACTCCAATTGCTAAACAGTAGACTGTGTTATGCCTACAGTGCAGTCAAGTGTCTCTCACCAGAACAGACAGGGCAGCAGTGTCCAGGCAGATGCACAGGGTTAGAGCAGCCGGAGTTATAACAGGGCTTCCGACTGCATGTCACCTGACCGTTCATGCACTCGCATTGATTACAGCGGTCTGCAGGGTCGGAAAACTTCTGACCATTTACATATTCCACACCAGCATACCTACAACCTGGACAGATATGCAGACATTCCGTTAGGTAGAAGAGACATTAGAGATCCTTTCTGCAAAGCAAACAGTAGAGCCGAACTGCACAACACACCACCAGGACAGACACTCAGGAACCATACCCTCACAGCTCGGACAGCACTGTCCCTGGACTGGAAAAGGACAGTTGACGGCTGGACACTGTCTCCTCTCGCATGTCACGGTGCCGTCACGACACACACATGTTCCACAAGGATCTGATACGTCTGCAAACACTGCGCCATTACCATGCTGCACTCCATTATACATACAGCCTGAAAGACAACAAATCCACATTACTACCCAATCTAATGGTTTACAAAGCATTAAGACAGCATTAACATGACAGTCTGGCAAGAAACCAACACTTACCTACATCAAGTTGTTACGAAATTTAAATAGACTTGTTTCAGTGGTTTCTGACATTACAACTGACATTATCTTAATTAAAGCACAAAATACATTCCCTAGTTAAAAAACAGTAGTAGCAGCCATCTTAGAGCAGGAATTGTGTCTGTATTTTATCCGGTTTTATACATAATGATAAGCCATTAAGTGCTAGAAACTAGAAGACTTTTTGTCTCTGGACAAAAAAATTAGTCACCTGTGATTGAAATGTACCTAACAGCATGTAATACCTTAATGAGTATGAACAACAGCTGTGATTTGGCATAGACTGGCCAAGTTTCTGGATGTGGGCAATATCAATGTTCAGCCACTCTTGCATCAAAGAGTTGTGCAGTTGGGCCAGATTTTAGTGGATGCCTTCCCTGGAACAATTCTGAGGAGAATTTCCTGTAGACTGGGCTTTTAGCCACTGCTGGTAGACTCCTATGACCGTATGTTTCCATACACCTGCAAATTCAGCTACTTCCTTCACACTATGGCCTTTGGCATGCCCAAAGACATTAAGCATAAGGGAAATTAGTATAAATGAGATTTTATTACTTCATAAAAGCACTACAGAACATATCAGCACATAAACCAACAATGTGAATAGAATGGTAACTGATATTTAAAGGGTTTAAATCACTTTTCTTATTAATCATTTATACAATTTTTACAACTATTTATACAATGTGATATATATATATATATATACACACAAATATACTGTATATTATACAAATATACAATATTTTGATTTACTTGCACAGTGTAGATCAAAATACTTTAAGCTACTTCAGGGCTGCCTGTCTTTGTCTTGGAAAGCGAACACCCTGCAGAGTTTAGCTCCAACTCGAGTCTATCATACCTGATCCAGGTAATGAAAGACCTTCTGGGGCATATGACAATTAGAGCCAAGTGTACCGAATCAGAATTCTCCAGGGTGGTCAATCCTCAGAACGAGGATTGGGCACCACTAAGATAAATATTTCCCCTGAGCTGAAAATTTTTTAAGATTGTGTGAACAATAAACATTTGATTTTTTTTTTACATTTAATACACTATTTATTTTTAAAAACTAAACTATATTATATTATTTATAGCTTTCTTGAATTTCCTGATCACCACTTTTCAGTATTCCATGCTATACAGCTTTCACCAACCACAGTTCTGTTCTTCATTTTGAATACATCTAAATTTCTTCATTTTTGCAGCTTTACAATTTTTTTAGCATACAAATAAGCTGAAGTTGTAGTTGTAGAGTAGCAGCATATTAGAAGCGTTTTGTACACATATCTGAAACAAAACAGGCTTGATACTGTTAAAAACAGTGATTACAAACTTCAAAAGAGGTACGTTATAGAAAAGGTCTTGATGAACTCTCATACCATCACACGTGTAACAGCACTCCTCATAGATGGGGTGGGTACAAGGAGCATGAGGGCAGGGCTTACGGTGACAGATCACTGTCCCATTGTTGCAGGAGCATGACTGACAGCTGTCAGTGGGACTGTAGAAGCGCTCTCCATGTCTGTAAGACTGTCCCTCATGAATACAATTAGCAGGGGCCACTGTAATAAACAAAATACGCAATATTTTATGGTTCATGATGGGCCCCTTCTGAGTTACTACAAAATCAAATGCTCTCATAAATAGTCCACAATTTCAAGGAATAGAAAGGATGAAGAAAGAAAAAGAGAAGAAAAGGAAAGGGGTTTTTGACCTAGACACTGAGGACAGCACTGTCCCTCTACCAAGGTGGCATCACGGCACTGTAGAGGAGGACATCTCTTCTTCAAACACTGCACGTTACCGTTCTACAGAGATCAACAAGGAAACACAAGCAACAGCGTAAGACAGACGAAGCGTTACAATCTCTTTCCAGTGGAAAGCATTTTTTGCCAAGATCCCATGAGAAGTCTCTGTATTACTCACAATGCAGTGGCAATCCTTGCACGTGTTTGTCGGGTGAGGAAAGATCATTCCGTTCGGATAATCTGTACCTGTATACCTACAACCTAAAAGGAACAGACAGTGTTAATTTATGTGAATTTGTGTATGTATGTTAGGGCCCTGACACGCCAAGCTGACTGTCGGCTATCGGATGCTGTCAGAGCTCTGGTGGCTAAATGCTGGCTGTAGTTTGTGTGGTGTGTCAGCTCTCATCGGTGTTGTTTTGGCTAACTGCATGTTGAATCTCTGTCAGCTGTTAGTTGGTAGAGGCAGCTGAGATTCAGTGCACAAGAAGGCAAACAAAAGAGAAGAAAGCAAGCAGACAGCACTCTTAAGTTCTACCACTAGGGATGGGCATTTGAACTACTTTTGGTCCAAAAAGAAAAAAAAATATTATTACCAAACTAAAGGTGCTCTGATAACACAGTTATATCAAATAAAGCACGGGTACTCGTTTCCTGTACACTATACGGTCGAGCAACACAACTATAGGAGCTTGTTGGACATCCCATTCCCATACCATTAGTTACGGAATTGCTGCCTCCTTTGCTGCTATAATAGTGTCCTCTGTTACAGGAAGGCTTTCCACAACATTTTGGACCGTGTCTGTGGGAATGTGTGCCTACAGGCCACTGGAGCTCCTTTGAACAAAACTCAAAAGAAGAAAGGGGTCTTCTCCAAACTGCTGCAGCAAAGCTTTTAACCACACAACTATATAAATGTCTAAAATGTTTTTGAATGCTGTACTATTAATATTACCTTTCCCTAGAACTAAGGAGGTCAATCTCTCCATCCCTCCAGAAAACACATTTCCACTGCTGCAGAGTCCAGTGGCAGAATGCTTTACACCACTCAGCCTTGGGAACCCAATTCAAAAAGCTCCTGAAACACAGATTTTGTACTGATGTTGCTTTCAGACTGCAGTTCCAGTTTGGAACTCTGTAGTGAGTAATGCAGTATGTTTCCAAGGGTTACCACTTGAGGTGCTGTCGATTCTAGATGCTTTAATTTCACAAAAATAGCACTTGACAGTGAACGGGTAGATAGGTTAGATCGTAATCAGTACTCAATACCTGCAGATACTTGAGAATCAGGTATCAGTACTGATATCAGAAAGGACAGTTAGTATCAGTACATCCCTCATTTTCACTAGCTCCTTTTACTGCCAGCTCCTGCTAGACAGAGCAGGCATCCTAAGTTCATGCACGCCAGGCGTCAGTCATTGTCTTAGCTGTATGTTCGAGTGCAAATGTTAACAGTAGACATGAAGCCTATCATCGGTCGCCCTTATTTGGCACTAGTTCCTCCTTGTCACCTTGGTGTGTCTGGGCCCTTAGGGTGTGTTTGTAGGTGTGTATCTCTGCGGTACCGTTGCAGTTATTCTGGCAGCATGTTCCGGAGACAGGATTATTGCAGCTTGGTTTGTGACACCGCTGATTGCAGTTCACATGCCCATCTTGACATACACAGTCTTCACACAGATTCAGTGGGTTGGAAAACGTCTGCCCGTTAACGTACACAGAGTTCTGAAACCTACATTCTAGAGGCAGAGGGAAGAGAAAAGGGACAAAAGGAGCCTTTATAAACATGAGCAAAACCAAAGTGGACTATGTGATTATACAGTAGGGTGCATGTTTACCTGGACATGTGGGACAGCACTGCCCAGGCGGGGTGGTAGGGTTGGAGCAGGAGACTGGCGGACATGAAGCTGCAGCACATCGTACTGAGCCGTCCTACACACACACACACACACACACACACACACACACACACACATGCTAAAATGAGCTCATATATCTGCAAAGGTAATTGTGCTTAAAACAACAAATGCAAAAAATCAAGCATTTTATTCTCGATTACGTAAAGCTTATATTCTATAACTTCTTGTACCTGACAGGTGCAATGCTGACAAGGATCATTTGGATCATAAAATGATCGACCATTTTCATAAATGCGATGCTTGAAGAGACAGTTATTACAAGAGGGACAGCACTCTCCTGAAAGATATAAAAAAACAGAAAGATACAGAAAGATCCAGTTATTACCAATTCAATTCCAAATAATAACTAATAACCATAAGAAATCTTTCAGTGTCCCAGTCTCCATGTATGACATGCAGTAACAATCCCAACGAGATGTTACTAGCCGATGGGAAGGTTTTTAAAGGTTTTGTTTATATCCTGGCTTTAACGTTCATATCCTGGATTAATGTCAGCATTAATTAACAGCATTAAATAACAACAATAACACGCAGTGCACAGCCATGTTTATTTTGTCAATGTGAATCTAAAACCACAGCACATTTTCCTTCCAAAATGTCATTTCTCAGTTACACAGAGAGGGCCGAGAGCGTATGAGGGCTGAGGGGTGATGCTGGATGGTTGGGTGGAGCGTGAGCATGAGGAGCGTGAGCATCAGAAGATGCTTTAGAGGAATGCAAAAGTCATTAATTCCTGATGGAAGATTCTGTAAAAACAACAACTGTGTCTTTTAAACAATATAATGTGATGATATTACAGTATGACCACACACTGTAAATTACAGAGAAGTGGGTTGGAACAGAACTACCATTACTGAAGGAACTCTGAGTTCAACAAATTAAGGTCATTAGCCAGTGTGGTCTGATTATCTGTCACAATCTAACCAATAGGTCAATCGGAATAGAATACAGTTATGTATACATATCAGTCAGAATAGACTGGTCTGATTATTACACAATTTCTATCTGACTGAACATGGTGGGTAAATAAACCGATAAATAGAAGAATAATAGTCAGGTATACAACTATATGTATTTACATTCATATTTACATGTAAAATGTTTATGTACATTCAGCCAATGTGCATTTGCTCCATAACAGAAGTTAACGTTCAACGTGGCAGGAGGAGACATGGTCTGCAGAGGAAATGAAATCTGTGTCTGAAACCGTGCCCTATTACCTACATAGTGCACTATTTTCCACCATTTTAGTGCACTATAACCGTTTGGTTCACACACCTAATTTTAAATGGTCCATTTACACCAAAAATAAATAGGTTTGGAACCCAAAAAGTTCATTCCCAGCTGGGACCAAGGAATACTGCACAAACTGGGACAACATCAGTGTTGTCAGTGTTGTTGAGGAAAAAGAAGGCAACAATGGAGACACCCAGTGGTCTGCTAAAGAAACTCTTCTGCATCTCCAGCATTACCAGTAGTTGATCCCTGCTTGCTTTCTAGACATAAAGAAACCTCTGTAATAACAGCACAAACGCTCGCAGGTAATCTATACATTCATCTTGTTTGTAAAGTTTACTACCATTGTGTAATGCCTGTATTGATGTTGATGCTGATGATGTAATCTTTGTTCCAATAAAAGCTGGTGCAAGCGCAGACTGGTTCCCTGAATAGCACTGAGGTTCTACAAAGTCTGAATGGAACCAGTTCAAGAACAAGGGTTCTTTTATGTGTGGTTGTCATGTGCTTCATTTTGGATCTGATTACTTTTTATCAGATTGTTGAGTAGAGTGTGCATATAAACACCACAGTCTTAACCTAATTATTCTAATCATCTGAATGAATTCAGTTCTTTGCATGTAAATGGCCATTGACTCCTGAGTTACTACTGTCAAACTACACACGTGGCTGATTCATGGCTGATTAAAATCAATCTTGTCATGCATTCCTAGGTACACCTACTCCAGCTGTAATGGTGTTTTAGACCTTCACCATTCACTCTCTCTCTCTGTCAGTCTCTGTTTCTCTGTATCTCTCACCGCGTTCTGTGTTGGGGTGGACGCAGGGTGTAGGAGGACATGCTCTGGCTTGACACACCACCTCCCCCTCCAAACATAAGCAGGTACTGCAGGAAGAATCCTTGGCGTCCCACACAGAGCCTTCCTCATGCTCCACACCGTTCACCACGCACACTACACATACAAACACAAACACACATACATGCACAGGGATGTAAATTAAAGACAGCAAACAGCGTTAAACAACATGACAACAGCATAGTACTACATGCATGAGGTAACTGTGTTTCTGTTTTCCTGCTTTCCTGAATCGGCGCAGGAAGAGATAAGCAGCATAGCAACGTTAGTGTACATCTGTGTGTGTTACCTCTGCAGTATGGGCAGCAGGCATGGGGGTCTCTGACGGGGTTTATGCAACGCACAGGGGGGCATCTCTCCCGATGGCACCTTACATTACCTCTCTTCACCACACACACACACGCGTACACACATTAGACAGCCAAACTGGACAGCCGAAAGACCTTTTGGTACATGTTCCTCCCCGCCCACCTCTAATTTTGCACTATTGCGTTCCAGCTTGTTTTTAATATATATCCTATGTATGATATGATTTGCACATTTATATGCCTAACCTCACAGGAACACTTCACACAGGGTCCGTCTCCTGGTGGGTTGAACACCTCCCCATCAGCATATATTCTTCTCTCATATTCACACACTGCACACAGAAAGAGAACAGGTCAGGATTTCCTAGCACCTCTGGGGTTTTATGCTGCTCTGTGGAGTCATGAAGAAACTTTTAGAGACAAAAGTGTAGGAACTGTGTGGAGGCTACTCACAGTCACATGTGCCACAGCACTCGCCTTGCCGTTTTGCTGGGTGTGAGCAGGACAGAGTGGGGCATGAAGGCTGTTCACACACCACCTCACCAGCCTGGTGACACATACACATATTGTTACTGCTGGAAGAAAAACTCTCCAAAAAAGTACATTTACACGAGAAAGAAAAAATGGTTCCTTGCTTTTAATGTAAGTTCTACTTTTAGGTTTTCTAGACAATTTCCGTTGGTTCACCCACCATGAAATCTTGAAATAGTGGAAGCTGGGTGGAAGCTACATTGTTCTGTTCTGACAGGGATGATATTCAAACACATGCACACTTACAAACATGCAAACATGCAAGAAAAACAATGTCACTAAATGATTCATTAGGTCTGTCTTAACTGTTACACAAATGCATGATCGCAATCAGCCAGCAGGCAATTTGGATTTGAAATATAGATTTTAAACAGTACTTTTAATTATTTTTTTTATAATTCTTTCTATATTTGATTTGAAACGAGATAGAAATTGCGAACTAATATTCACTTTATACAATAGGGGTGCTCAAACCATTGCACTACTGTACATTTATTCAAACATCTCAATCATTTTTAAATGGCAGAACAGCTGTGTGTTAACTACGGAGCACTGTGTGTAACAGCTACAAAGCTTAACTCACCATACAAATACACTGTTTGCACGGATCTCTATCGGGGACTCTCTGCCTGTGTGGATAATCCACTCCATTCACTTTACAAACTACAAAACACACACATGTTTACATGACAAGTACTGTTAACATCTATTGAAAGGCAAGAATCCGATCAGCTTTGAGGTCTTGGTTGATATTTGGGGGGAACTCATGAACACTGACCGTGGGCACGAATGGGAGAGCTCCTACATGGTGGGTCACACTGCTCTGGTCTGTTACAACTAACACGCCCACCCTGTGAGAGTGAGAGAGAGAGAGAGAGATAGAGAGAGAGACAGAGATTGAGTTTACTTTTTTTCCCCAAATGTAATTAATCAGTCAAGACATCGGAAGGTTGCTTCTTCATTGTTGCACTTAAGATTTAGACATCAGTATGGAACCACTATGACATATTCCGCATACACATGTGACACAGTGGATCAAGGAATGTTGGATGCCTGCACAACTTCAGAAAGAGAATGTCCCATCTGTCCCGCACCAATGACATGTACAGGGTGAAGCATGTACATCTGTTTTAGCAGAACCTAAAAATAAAAATCTGAACGTTAAAAATGAGCATAACATTTACACACACACACACACACACACACACACACACACACACACACACACATATATATATATATATATAAATGTTATGCTCATTTTTAACGTTCAGATTTTTATTTTTAGGTTCTACTAAAACAGATGTACATGCTTCACCCTCTGATGGCTATTCTTACAACATCTGAGCCAGTGTCCAGTCAATCCTGAAAGTCAGCTAGAATAAACTGGTAGACCTGATACACATATACAGTATGTACACAGAAAACAGGTGTTAACTCACCACACACACACACTGCTCACACTGATCTCTACCAGCAAATCTCTCGCCATGCTGATAATCCGCTCCATTAAAACGACAACCTGCAAAACACCATCATCACATAATCACGGTACAAAAAACATAACTGTGTTCAGTTACAGTCACTTTAAACACGACAGTAATCCCCATTTTGATAAAACACTCCACATACATCACAACCTACAAAACACACACGTATACACAACAAGTCCAATAGTGCTGTTAACATCTATAACATAGGGATCCAATCAGCTTTCAAACTTTTTGTTTGATGGGAATTATTAACTCACTGACCTGGGGTAGCAGGGGGAGGTGCCCAGGGAGGATTAAGGTTTGAAGGTGGTGGCGAAGGTCCACAGGGAGGGTTAGGGTTTGGACATGGAGGGTTAGGGTTTGAAGGTGGTGGGGGAGGTCCACAGGGAGGGTCAGGGTTTGAAGGTGGAGAGTTAGGGTTTGGACATGGAGGGTTATGGTATGAAGGTGGTGGGGGAGGTCCACAGGGAGGGTCAGGGTTTGAAGGTGGAGGGTTAGGGTTTGGACATGGAGGGTTATGGTATGAAGGTGGTGGGGGAGGTCCACAGGGAGGGTCAGGGTTTGAAGGTGNGGACATGGAGGGTTAGTGTTAGGACATGGAGGGTCAGGGTTTGGACATGGAGGGTTACAATCATGTCGCCTGTTACAATCAACATTCCCGTGCTATGAGAAAGAGAGAGAGAGCGAGAGAGACAGAAAGCGAGAGAGAGAGAGACACTGAGTTGAGTTTTTTTCTCTTCACCCCAAATGTAGTCAATCAGCCAGGAAGTGAATAATTGGTGTCTGAAGTTTGTTCCTTCACTATTGCNACAATAAGTCCAATAGTGCTGTTAACATCTATAACATAGGGATCCAATCAGCTTTCAGACTTTTTGTTTGATGGGAATTATTAACTCACTGACCTGGGGTAGGAGGGGGAGGTCCACAGGGAGGGTTAGGGATTGGAGGTGGTGGGGGAGGTCCACAGGGAGGGTCAGGGTTTGAACGTGGTTGGGGAGGTCCACAGGGTGGGTCAGGGTATGAAGGCGGAGGGTTTTGGTTTGGACATGGAGGGTTAGGGTTCGCACACTGAGAGTGTGGGTTTGGACATGGAGAGTCACAGCCCTCTGGCCTGTTACAATCAACATACCCGTCCTATGAGACAGAGAGAGAGAGGAAGAGAAAGAGAGAGAGAGAGAGAGAGAGAGAGAGAGAAAGAGAAAGCGAGAGAAACATTGAGTAGTCAATCAACCAGGAAGTGAATAATTGGTGTCTGAAGTTTGTTCCTTCACTATTGCACTGGAGATATAAGTCATATACAGTATGTACACAGATAAACAGGTGTTAACTCACCACACACACACACTGCTCACACTGATCTCTACCAGCAAATCTCTCGCCATGCTGATAATCCGCTCCATTAACACTACAACCTGCAAAACACCGGGGGCGGATATAAACAGAATACATGTACCAGCATCACATAATCACGGTATAAAAAAAACTAGTGTTCAGTTACAGTCACTTTAAAGACGACAGTAATCTTATTTAGAAAGCAATCTTATTTAAATTCAGTAATTTTCACTAAACTAAATTCTACAGTTGGAATGGATATATATGGCTTCACTTTACTGTTGAAGTGAGGTAACATTAACTAACAGTTCCCTACGGTTTTCCTACTGAAAAAAAAGATGCATTCCGTGCTGAATTTAGCTGATACAGTGCTGGACTGGTGCTGGTTTAGTTGGTCACCCAGTTTGGTCATACTGGTTTATCAACGCATAAACATCAATAAACAACCAAGACAAAGACACCAAATGACAGATAACTGATGTTTTTGTGTATAAAATGTCTATGATTTTAATCTGCATGTTTTTGGCATATGTCTGGAGTTTGGGGTTATCACTGAAAGAAGAAGGGAGTGATTCTGGATGATGAAAGACAGTTATCTGGCTGGATCTACACATACAGCTGCTCATCACGCCTATTGTGCCTCAACATTGGAGATTACATCAAAGCCAATATCTACTGTGCAGCACTGTGGGTGCTGGTGGAGGGCAGACGTGAGTGCGTCTGAGCACGTACCTGAGCAAGTTGGGCAGTACTCCCCAGCTCTTTGGTAAGAACTGGCATTGGTCATGGGGTCACGCCTCACCAAATTACTCTGCAAGACACATACAAACATATACACAAACCTGTTTCATGCCTTTCAGACCAGTTTGGAGCATGCTAATTGATTCGGTACAAGCTTTTGCTGGCTAGATTAGCCTCATAGTCTCAGCGTAAATCACCATAACAGAAAATTAAATTTCTTCAAGTGTGCTTTCTCCATTGGTGTCAGTGGCCAATTCTTGCCCAACCTCTCAGCCAAGTGTAATGTGAATTGGAAGCATGTCCAGGTGGTCAATTGACAAGAGGCATGCTGCTGCTCTAAAGCACACGGGCAGCAACTTTTGTATTGCAACTCTTTTTCATGTCCTGCTGGTTTGCTGGTACTTCGCTAGCAGTACTGCAGTATATGAAGAATTTTCACTGAATAAAAAAGGTAGCTAAGGGTTTTTTTAACCTAGTTGAAATATCTAATATTCCTCATGTTTAGATTGTTATGCGCATTGTTATTAACTTATACCTACGAAGCAATCTCAAAATGAGAAATATTGATATTTGCACTAGATATAAGATGACGACTATTTTTGGTGGTGTGCTGGTCATTACAAGGAATCCATGATTGGAGTTAGCTGATAGGCATGGTTTTAGCTGATCTAAGCTGAAATTTTAAGATGTAAAATAATGTGGGGCAGTAAGATGCACTAGTTCTGTATTTGAATGATACTGCTACAACTACATAAAAATACCATAGCATACTTATGTACAACTCATTGTGTAAAAACTCATAAGTTAGAAGTTCAATTAGGTTCAAGGTAGGCCATAAAATAAAACAGCATTTAAAACAATTACATAATGCATATAGAAGAATGCTCTGCAAAATGTCCTGACACAGACACATACTCACTCAAGCCAGTCAGAGGAAATACTTACAGAGCTTGAGTAGTTGTAGCAGGGGTTGTAGCAGGGATTTGTTCTGGATGGAAACGCTCGTCTATCAGCATACTGTGCATGTTCAGACCCTACAGGGCAGCGCAAGCAACACACAGTGATCAACAAGCTTTGGACCACCCATCACATACTCACTACATGCAGTGCACAACACAAGGAATATTTGTCGGTCCTCATGTTAAATCAGGAAACGCACATCGGAGTCCAAGAGATCGTGGAGTTATGAAGTTAGTAGGAGCGATAGCAGATATTCTAAGTGCTGTGTTTGTTAATTACACTGACCATAGACGTCAGAATAATCCAGTGTGAGATGTATGACGGAAAGCACACACTTTTAGCTCAGAAATAAAAGCAAAAACAAAATAATACTATGCATACTATGACTTAGTGCACTGTTATTCTTTATTGCACCTGCTTTCTATTCAGCCAATTATCAAGATGGTTCTGCAAAACAGTTGTTGGTCCATTACGAACTACTATTATGTTTTATCTCTGTCTCTTAAACTACAAGTGTTGCCCTCTTGAGAAACATGTAGAGAAACTTACAGAAACCCTATTTAATCTAGTCAATATCTAAATCTAACATATCTGATCACCTCCACCAAAAGGCCTTGGACAACATGAGGGATCACCCCCACCCAGCCTTTTATCTTCCAGGAGGAGGTTTGTTTAGTTTAGGTTGAGGACAGAACGCTTTAGAAGGAGGATGTTTCAGAATATCTGGTCTTTAAACAGCAAAAGTGTAATTATACTGTTCTACATTGCCTCTTACTTTGTCTCCCTAACTCTCTAACACTGGTCTGCCTCAGGGTGGCACTGTATCAAACTGGTTTACCCAGCTGCTCCTTCACAGCCTAACAACTGTAAACTGTTGCTGTAAACTGTAAATCTGAAAATTTGCTCAGTTCCCGAAGAGAGTCGCAGAAGAAGTGAGATGTTACTAACTTCTCAAACCGAAGACAAAGAGTACATGTGTATGATGTCTATTGAAGTGCTAAAGAGCTCATTCCCAAACTAGGAAAGAGGATTTCCAGATAATAAGAATTATTAAACCAAAAATATTATTGCCCTGAAACTACCATCAGTGCCGCTATGGTGAGTGAGTCAGCAGCCAGAGGTGCCAGTCAACATGCGACCCCCCAAACACCAGGGGATATTTTGCACACTTTCTGAGATCCTAAAAGTTTTGCTGGTGCAATATAAAGAAACAAGCTTTTCACTTTCACTTTACCACTAAATGTGAGAGACTCTCAGGCATAGGTGTGATACTGCATTGCTGAATGACATTCTATCGTTCTATCACCATTCTATCGTTTTCTACAGAATCTACAGCATGTGCATGACTAATTACAAGACTACCCTGAAAGTGTTTCTACAAGTAATTACTGGACGTTGGCTACAGTCGGTAAAATACCACATCCCTCAGGTCAAACCAGGCAAGCTGGCAATCAAATCTCCTAAAGAATAAATCATACTTCAAGGTTTAGAGACCAATTATAGCATAAACCAGGAAAGAGTGATCTAGAAAAGGGGAAGAAAGAAAAGAATACAAAAGATATGACAGTTTGTCTGAAGTGCTTTGCTGCTAGAGGCCACTAGGTTATGTATAAAAGGCCTGTCTCACACATAAACACAGAATAAAGCAGTTTTATATGCACACAAATCAGACTTCTTACTGTTTGTATGAGTTTAGTTACACTATAAAATCCTTCAAACACAATTTATGGTGACCCACACACAGACTGCAACAACAGCACACAATCAGCTGTACAGTAATACGTTTACTCACTTCATACGTTTCATACTGAATCTGCAGAAAGCACAATTACATTAAAAAATCAAAAATACAGAAAACAGAAAGACAGTCACAACCAAGCCAAGTCTTCTTTTTGTGAGATGCTGTCATAAGTAACAGGTACAAGTGTGAAGACAAGGTTTTGATATTGTATTTAAAAACGTTAAAGCAATAGTCAGACCTAAAAATGAAATATACACAGTTTTCCACATGAACCAGACGTAGTCGTTAAGCCAAGACATGTTCAGCATCTTAAATGTACTTCTAACTTTAGTTCTGGCACTACAAGGCTAGTGTTGTTTCGCTACACTTCAAATTCTTTTTCCTGTTTTTCCATTTTTTTCCCCCTACAAACCATCTCTCAACTTGCTTAAACCACATCCAGATCCTGTTTGAATGCAACCTGTGATCCTGTAATCACAGACTAACCAGACATTTCCTCATCTGCCTCACAAAACCCTGAACACTTCTTTTAGTCTTCATAATGGATAATCGCCGTAGGCTTTAGCAGCAGCAATGGATATTTTAGGTTTCTACTATGATAGACTACTTACAGTAGTCACTGGTTTCACTGGTAACAGTGACTGAGTTCCTTTTAGACTTCTAGGTCTGTTTCTCATTGTTACTCTCATATGACCCTAACAGTTACCAGTAATTCTCTATTTAATATTGCATATAACTGTAAATTCTTATCCTTTTCATGTTGCTTTTGTGCTTGTTCTGCTAACAGGTGTCGACCATAGGAGCATGGGTTCCCATTTTGAGTCTTGGTTCCTCTTGAGGTTTCTTCCTCTGTCACTCTTGCGTTGCTCACTGGGGGGTTTAGAACCAGATTCTCTGTAAAACTGCGTTGTGGCAACATCTGTTGTAAAAGGCACTACATACATAAACTTGACTTTGACTTTGATTTCAACGCAACACCTGCTGTCTAAAGCAGCTGCCAATGTTTGCCTACATGGTGAAGTTATTGTTCATTTTCATAGTTCACAGCAGGGTTTGTTCTAGTCTAAACAGGATTTTTAAGGGTCCCTCCCATCCTGTCTGCAGACAATTTACAGGCAAACTAAGAAAGAAACCCACCACAAGTTGTCTAAATTAAATACATTTCAACTGGCTAATCTTGTAATGCTGATGACTTGGTGCTTGTTTGGGGTTCTAATAAGCAACAGCGACAATTGCAGATAACCTTCTTAGCATTCTTGATCTCATGATACAGTGGTTCTTGCTTGCCCAGCTTAATAGCTTTGAGCTTAATTTAAACTATAAGCCTAATTGCATGTAAACTTGGTGCTATTGTTGCTTTTTACCTTTATTAATGCTCTATCCTCTATGTGTTAAGGAAGTACTATTTCTTTTTCCTCCTTTGGTGACTATTACTACATTTAACGTGATTGTCAGTTTGCCATAAACATCATGCTCTTAGGTGCACATGCAGGAGGAGTTCACATGCAAATCACAGCTTGAGTATCTAAACCTGGTTTAACAGATAAAGTTAAGTTAACCCTATCTACATTACTTAGATTTAGTAAAACTGGAACTTGACCAGGAAATCTGTCTTAGCTTTCCTCAAAAACAAACATTTACTTTTGAGCCTTTTCTCCTCATATTCTATTTCAATTTTCTGTCTTTCGGCTCCAGATTCCTACATACATGCATCTTACATAATGGTACAGTAATGGCCCAGAAGTTGTTAGAAAGTCCCCAGTTGGCCATGGGACCCTAAGCAGCTGTTTATGTTGCTGCTTCACAGTAAGTTTTAAGATTTGAGTTAAGTTTTAGGGATATACACTCATCATCAAAAGAATAGTTGCACGAATTGCTGCACTCAACCAACAGGAATGACACTTGGTGGGTAGGTTTGACAATATTCAACATTCAAAACTGTGACAAAATTCAAGCTGCATGGGATGGATTATGACAGGACACCATTAAGAACCTCTACAACTCCATGCTGAGATGTCTGGCATGTTGCATTTGCAAACATGGTGACACTACCCCATACTGAGAGACACTACTTCTGTATGTGTAGCTCAATAAATATTGCCCATATCAGTCTAAATTTATCATCATTTATTGTTCCCGGTAACATTTATCTTCCTTCAGAATAGCACTGCAATCCGACGCTTCCTTCCAGGTGCAACTGATCTTTTGATGATGAAAGTATTTATGGAAAAGATTTGGGTGACTACTGGTGTCTAGTACTTGTTAGCCATGTTAGACTTGTAGCTTGCACTAAACTAAAAAAGCTTAAAAACGTCCTCTGTGGTAAAATGGAAAAATGGTTAAATTTAGAAATAGATTTTTTTGCTGAACTATTGCTTTAACTACAGTTATTCAATTTAGGGTTTAAGTACATGTTGCCAAAACTAACAACTCCCAATAATTTCTGCATAGTCTTTTTTCATTTTGGGCATTCATCAAATTTCATGGCAGAAGCGCTCTGCCTAACACTGACTGGGTCAGCTGGACTGCCATCTTGCATTATGTTCATATGTTCCTAGTAAGACCGTCACCAGTCCTGGCATATGACCAGCTCGTCTGTGCCTGCATGTGTCCACTCAGTAAAACAAGAGCCACACATGCGGACATGACACTGAGCGTCCGGGTACCCTCGGCATTGAGAATACTGGCACAAATCAGGGCATTCCAGTGGAGCTACACCCGCAGGACACCCAGAAAACCATGGCAACTCAAAACAAAACCTGCAGAGATGGAAATGACAGATAGATGATGAACAGATTATCACGGATGCAGACGAAAGCAAAGAACATCAGTGACTATCGCTTCTATGTAATGCCCAACTCTTTGTACTTCTACATAAAGACTCGGTTACCTGAGGTCAGGTGTAATTGGCAGCCAGAGTCCCGTTGCTCGAACTGAAGAATCATACGGGTTGTAGTCCTTGTCAAATGGCCTTTGCTCCTCCCACTGCTGCTCCAGCAGACCAAGCACATAATGTCTTTCCTCTGAGCTCAGTCCAATCCACTGCTGACTGGCCCAACGAGGGGGCAGAAGGCTTATTGGAGGGCAGATGCGTTTGATGGCGGACAGTGACTGCACCTCAGCCACACTCATTTGCAGTTGAGCATAAAAGTATAAACGAAGATAGTGAGGCCCATGGAAGAAGAAATTACACCGGTCTTTATCGTAGCCATCGACTCTGAAACCAAACGTGTCAAAACCTGCTCTATCCAGACCAAAAGGACTAAAGCCATATCTGTTGAAGCCATCTGGAAAAAGCTGGTTCACAAGCTCTTTAGTCACAGAAGATATCAGTGAGCCATCCCCTTTCATGCCAAAAGCAGTCATATTGGCTCGGTTAAAGCCATATCGGTTGTGACCATAAATGTCATAACCATCCCTGTCAAAGTGATCCCGATTATAGCCATCCCTACCAAATCCATCACGGTCCCATCCCATCTGGTCAAAGCCACTGCGATCATATCCCTGTGCATCAAAACCTTGTTTATTGAACTCACATTGAGATTCTATTGTTGGCCCTTGACCTTCCCCTGTAGAGCTGAAGTCACATGGTCGATTCAAGCTATTCCGGTCACCCATCTGCACCCCCCAGTGCTTCTCAGTGGTGTTACAGGGTGCTCCAAGGGTTATGGGAACATAAACAGTGCAGAGTTGTTGCTGTGATCTCATCACATCTTCTGGTGATACACCAAATGGCTCCATCTTAATGTATAGCTGCTCTGAAGAAAAGGAGGAAGCTGACTCAGGGTGTCTCTCCTGCCACTCAGCCCACAAGCGATCAAGGAAGGCACAGTGGGACAAGAACACTGGGTCGTAGGCACAAAGTGGAGAGGCCATGTGACCCCCAACCCAGTGCTGAAATAGGGCGCCAGCCACCTGCAACTGCTTGGAGAAGGACAGAAAGTCTGGTTCAGCCAGCAGAATCTGGAGTGTCACGGCATCAGGCAAAGAGATGGAGGCATTAAAGCGGTGCCGAAGACATGGCACCCAAGGTTCCTCTGCTTGCTGGAAAGGGTGGAGTTTCACACATTCGCTTCCTGGTTCCCCATCCCCTCCAAACATGTTAGCCTGCCAAGCAGAGGAGGTGTCCAGCGCACCAGCATCCACGGTCCACTCCAGATATGGAATGGAAACTCTGCATGATGACACAGTACGAAGCTCACGCTCAACCATCCACAAGAAATAACGATGCCAAGGTAGGAAGTACACATTGTCATTAGCTTGTGGGAGGAACTCCGCCTGTTGTCTGACAAAACCCTCCCACATGTCTGATCACACAACAGAGACACAACACATATGATTATGTTGCATTCAGGTGATCCTCATAAACTCATAAAGACAGAACACCATAATCACTTGTGTTTAATGCTTACTGGTAAAATGTAGAGTAATCATTTGATCAACTATATCACCTACAATTCTGACTTGGCCTTGTGTGCATTAGCTGTGATAATCATGATTCATAAACTCTATGACTTTGTCAGCTGTTTAAGTGCAGCTTGCATAAGTGTACAAAGACTACACTGTTAGATTATAGGCTCCTATCTCTGGTCCTGAAGTACCCCAGTAATGCATATTTCAGCACTCATATCCACTTCTGACCAAGAGAACCTTGTTAATTAGGTGATAAGATGTCTCACATGTGTTAGCCAGACTTGTTTTGTACCCAATCACTTAACATGGCCAGGAATAGCAAATTTTAGGAGGAAATATTCCATTTGACAGACATGCAAAATAACCAACTATTGTTTTAGTATGATGCATAGAAGAGAGACAGTTGTCAAAACAGGACTACAAACTGAAAAAAACCCAAGCCAACAAACTGGCATGTGTCTACGAACACTGCTGAACTACTAAGACTGTGTTTAGACTGCGGACATATCAGTTTTGTTTCTCAAATCTGGTCGAGACGATTGTTAACACTGTTACTTGTGATCAGAACAGATTTATATGTTCAGATATCACCTTTCATCACTCTGGATTTGACATCTTCATTGCGCTCACTTTGCACGAATGGAAAATACACTTTGAAACCTGATTTAAGTGGCCAGGACGTTCAGACTGGGATGCCTCTGTAAAATCCAACTGAAATTGCAGTTCAGACCACCTCCAAATGTGATTTGGATCTAACTGACAAATATCAGGTTTCATGTTTTTTTTTTTTTGTTGTTTTTTTTGCTGTCCAGACTATCAAAAATCTACAATCATTATATGCCAAAAGTAGGATTTGGGCGTTCAGTCTGAATAAGGTCTGATTGCTTCAAAGAAAACTTCTGAATAACTTTCAACAATGTTATGCCTCAAACTTCACATACCTTTTACAATCCAGCGATTACATCTTGCTCTGAATAGCACGGTCGGGGAGCAGAGACATAGCAACTGCTTCCAAAAGTTGTTTCCCACTAGACTGATAAAATCCACTCCATGGAAGTGCATACTCACAAATATGTGGATAGGTAAAATCCCAACAGCTGTGGACAGCTAAACCTACAAAGGATATCAGACGCTCTGTGTATATGTGAATAGAGTGCGGCCACAGCAGACAAAACAGTAAAACATGGAGGGTACTTCATACCAGAGTTGTGAACTACTGAATAAAAACAAATGCATTTTTGGAGAGAAAGTGATGAAAGGCAATTTAGGTACACTGCTATGTACCTGATTTATGGTAGAGTTTTTGAATAGCCCTGTGGTACTCTTCTCTCTCGGCTTGGCTCATGTCTCTCACCTCCTTGCGCTGGGTGAGCTGCTGGCAGGTGCACTCCACCACACCTCTGTAAGTGCACACACAGGCCTCGCAGGCCAGCTGGAGGGACTCACCTAGCTGATATAGTTGCCCATTAAACCAGCACCCGCAGACCGGGGCAAAGTTCAAATCCCCACACCTTCGACCAGGCGAGAAGCTCACAACTTCCAGATGCTCTGCCGTACCACCCTGAACCATGCGCTGGCACTGGGTCAGAGATACATACTCACAAACATATGGCTTAAACATTGCCCCCTGCTGGCCAAGTTCTTCAGTAGCACATTTCTCTCTCTCTCCGTCATCATTCAACCCAGCCCAGTTCATGCTGTTATCACCATCTGAAAAGTTACCATGGTAATCCAACATGCGCTTCTTAAGGATTCTCCCATTCCTTGTCTCATGCTCCGACCACCACCACATTTCCTCACTCCTCGGCTGGTTGCCAGTGCCTATGTCAGTTGTGTTATATTCAAGGGAATCTCTGACATGGCTGTTTCCACTCCTCTCATTGCTATTAGAAGGCCTTGGTAGTTGATACTGACGATAACAGCAAGCTCCCAGGATGCACTGCTCCTGACAGGCACGGCGGCTGTGGAAGTTATTAGCAGTTCCCCCACAGCCACTGAAGAGAAAATGTTTACAAGATGCAGAGGCAGAGTCATAGAACCAACGGCGCAAAGATTTCATTTTTCCAGGACATACACCCTCAATTTTAGGCATGAGACAGGCCTATAAATGAGAACACATGGAACATACCATGGAAAACACCAAATGCAACACTAAACATTATGGATGGACAACGATATTGGATTCCTATTAGTGTGGACGCATATCTGCTTAAAAAAGGAATCAGCATCGCATGATTGGATTTAACCAATACTTCAAGGCAATATTTAATGGCATATTTATTGTTTAGGCAAAGCTGATCTCCTGTGATAAAATATCAGTATTGGATTTATTTTGCTGCATTTGCCAACCTACAGAAGTACATGAAGGTACATGTAGCCCTAATTTATGTTTTACAACTTTCATGCTTTTGTATCGGCATTGGCAGATATACATGAAAAATATTGAATATCGAGAACAGTCCACAATTCCCATATCGTTGCATCCCAAGTACACAACACACAGTGATATTAATTTTTTTTCAATATCAGGGTTGCAAGTTGATATGAGACGTAAATCTAATACATTTGATTTTGTGCTCTAAAATATGTGATACTGGGAATGGTTTCTGTAACTGTGTTTAACACAGTCAATACATAAAAGGAATCACCAAACACAAAAAAAAAATTCTGCCAATGTACTGGAACTGGAAAAATCTGCCCACCTTGGATGTTTGACTAGTCAAGCTGTTTGAAGTGGCAAACAAAGAGAGCAAACTTGTAACAATGACTGTAACAAGTGAAATCATCCTTGCATCGATCTACTGTTTGGGAATACTTCATTTTCCCAGTCCAGTACAAAAATGATGGGAAAACTGTGGTAGATTAAATGATGACAGTGTGCCAAAGGAATGCTAACTCATTTGTAAAGACTTCAAACAATGAAAATGCTAAACTTTCTGTGTGGGTTTTTTCACTTTTACCACAAATCTAAGCTGTGGTACCTGAAAGCTTTTTGCCTCACACCATCTCCCCACTGTGCTGGGGGGACAGGAACATCTGAACCAGGGATCGGATGTTATGGCCTTGCACACGCCCCCATTCTGACAAGGGGCGGACTCACACGGATCTGCAAGAGGACCATGGCAAGAGCTCAATCCCCTTCACAGATAATTAGAGTATAGAATTCAATCACAGTTCTCCATTATGAAGGATTATCAGTAAGAATCTCAGTCCTGTAGATTTGATAGTTTTATGACTAGCAGCTATACTTACAGAATTTACAACATACTCATCCCATACACATGTATGAACTCACACACAAACATACAAACCAGCTCCAACAACCCGCCCATCCGCCCTCCTACACAGTCCCTTCCCTTCTTCTAAAAGATAATCACGGAACATTACCAGCAATTACTCAGATGAAACTGTCAAGCTAAAACTAAATATAACCATAGCTGCTATAGCATTTTGGAAACAAAAATAAACTGTTAAGGAGGGACTGAAACATGATTTCAGTGTGAAAACCCAGACCAGGGGGACTTCCGTCATTGTACTGCAACCGCAGACTGTTTCTGTTGTAAGATGATGGATATTCCAAGTGTTACTTTTGTTTTGCTATTTATCAGTAAATTCTGATATAAATATGTAACAGATAATGAGTAAGCTGATGACGTCATTATGTGCTAACAGGCTGAAGTGTCACTCACCATTTGGGGTGGTACAATGGACTTTCCCTGAGGTGCATGAACACATGGTGCGTGGATCAATCATCCAGCGGTGCCCCTCCTTCACCTCGTGACCCTCCCATATGCAGGTCCGCCTCGGACATGCGCATGACTCCAGATACTTCACTCGAGCCTCCAGGTCCCTGTTCTAGAGGTGCATAATAACATGCACACAGTCACTCACAGGCACACAGTCACTCCATGTTCACTTGACTTTTAAAATATACCAGGGCTCCTCAAATGTCCTCATGTAACAAACTGGGCTCATAGGCCATATAGTATATAACCCTAGCCAGACAGTAACCTTAATCACACTCTCTTCTAATGGGAGAACAAACATTTTAATACTGTACATATGTTGTTCAATTCTTATATTCCTTTTAAAACGGAATTTTGTACTTTAGTATCAAATTATGGTGTAATATATGAAAAACACAAACCTACATGTTTTACCTATGGGTATATTATTTTGGCCTAACTGCCCTTAGCCCACCACACTGCCAACTGCACTTTGGCCACCCAAGAAAATAAGCCTGGACACCCCTACGCTAGACACACACACAGACCTGGCTTTCCCATTTGAAGCAGCAACAACCTGCATACCCACCTGGGCTTTGAGCATGGTCAGCATGCGCACTACGTGTTCTATGCTGGTGAGGGCCTGGGCTGGTTCACTGGGGGCTTCTCTGCTCCATCGGGCCCATGGAGACCTCAGCCCTGCCCCGGCTACATGCATTGGCTGGTCATGCACCACACCTGGCTCAAAGTCCACAGAATCTGGAACACACACACACACAATGATAAACAAACTGTCAATCCATCATTCATGGGGAATCAGTCTTGGCAAATTTCTCAGTAGATTAGTTTAGTAATAGAGACTGACAGAGTAATCAGATCGTAATAGTTATCAGACTAATAAAACACAGGGCATGACCAGCTAACTTCCAGCTCTTGAAAATGACACCTGAAACTGTACACCTGAGGATGCAATGGCAATTACTTCAGCTAGATAAAAACTAAAAACAAAGGACGATTATACAGAAGGACATGGTGGATGGTGATGGTTTCTGAGGGCTAGTGAGATACACTGAGCCAAAGCTGAACTCAGTCACGGCAATTATGCATATTTTAACCTGGGCTAGTAATGAGTGAGAAACGGAACTTACCTTTTTGTAGACTGTACATAATAATACTTTCCTCAACTAAAACTGTGAGCGCAGTCATGTGATGCCTACCATGGGATTGAGCTCATCACCGGCAATATATTTTAAAAAATCTGGCAAAAGTTGATTCACCATCATTAATCATGCTACATCGGTTTACAGTTAACAGTTCTCTGTTAGAAAGCTGAAGAAGACTAGGCTGTAATGTTAGCTGAAATCTGTTTATCTGAAAGACTGACTGCATTTCTTTGTGTCCGTTTTAAGCAATGTTATCTACTGGGGTTTCCAATGGCCTTGATGTGGCTTTAATTTAACACAGTAATAGCAAAATGTTGTGCACACAGTCACAGCTCTTTTATTCATGGGGTTATTTTGATAAGAACTCTTATTGTGAAGGGCAGGTTTAGGTCTGTCCAGGGCACTGTGTGTGGGAGTGAGAGACAGCAGAAAACAACCCGAGAAGATACATAAAGCTGAGAACCACCAAGGCAAAACATCTCCGGGAACATGGTCGCGTGGTTTTGGCAGTCGGGAGGAAGGACACCTTCCCCCTTTAAGCAGACAACAGAGACTCGAGCCTCGTTTACACCAGCAGGAAATTTGGCCCATTTTACTGGGCTTGTGAGAACTTTAAGCCTAAAAACGCCACACATTTTTAGATGAGCTGATTTTAAGACAAAAAAAACTGCTTCGTTTTCAGCACAGGCTGCTTTTCAGCCCAGACTTATGCAAACAGGAACTTAACCCCTTTTGGCCTCATTCACTGGAATTCACACGCCATTTTGGTTTACCTTATATATAATCTTGAGCTGGAAAACAGCTGGAAAACAAAGCACCATGTTTAAGAAAAACAGGACGTATGTAACAGTGTTGAGGTGTAGACTTTTTATACAGGCTTATGCCTGCCCACACTACGTTCCACTGGACTACAGTGACTCACTATCGCCTCTATAGGTACAACCAGGGCTAACTAGTTAGCATGGTAATTCAGTAGATATCACTACAACACGACACACAGATATCTTTGGCATACTGTTGAAATGGTTACGGCTTCACATTCTGTTGATAATTTTAGTTCATGTTGGAATAGTTGTTTTTTTTTTTTTTTCATAATTCACTTTGAATTATACACTTACTCTGAAACAGAAATCCTAACTCTGAAACAGAGTGATGACTTATAAGACACAGTGCGGAACTCTTCCTGAAACACATACTCATAAGATGCTTTACAATAATACTTAACCTTAGGGTCTGCCTCAACACTTCTACTGCAGTACAGTGTTGACACTATGTCTCACTAAAAAGGTCACATGTTTCTCTGAGCTTCTTAAGGTTTCTGATTGTAACTTGTGTTTTCTCCGTAGACACAGATGACATAGAGCCTTCCAAGAGACCAAGCACTACATCCGCGGCTAACCTGAAAAGCATTACAAAAGCAGACCTCTGCAAACTCTGGGTCCTCTAACTTTAAGAGCACTTTATGTGTGAAATAAAGGTGATACCATCTTCACATCACAGTTCAGTTCACACAGAGTGAGAAACTGCAGAACATGTCATCCATCCCAAGAGGTTTTAGTGTAGGCCTGGTTTCTGTACATGGTTTCCAAGTTGCCATTATTATAGAAGTTGATTTACCTGTTTCATTGCAGACCCATGGACGGTTCTCATAAGCCCTGGTCGAGAGTTCTGCAGTCTGCCAGTAGCCCTGGAATCATTCAAACATTCCCTACTGTAAACCTACTAACATAAAATTTGCTAATACCCCACCAATGTTATGTATATATTGGCTAAATACAGTAAATTTTAAAACACATTTCAAGCACAGACACACTCACTATTTTAAAATCCAGTCAGACACAATGCTTTAGACACACAAACTAGGCTAAGAGATCTAATAAGGCAAACTCTTGTAAATATTGATATTCACCTAAAATGTCACAATATGTATTTTATCACACTCTTTTGGGTGAGTTTTAACATTTTAACCCATAACTATTTATTATTTATTATTCATTTATTATTAAAACTATTAATTGTTTATGAAGTTATGTATGACGTTATGAGAGTTAAAAATATAACTGAACCCACAGATGTATCATTAAAGCCAGAGAACAACCACACAACAAACACCAAGACTCTAATGTCTGCAGTTATAGTACAATGAACAATGATAAACCAAATGGACTAGTGTGAATGGGGTAATACGGTATGTGCATAGTGAATGTGACAAATGATTCTAGAACTGTATAAATGGAAGAACATTCGAGAATAGTCTGAATTGGGAGAACATACTACAATAGTGTGATTGATGGAGAGAAAACAGGAAGGATGGTTCTTGAACAGCATGAACAGGGAAGATGCTTTAAGAACAGGATGAATAGAAGAAGATGGGGAGAATGCCCTAGAACAATGCAAAATAGTGAGAAAATTCTTGAACTGGAGCAGACATTTTAGTACAGCAAGAATGAGAAAAGAATCTAGAACAGTATGAATTGGGAAATATTCAAAAACAGTTTGATTGTGAGAGGGCAACCTAGAACACTATGAATGGGGGTAGATTATAAATCAGTTATAGTGAGAAAATAATACTCTGGGGAGACGATTCTAGAACAGCATAAATGGGGCAACATTTGAAAGAAGTGAGAATGGTGGAGAACATTCTAGAACAGTGTATATGGGGAAGACGATTTTTGGAGCAGTTACAATAGAGTACTCTAGAACAATGTGAACTAGGGAAAAGATTCTAGTATAGTATGAATGGAGAGAACATTCTGCAACAGTATAATGGGGAGAACATTCTAGAGTAATAGGAAAAGGGGAGAACATTCTAGAACAGTATAAATGGAAATAACAGTTCTAAAACATCATAAACACAGAAGACAAAGGAAAATTTAAAGGGTATGAATTAAAAAATAATAAAGTATGGCATGTTACAGTAACAAAATATTGAACAGTATTCATATGTGAAAGCATTCAAGAACAATTTAGGAGAAACATTCTAGTGTCTTACAACAGTTAAACACAGGTATGGAACACCAAACAAATGTTTGGGTTTGTTCAAGTTTGTTGGGTTGTGTGCTCTGGCTTTTAGAGGTTAAACAGTTACAATACTCACGCTGAATTTGCTGGCCTTGTCTCCTGCAGTGCTAGAGAAGGTGATCTGCAGGTCGAGAGGAAGCTCCAGGTAGAGTGTTTGATTCAGGTCAAGCACCGTGGCCTCCTTACACTCCACAAACAGCAGCAGCCTTCTGGGCTCCAGACTGAGCCCCATCCTCACCCAGCCTCCACTGGAAAAAGGGTTTCCACCCGGCAGTGTGAGCTCCTCAGGCTTCAGACTGTGCTGAGAGCGGAACTCCAGCCACAGCCTGTCCTCTCGAGTGCTAGATCTGAGACACAGCAGTGGTTTGCCATCCTGCTGCAGAATAGCCTCAGAGGTCAGGGAGATGAGAGTAGCTTCAGAGTCTTTGGCCTGCTGGCCAACCAGATGCAAGCCCAGAGAACCCGGTGAGAAGCTTAGCAGGTAGCGGGAGAAATCCTGTGGCAGAGTCAGGTGAGGTGTGCGGGAGCGAAAACGCCATGCCAATGCCCCAGGGTCACGACCTTTGGCCTTTGTGACTCCTCGAACAGAGTATGAGATATTCAAAGCTTCTAGGAGGTCAATAACTAATGGGAAAAAAATAACACAGCACCAACAGTTTGAGTGTATGTATAGCACTTAGAGCTGCCACCGGTTTAAAAAGACCTCTATAAAAAAAAATTATAATATATATATATATATAATTTCTACAGAAAAGTAAGATGTACGATCAGATCTTCATTTAAGTCATAACAACATAACAACAGATAAAGAAAACCCAATTAAACACTTACCAACAGATGTATAGTTTTTGATTTATTTATTGAATTAAATGATCTCACATTTTGGCAAAAGTATGTAAACCTTTGCTTTCTACAACTGGTTTTGATCCCCTTGAGCAGCAATGACTTCAAACATGCAGTTATATCTCTTGATCAGCCCTGTACATTGACTTGGAGGAATCTTGGCTCATTCCTCCTTACAAAACTGTTTCAACTCTGTTGTATTGGTGGGCTTTCTTGCATGAATGCCACACCTTAGGTTCTGCCTCATCACTTCCATTGTAGTACAGTGTTGACGTCATGTCTGACTATACAGGTCACATGTTTCTCAGGTTCCTGTGTTTGCTCCTTCACTAAGCTTTAAATCATATTTTTAAATCTGTGTATGGATCTTCTATCGTTGGATATTTAACATTTCCATTAATAACTAATTTGTTAATAACTATGCTCCTTATAACAGTTTTCAGGTTTCTAACCGTAACTTTCTACCTTTTGAAGTGGACACCAAAAAAATGGTGTCCACAGATGACATGGAGCCAGCCAGACCGAGCACTACATCCTTGGGATTCACCAACTTCACATTTGCACCGGAGCGAGGCTGGGAACGCCAGGGAGGCCCGGGGAACAAGAAGATTTTCACTGTCTCCTCTGTCAGATTTCTTTGATAGACACCTAAAAGTTATGGACTTTACAGGTTACACTGCTGTCTCCTGTTTGTGCCCTGGTCTTGAATATCTCCAAGCAGTTTCCCACAGCTCGGGAATGTTGGTACAGTGGTCGTTCACACAGCGGTGAACCACATCTTATCCCATAGGAGCAAAGTCCTCAAGGAGCATTTTAAATTACTGCTGTGCCTGAGGCCAGGATCGTCATCTCAGGACCTCTGCCCACATACAGGAGATGAACCAAGGTGTTCAGCATGCTCTACGTGCTCTACAGTTGACTCCAAGGATGTTACAATAACAATGGAGCTGGCTACGTGGGCAAGTGGAGTATATTCTGGGAGCGACTTGCTCTCTGCCACTGGGATGGATTACATCCAAGCTATTGTGGGTATATCTTGTCCGAGAGAAAGTCCTACAGCAGGACTGACTGGACGTAACAGTAGTTCACAAAAGATGGGTAACAGACAATGCCTTATCAAATTCTCTCCTTCTTCATAGCTTCTACTAATCTATGAAGGGAGAATTTTTAAACATGTCAATAATCTTAGTATAAACAACTTAAACACTAAGAAAGCTGAAACACAAAATTGTATAAATATCTATTTCAATAATGCCATTGGAGTCGTTAAACCAATTAGAAAATTAAAGAAAAACATGCGTAATCAAAACACAGACTTAATTCCTGTATGCTTACAAAAGACCAGCACTTCTGATTAGAGATCTTACTAAAGAGAATAAGCTTGATTTTATGCTTCTATCAGAAACGTGGCTGGATGAAAACTTGAAGTTGCTCCTTAAATAAATTATAGATTTATTCATGCGGTAAAACAAGCAGGTAACTTCCTGGATAAGATAATTACTAAAGGTTTAAATGCAAACGTGTACCTGATCTCTGTTGTGTTACTCTCAGACCATTTCTGTATGTTCTTTCAATACAGAAGTTAGGAAGAAAGTGCCTAAAAGTTACTTTAAAAAATTGCATTGAATCAGAATAAGTTTAGAACTTTAGAAATATTTATAATAGTGCAACAAACACAGGGCTGGCTTCCTCATGTAATGACCAGGTCTCTGATCTAATAGCTAGTTTAAAGGAAACTCTCGACGTTCTCAAACTAATCAAATGGAAGAAACACTCACATATTCATAATGAGCTTAAGAGAAACTGACGTAAAACAAGTGACTTCTGGAGAATAACTGAACTGAATGTACATTATTATATTCTCATCATTAATCTTAATGTTTCTGCTAACACAGAATGTTGACTTATCTTCCAAAACCTGCAAAGAAACAAAATAAAATAGCCATGGCAAGACTCAGCAAGTTGGAACAAGTTGCACTGACTTTCCTGATAAGCCACCAACATCAGTATGACTTTCTCTTTTATCAGGAGCTTACAACTGTTATAAAATTACATCGAAATGTAATCTTGATTCTGTTCTTACTTCATTCCTTACAATAATGTATAACTGTATTCAAAATGATGTTGTAGCTACTGCAAACTGTCCTCTGTCAACTGTGTTTTAAACCTGCCCTGGTTGCCTCTACTAAAAAAAGAGTAATGGACTCTGTACTAAAGAATTTCACTGAGAAATCATTCATCAAAATATTTTGTATTTCTTGTGGAGTACCACAAAGGTCAGTTTTAGAGCCTTTGCTTTTCTCTTTGTACATGTTACCTCTAGGTGATGGCATTTTTATTTTTAACTATGCTGATTACATGCAATTATACATTTTGCAGTAGACAGACTTACAAGATGTCTGTTAGATACTTCTCAACGGATATTACAAAAGTTTCTACAGCTAAATTCAAGAAAAAAAATTAAATACTGATTCTCAGAGATTCTGAAGTAGGAGATAATTACTTAATGACAGACTAAGTTCTTTAGCTACAGATATCAAAAAGTACAAACAATGGGTGATCTTAGACTCAGAGCTCTGTTTTGTCCAACATGTAAGTTGCTAAAGCAGCTTTCTAACATTTGAGATTTGTCACTAAATTTTGGTTTTTTCTTAGAGAAACTTGTTCATGCATTTATTACAAGCAGAATTGATTAGTGTGATACTCTTCTAACAATTTCAACTTTTCTTAGGCAGTCAAGCTATGTACATAATTTTACTAATTTTATTAGAATTATTACAGTATTATCAAGATATAGATTTTGATTAACCATTCCAAAATCCAAATTTCTTCTGTTTTAACCATTCTTTTGTAGACAAACTGGTGTTTTAAGGTCTTCCTTCTTCTGCAGGAAACATCTTCTTTAGAGGTCCAGTTCACGGATAGAGCCTATAATTTTCCTATATAATTTTGTCATTTTGTCATTCTAGAAATTCACAGCTCTATCTAATTATGGCGGGTTGTCCTAGTTCAATAGCAGCAAAGCAGCAGTAAACAGTAACACTTCCATTACCATATATCATAGTCAAGACGTGGTTCTTATACTGGAATGCAGTGTTCGATTCAGCTAAATATAACATCTCTAATTTAAATCAAGATCCTTTTTGCCTTTTCCATCCATGTAACATTATTTCAGTAGTCTTCTGGCTCATACAGATGTTCTTCAGGAATCTTTACCGGAGAGTAGTAGCTTTCTTCATGCTTCCATACATACTATTCTTGTTCAGTGTTTGCCTGATTGTGTACTCATTAACACATGAGCCAGTGCAAGAGAGGCCTGCAGATCCTTAGGTGTTACTCTGGGGTTCTTTATGATCTCCCAGAATATTCGATGCCTTAGTCTAAGTTTCATTTTTGTAGGTTGACTACTCCTGGAAAAGAAGTAACAACAGTGTTGAATGTTCTCCATTTGTACACTACTGCCTGACAGTCGATCAGTGAAGTCTAAACTCACAGCTCCTCTCATGTTTCAACACTTAATTCCCCCCCACTGACACTAAAGCGTGGGGAACGAAACTAAATCATCCACAAATTGTCCTTCCCTCAAACTTGGTCTGAACAAGCTGTAACTTCCCGATGTCTCTAAAGAGCCATCTCCATTTCATTCATCCGGCTTAAACAGTGTATTTTCACACATGCAATTGCGTGTGAGAGTGTGTGTGTTTATGAGCATGTAGTCCTGTTAAGAGAGCAGCTGCTTCTGATTCTCACACTCACCAGTTACAGTGTGTGGGAATAATGTAGCTGGTTTGGTAGATATTTAACCTGAGACTGCACTGTCTGCTGCAGAAGGTAACATCTACAGAACCATGCTTAGGTAATGTTCTTTTAATGCCTTTAACACATTAATGAAGTGTCTGAGGCAGAGTATGAGTATGTAACAGACAGAGCTGGAGGAAGAGACCCGCAGAGAAGGACTGGTGAATCAGCATGATGATCCCTAATGGCTTCCTGTCCTCATTAGAACGAAGACTTAATGAGCTTCTGACTCGTCTGCACACAAATGATTCATTATACATGCACACTGTCACAACACGCAGAGGAATGTCTGTGTGAGTACCACGCAGTAGCTCAGAGAGAATACGGGCAGAGAGAGAACATTAGAGGATAAAAAAGAAAAAGACAGAGGGGACAGAGAGCGAAAGAAAAAAATGAGAGTATGTGGAGTGAGAGAGTTAGAGAGGGTTAGAGAGAGAACAGACAGACAAAGAAAGAAAGAAAGAAAGAAAGAAGTCAGAAAAGGTGATACACAGTGAGAGAGAGAGAGAGAGAGAGAGAGAGGGAGAGAGAGAAGAATAAAGGAAAAAACAAGAATAAGGAGAAGGAGATAGAGGGAACAGAGAGAGAGAGACAATATAATTACAGTAGATCAAGACTTTCATAAAGTAGTTGATATTTTGTTGCAAAGTTTGTTTGCAGATGTCTGCTCAAAGCCCTTCATGCTGTGTTCATCACCCTTAACTCCTTTTATACTGATTTTATCACCCATCATACCTTTCATACCTATTCCATCACCCATCATATTAATTCACACTGATGTAGTCCCCCTTAACTGATTCAGTCCCCCTTAACTCCCTTTATCCTGACTTCAGCAACCTTCATAATCTTCATACCTATTCCATTACCCATCATACTGAGTCAGTTCACCTTAACTCCCTTTATACCGATTCAGTCAGTCACCCGTCATACCCATCATACCTATTCCATCACCCTTCATACTGATTCAGTTAATCTTAACTCCCTTCATACTGATTCAGTCCCCCTTGGCTCCCTTTATTCTGATTTCAGCAACCTTCCTATACATATTCCATCACCCATCAGTAGTGATTCAGTCACCCTTAACTCCAATTATACTGATTCAGTCACCTGTCATACCTTTCATAACCATTGCATCACCCATCAGTAGTGATTCAGCTCACATTAACTCCCTTTATACTAATTTAGTCACCAGTCATACCCTTCATACCTATTTCATCACCCTTATTCCGATTCAGTCACCCTTCATACCTTTTATACTGATTCAGTCACCCATCACCCCTTTATACTGATTCCATCACTCTTAACTCCCTTTATACTGATTCAGTCACCCCTCATACTGATTCAGTCACCCTTCGTACCCTTTATGCTGATTCCATCAACCCATCATACTGATTCAGTCACCCTTCATACTCTTTATGCTGATTCCATCACCCATCATACTGCTTCAGTCACCCCTCATACCCTTTATACCCAAGTGCTCAATGAAAATGAGTCAGTTTTCAGATGTAAGATATAAGATCTGTGACTTGAGAGCACCTGTGGTGCACGAAAGCCCCCCGTGTACACACAACCACACATCATGCAGTCAGAACTTTCCCCATGCACTTTTTCAGTAATGCACTCTATCCTGAAGTGTGTTGCAGGGTATCCCCTTCAGCAGTGAGCTCACCGTTCTCATCGTTGTCCTGAATCGGAGCGTCGGTCTCAGTTTGCACTAACGCGCAAAACGTTAACAAACTCAGCTGAGCAAAGAGCAGAGCTCGACTGATCATCATGCTGCACACCAGCTGACTGTAAACTGTGAAGGAGAACAAAGAAGTTTTCCTCTTCTTTCTCAAAACCGTACAACGAATCCTGCAGAAGGCATCAGTGGGTGTATAATCCCCTTAACGACAGCACCAGCATCAGTCCAAGGACGTGTGTTCACGGGGACGTCGACATGTCAGACATGGTGTTTTGCTGTCCTTCTGGGTGGAATTCAGGCGCCCAAGAAACAAGAACCATCTGGCAGCAGAAGTACTGTTTTTTCCGCACCTGTTTTTGGACAAGGCCCGCCTCCCCTGTCAGGGATTGGTTAGCGGTATGAGTCACTCTGCTTTAGGATTGCGTAGTTCCTCGGCTAATCCATGCAAAGAAGGCGGGGCTTGTCGGAATACAGGTGGGGAAAAATAACGCGTCCCAGCTGTGGTTACTTCTAGTGCTGAATTGAAAGTGCTGGAGGGTGAAGTGGTTAACTTGTAGGACAAAGGTCACTGCAGGACAAAGGTCAGAGAATGGGCCGCAGTGGTCGAACCGCATGCACTGACCTCTCTAACGACCCTGTAGCAGTGCCGTGTTGGGACTTTGGGATGTTTTCAGACCGGGAGTCACAAGATGCAAACAAGCCCACCCAAACTCTCCACACAAAAAAATGGCTAAGCTTAGTAGATAACATTTCAAAGGACGCTATTGATCTGCAATAGCATTACATCGGGCTATTTCTTAAAGCAGTGCAGCCAGCACAATACATTCCACCCTACACAACTGCAATCAACCAGAAAGTTGGATTCATGGAAACACGTGCCGCTCAGCACAGACACAACCTCTGTACAGAGAAGACATAACAAAAAACAAGTCTTGATCAGACAAATGAGATATACGAGGAGAAACAACTCAGCAAGCTCAAAAACCTAAATCTAATCAACATAGGTACAAGCACATCACCAAGGCGGGCATCCCAGCTAACAGGGAACGTTTCCTACAGGTTCTAATAAAGCTTTAAAGAACATGTTTTAATCGAATGCTCTCAGAATGTTTTTTTTTTAAATATGTTTATAATTTCAGATAATGTTCCTGTAAGGTTAACTGTAAGATTAAATGTAAAATGTTAACTAGGACGTTTCATTTGCAACGTTCAGGGAATGTACAGAGGATGTTGTCAAGGCCACCGATTATTTTCCATAATAACAAAAGAATAGTCTCATCGCAACATTCAGAAAATGTTTTATGACAGAATGTTTTTACAGAACGTTCTCCTACCTTTAGAAAGAACATTCTGGGAACCAAAAGAAAACTTCCTGCTGAAAACATTAATGGAACACTGAAAATGGTTTTTAAACATGTGAGCTTAACTTGAAAGCAGAAAAGCAGAAAAAAGATCGACACATAAGATGAAAAGCAAATAAAATAAATGTCAACAGTATTTTAATTACCTCCTTGACTAAAAGGATACATTTGTAAATGGTCTTATATATACATATGTGGTGCTGGAGCCTATCCCAGCTGTCAGAAGGCGGAAGGCAAGATACACCCTGGACAGGCTGCCAGTCCATAACAGGGCAAATACACACTCACACACACCTAGGACTAATTTAGCATCTTCAGTTCACATGACCGCATGTTTTTAGACTGTGGGAGGAAACCCACACGGACACGGGGAGAACATACAAACTGCACACAGAAACATTTCTAAATGCCCAGCCTAGGAATCGAACCCAGGCCCTTCTTGCTGTGCCACCCCTATACACATTCTTATAGAACCCCTACTGGTGCCACAGAAAACCATTTTAAAGGGTTATTTAGTAAACTAATTTATATCTTTTTTTTTCATCATAGAAGAACCATTTAACCATGTAAAGAACCGTTTAAACGGTTCTTTGAGTTGGCTTGGTTCCCTTACTTAAAACTGCATTTTTCAGGGTGTTGAAATAATGTTGAACAATTTTAAGTATGTTGTAGGAACACAGGCTGATGTGCAGTGCTGTGTGGAAGTGAACTCTGCATTTGTGCATGAGTGTTTCACTGAAGCAGATGTCTGGCATACTTCCAGCAGAACGCACAGCCTCATGACTAACAGAAGGAGTCTATGTTTAGTATAGTTTGCTTTATCTGCCCTAACCTTGTTTTCCTGAATGATAGAGGTGCTTAACTGGTATATCCACCATCAGATAGGAAAAGTATTCAGTACACAGTCACCATCTGATTACCATGGAATGCTTCAGTTTATGTCTGTCTGTCCGAAGGAAACCAAAAAAAATCTACACTTTAAAAGATGCTGGCATTATAGGCTTTACAGTTGTGTATGAAGTGCATTTCCTAAGACACATACAAAGAAGTTCTTTAGTGGTTCCTGGTGTAAGATAAGGAAGGAGCAGATAATGAACAAAGCAAGCCATTTTTATCTAACATAGCCAGACCTTGGCATATAGTTTGCTATATGTCTGGGGATAGATCTGTTTGATGTAAGTCTCATAATGAAATCAAACTTTATTGTCATTCCTTCTCACGAGAGCCATGAATTGAGTGAGGCTGCCACTGGTGTTAAATTGAACCTCGAACAAAGATATAAAAAAAACTTAATAACTTAATACAAACACTAAAACTATGTATAGTACACTATATACTGTACAATAATCTTATTCACTAGAGGCTGGTGAGTCTGCATGACAGCTGTTAACTCCATGATTTCTGGAGTCAACTCAGACTGCCACTGGAATCAATGTAATTGACTAACCTGACTCTCCGACACTTAATTTTAACAAAGACGGCACCAGAGCTGCTGATAACTGGATACAGCAGAGATAATATCATCTTAAACATAGTTTAGCCACTTTTGAGTAGTGATATGAGGAAAATTCAGCTTATTTTACATGGGGTAAGAGGGAAAATCATATTGTAGTCAGAATTCATTGAAACCTTCAGAGCCCGGTAGTTCACACTCCTCTCCAACAGAAGTCCCCCTGAGGTGGTGAAAAACAGTCGAGTCAATTCGAAGCATTTCCAACGACTCCGAAGCATTTCCAACGACTTTCATACCACATAACCGGATTCCATGTGTTTAATCAGTTGCCCTGAGCCTCCAAATAAATTATCATGTGCGCTGCTGCTTTGTTGTCATAAAAAATATGGAGGTCATTTAGTTGCAAAACTTAATCCTATGGGGTTGCTGAAGCCTATCCCAGCTCTCAAAGGGCAGTAGGCAGGATACACCCTGGACAGGCCATCAGTCCATCACAGGGCATACACATCCACACACACAATCACACCTAGAGGCAGTTTAGCATTTCCAGTTCACCTGATGCGAACATGGGGAGAACATGCAAACTCCACACAGAAAGGACCCCGGACGTCCTGCCTGGGAATTGAACCTAGGCCCTTCTTGCTGGGAAGTGACAGTGCTACCCACCTACCCACAGTGCTATATGTAATATTATGCTGAGTGTTTTGAGGTAGTCTCGCTCTGTAGGACAGGTGTACTACATAAGACTTTTGCTTGTGAGATAATTTGCTCTAGCACTAGTACTACACCATCATTTATGACAGCTTTTTTTTTGTCATTTTTGTATATTCATTGAGAGATAGGATTCACATCCATCGTACTGAAACATATGTTAGTCTGACACTTTGTGGGTAATTTAATCACAAATACGTTTGTATATATTTGACTTCAGCTATGGTCCCCAAAAATCAGAAAGGTAACTAGCTGTATATGGACTACAGCTGTATTATAATAAGCACATATAGCATCTTCTTTGCATGATAAATCTATAACTTGTATTGGCCAATTGCACAGCGAAGTGTGTTCACAGGTAATGATTTCTGGAAGTGTTCCTGAGCCTATGCAGTGATTTCCAGTGCAGAATCATGCCTGTTTTCAATGCAGTGGTGCCTGAGGGCTGATGATTATGAGCGTCCAATATACAGTGCTGGTCCTTTGCCAATACAGTTTGACATCCCAGCAACAAGCTTAATTCTAACATTGAGTACAACACAGTGAGCAATAAATACAGAACAACACACAAAACCACAAAACCTTTTGAAAATAAAATAAAAAGGGAAGTAGGTTTTAAGTTGAATTAAAAAAACTGGCCCCATACTTGAAAGAGACTTTGAGACTCTTGAGATTTTGTGCCATTGTGTCATTCTGTAAATCACAACGTTAAGTTTTGGGATACTGTATGGATTGTCAAAAACAAAGTATTAATTTTTAATGAATAGTTCACATGCAAAGATTAGTGGCAGACAGTGGTTCATTTGGTTGGTTTTATTAGCATTAGCAAAGTATGCATGTGGTAGTGTGTTTTTATATCATGACAGTTTTCCTGCACTCATCGTTTTAAAAGGTTGCACCCAGAAGGAATGAGCTGACTCAATAAAACTTGGTGGGTAGATTTGACATTGTGAGGCTTGCGAATGATTCAATGCTTGAAGTTCAATGCTTGGCCGTTCATACATAATGTAAGCAAGGATGGGCCTTATCAATGTACCTGACTGACTATATAAGGTTGTCCTGTTGGGCGTGTTTCCATTCTGACTAGTGCTGTTGTGTTGGTAGCATTCTTTGCAAGCGAAATAGGGTGGAAGCGGGATGGGTATATTGTGCGCCACACCAGTCGTGTGCATATTACCATAGCACATTGTTGCCGGCAGTGAAGAAGGCACACCTTGAAGGATCTTTGAGACCTACACAAACCACGGAGAGGGAGAACTAATGA
This sequence comes from Semaprochilodus insignis, assembly GCA_034552555.1. Classification (NCBI taxonomy): domain Eukaryota; kingdom Metazoa; phylum Chordata; class Actinopteri; order Characiformes; family Prochilodontidae; genus Semaprochilodus; species Semaprochilodus insignis. The sequence continues at coordinate 23,916,818 of CM067486.1, read as the reverse complement.
ATTGTCCAACATGCATGGAGTGACCGAACAGCCACGATTGTGGACATTTAGCGAGCCATGATGGTCTCCATGAGTCATCCTGTTAGTGCCACCGCCATTGGCAGACGACTACATGCATATTTTTCATCATTTATTGTTCCTGGTAGCCTTTATCTTCCTTCCAAACAGCATTGCAAATCGACACTTCCTTCTGGGTGCAACTATTCTTTTTGGCGATGAGTTGCTTACAGTATCACAACATATTGAATCACAATCCCTGTATCATGATTGTATCGTATTCCCATGTCCTTGCCAATACACAGCGCTAGTTTAAGGTTACAAACACATACAAAACGGCGCCTGTGCAACTTTCTCCCCATGCACTGCTGCCCCTTACGCCAGTGGAAGCATGTGCTGTAAAAGGTCACAGTGGAGAACCTGTGCTGTGATCTGATCTGTTAGAAAAGAGGATGCTATTCTAGAGACTTAATCTCCTGTCTGTTTTAATTACTGTGTGTGTTTTCATTGCCTGGTCAGCCTTAATCACTGTGTGTCTGTGTATGTGTTCATTTCTTTGTTTCTGTGTGTGTGTGTGTGTGTTTACAGGTAGATAATTACGTGTTCTATAACATGCATGACAAGGAAATATTAAAACATCAGTAAGTACCATAAGCCTCTAAACAGTTTCATAGTTAGCCTTCCCTCCATCATGTTTTGCACCCACTAGTTTTGTTCTAGTATGCGCCTTTAGAACCAGCCTAACAATTGGTCTGCATGAGAAAGCTGTGTGCTTTGACTGGTGGAAGTCGAGTAATTGGTTCGGCTGAGGGGATATCTGATTTGATTGGTTAGACCTTTGGCTCAGACGTTGGTTTTCTCCTCTTGGCTCAGTGCCCCGAGCTTTAACACTAATTCATAATCCTCAGACTGTTCGTTGACTGCCCCTGAATACACACATACAACCCAGCAGTCAAGTTACAAACAAACGTCATACATCTGATTTGGGGTCCGGCTCACACTGAACAATTCAGAAGCAGTGATGGAATCAGAAAAGAATGAGCTATGCACTGAGGGGAATGTGAGTGCTTTGTAAAGTTGAGGAGAGATAGGTAAGCTATTTCTTCATCTTATTATTTTTGTTCATTTCACCTCTCAGTGTTGTCAGATCCTGTGCCCTGCTCGTCACCCCTCCCTCACTGTCTCTTGATTTGATGATTTGTGTCCTTTTCCACTCTTTCATGTCTAGAGAAGGGAGAGCTGAAAGGTTTTCTATTTCCTTGTTTATATTAAATTAGTTCTTTTTTTAGTCATTAGTGCTGGATCATGTTCTTGTCTGTTACCTGTCTCTTATGCATTTAACAACAATGGCTTATACAAAGCCTTCTATTCGACAGAAAATATATAGAGATATAAAATTGAGAGATCAGGTAACGTAACATGTATGGTGTGGCAAGTGTGATCTGCATGTTTTTAAAGAGTTTTTATTTTAAACACATGACTGAATTCAGACCCATAATCCTCTTTTGTTACTTAAAACGAGTCACGAGTGCTAGAGTGCCTCTAGTATACACCCTGGAACAAACCCGAGAGCCTAGAGCTAAAGCGCATTGTTGTTTCATGATTTGATTGAATTAAATATGTGCCCAATACTGGGTGTTATGTGCTTATGTAGGTATGTTTAGGCCTTCTTAGACTACATACAGTATACGTTGATGTGAGAGAGAAAGGCAGAAATCCAGAGGAGGACCACTAAAGCAGGTGACTGTAAAGCAACATGAATGTATGATGCTGTTAGAGTGTTTGTGTGTGTTTGGGTGCATGCATGTGAGGAGGTTTACTGAAAGGAAGGAACAGGATCTCAGAGGGATTAGTAGGTCTTAATCGAAAACAGCGTGTCAGTCAGAGGTTATGTGACTTAAGGCCACTCACTGTATAAGGAATGCAACGTGATGAATATGGCAATCATCACCAGCATCAGTGAGGTGTGAAAAGATGATACAACAAACCATATTTTACAGCGTAATAATACATTCTATACCAACTCACTCTTTACCAGCATATACTGTATGTTTCTGTGTATTTGCAGTCATTAGTGCTATTGTTGTTCGATAGCATACAGAACTTTAGCAAACTGCAGAAGTGTAGCAATGTTCTTTTTGTAGAGCAGCAGCTTTCTCCTTTCAACCTTGCCACGCACAGCATTGTTGTTCAGTGTTCTCCTATGTGGACTCTTGAACATTAACATTAGCCACTGTGAAAGAGGCATTTAGCTGCAGTTACCATCAGTTCCTTTGTGACCTTACAAACTAAGACACACCTTGCTTTTGGAGGGCAACTTTGTTGGGCAACTTTCTCTGGGGAGGCTAATGTGGCCTTGAACTTTCTCCATTATTACACAGTCTGTCTGACTCTGGAATGGTGGTGTCTCCACCAGTGGTGGTGGTGGTGTCTCCACAGAAATGGTTTGTTACGCTTTCCAGCCTGATAAGGTTCTCAGAAGTTTAATTTGTTTGTGTTATGATACAGTTCCACAAACGCGTTATGTAGATCTGACTTTGATAGATTGCTGTTAAATACAACATGGTGGCCATTCACATCTGATTGTTTTTCCACTTATTGAAAACCCCTGACTCTAATTTCACTTTACAGTTAACTGCTTATCCTAGAGGTTCACAAACTGTAAATAATATAATAATATAATAGTTAACAATATAATAGTTTTGTCTCATTTGTTTAATTGGGTTTTCCTTATCTAAATAAATCTGATTATGTTTATATTCAAGCAGAAATACAGAAAATTCTGAAGAGTTCATGAACTTTCTGGCACCGCTGTATAAACTGCTTAGTTTTATCCTAGCAACCAGTTTAGAAAGACTATAGAAACTGCCTATCACAACTACCTATGATAATAGTGGTGTATGAAGTACACAAACCATGTAGTTGAGATAAAGTAGAAATGCTCCATGTAGATGTGTGAAAGAAATAGAAAATAGAGCTTTAGTGGAAAACAGTGCACAATTTACTTGCTTAAGCATAGACCGTGCTACAGACCTGTGTCCCATCAAAAACAGATCCGACCTGCTACAAACACTCACTCAACTTACTCAAAACCTGAGAATGTTATTATCACATTCTACACCCCAGGTAAAATATTCCTACAGTAAAAGTAGAAGTTAGTCCCTTTAGACCTCCACTTCAGTAAAAGTGCTAAACTATTTACCTTCAAATGTACTTGAGTATGGAAAATAAAAGTTGTATGATTTATTATGGTTCTAATGTCCTGTTATCATTTCTGGAACAAGACTCTTAATCAGCTCAGTTTAGGTGAAGAGAACAGTTTTCATTAGCTAGAACCAAGCTCTGTCCAACAGGTCAAAACAAGCTCAAAACAAAGGCTTGTATTGCACTCCTTTTATTTTGACATGTTATGTTATACACATATAAGCCAAAAGGAAGGACAGATTTGGCCATAATGTAGTGGAGTAAAAAGTAAGATATTAGACTGTGAAATGTAGTGGGGTTAAAGTAAACTGTCACACAAAATGGAAACACTTCAGTGCAGGTACACCAACACACTACTTACAGTACAGAAACCAATTACATTTACTGCATTACTGTCCACCACTGGAGAATAACATGGCAACTGCCTAGCTACACTCTGGCAACCACCTGAAACATGGAAGCAGCTACTGTACATAGCAAAGCTTCAAGACTCACTGCATTTGCAAAAGAACAGGAAAGTGTAACATGAATTAAACTGAAACCGAACTGTGTATTTCTGTCCCCTCTCCGGCAGGCAGCCTTAGAGATGAAGAGTAACAGATCGGTCACCTTAAGAGATTACTGGCGAACGCTTCTGCTGTATTATCTTCTCTCACCTGTCAGTCATCTTGCTGCATCAGGTACACACACATAGCATGCAGAGATATGTACAGAAACAAACACATAACATAGTTCATCAATTTCAAGGGCCCATAAATTGGTGCTCATGGCCTAGTAGTCACATCTGGTTGGGAAAGACAGGTATGCATTTTCTATAATAACACTCAAAGCAGGGACACTCTCAAAACCAGCTAGACCAAACTAGGCAAACGAAACTTATAAAACTTTGTGCTTTTCCAAAGTAGTGAATCAAATTAACTCATTTATATTTAGTAATTATAATTATATATTATATATGTCTCAAATCATCTAGTTGTTAGACAGAATATCCAACAGAGGATTTGCCCTACAATAATCTCATCCTGCAGCTGACCACATGTAATTAGGCAAATCTTAGGCAAAACTGTTTTTTGATCAACAAAATAGTAAATTATAGTTAATTATAGTCTAATTGCTTCTTCATAGTTTATTATGACACCAGTTATGTGCATCTAGTAGTTAGATTAAGTGAAGATGTGCTCAAAATTGATCTTGCCTTATAATTCTGGCTAGACTGATATAGTCTATCATGACCACACTCACCACACTAATTTCCAGCAAAAGTGCACAGGGCCAAAGATAATTTAAAGTGTATGTGTGTGTGTGTGTGTGTGTGTTTGTTAGCCAGTCACTGTGAGGGTGGGCAGGATGTGTTTGCCACTGTCAGAGAAAACAGCCCTGCAGGAGAATTCATTGCCAATCTCACCATCACCGGAGACCCTTTAGCCAATCACATCAACTTGAGCCTCACTGGTGAAGATGCTGATTGGTTTTTGCTGGAAGGGAAGACCATTAGATTAAATTCCTCAGTTACACAAGTTCTGGATGGAAAGGTAACAAATCATTATTATTTATAACATTTTTAACATACACAAAATTAAACCTGTATGTAATCTACACGTACGGTGCTTTCAGGAGTATGGTCCTATTCTAATCGCGACTGTGACATGTTATGAGGACGGAATCATCCAGGTAAGCTGCACTCCGTCCTCTATAACAATACAACCATAACAAGCCCTTTATAACAAAATCAGCATACTTCAATTGTTGTCAGCAAAGTCAGTCAAAATTATGTGATGAAATGGTGCATAGTAGAGAAACCTGCAGTGGTGGTTATGGGAACCATGTGTTTCTATGTAATGTAGATAATAGTACAAACAAGAACAAAATTCAAATCCATTTTCATTGGGTTCGATTTTGGATTACAACACCCTACATGTACTTCTCAGTGAGCAGTGTTGCCCGCCATGAGTTGTCCAGTTAGTACCAGCACCACTGGCAGATGGCTGCACGATGCAGGACTTAACACCACGTCAATGTTGCTAAAGACTGCAATGGTGTGTGCTAGACTGTTATGGAGTCACTCCAAATGTCAGTGGGTCATCTTTAGTGACGAGTCCCACTTTTGCCTTGGTGGACCAACAAATCCGTGTGTGGAGGCACTGTGGTCAGCAGCAAGATGAACGATTTGTTGTCACACATCACACGTCCTGAAGGCCTGGTGGCACTCCACCTCCACCCCTACCACAAAATCTGCAGGAACTGTGCGAGAATATTCAAGGTGCATGGGACGGATTATCACAGGACACCATCAGGAACCTCTACTAGTCCATGCCGAGACGTCTGGCATGTTGCGTTAGCAAAAATGGTGGCCCGATGTCATACTGAGAGACACTACTTGTATGTGTAGCTCAATAAATATTGCCCATATCAGTTTAAATTTGTCATCGTTTATTGTTCATGGTAACCTTTATCTTCCTTCAGAATAGCACTGCAATCTGACACTTCCTTCTGGGTGCACCTAATCTTTTGATGATGAGTTTGTATGTACCTCTCCATCAAGCATAGATTTTTTCATTATTGTATGTAATGAATACTGATGTAACTTTTAGGCATTAAACACTTTAGATGTCAGGTTCCTATCTTTGCCATGGTGGGCAATCTATCCTTGCACATCAGAACACTCAGAAAGACTTTATTAAATTAAATTTCATTATACAATATCTGTGAAATTCCATTAATTAATCTGTAAAAGTTACAAATAAAAGCAACACTTTAAACAACATGCTGTGCTTCGTATAGTATAATAGATAGCAGAATGTGGGTATAGGATGACACCTAATAAAACTATGTTTTCTGTAGAGTGAGCACAGAATTACAGTGGAGGTTCTCAACATAAATGACAACAAACCAGAGTTTCTTCAGAGCACCATCCAGCCAATAAAAATCTGCGAGGTAAAGGACACATAAACACCTGCCATCAATTAAATCTGTCAGTGCACTGGCCTCATCCGCTTATCAGTTTGAATATCTTAATGTTTTCCATATTTCTACTGTGCTTTATTTGTTAAGTTGACCGCAGTGAACTCCGTAGCATTCACGGTTCAGGCAACAGATGCAGATGGAGACACACTCATGTATGGCATTGATGAGACTTCGGTAAGTGGACAATATTTACTTTATATATATTTTATTTTATTTTATTATTTTTGAGCATTGATGACCATTGGCTGGAAAATAAGATCTATTTTTGATTTCTTAATTTAAACACAGCCTGAAACATGACCCATGGTCCCTTAAGCACTATACCCTATAACAGGACTATACCAGGATCATTATATTCAACGCTATGTTTTTGTGATGGTAGTAAACATTTATGGATGCTAAAATTGCACCATATTGGTTTGCTTATTACCGTGGGACAGTGGATTCCAGCACATAAACACTATAAAGGTCATGCCTATGAACCAGAGAAGTTGTCCATTAAACGACAGGACATTGCGATGGAGAGCATACAGATTGTTTCCTGCTTTCTGCCCAGTGAGCGCTGGGATAGGCTCCAGCACCCCTGCAACCAAGAAGCATCTAGCGACTGAGAAATGAGTGAATGAATGAATGAATAAATGAATATGACATAATGAACCGTGCTTTATTATAACCAGGGAGATGAACTATCTGGGTAAAAACGTTTGATTTTAGGTTGATTTGAGCGTGGTTAGCTAATGCAAATGTTGCCCAGTGAGCTGGCTAAAATATATATTAAAATATTGGAAAAATAAAACATACTAAATTCAAGTTAATCTTAAAGAAAATTAGAACTTTGAGATTGTACTTACTACACAGGTGAACAGATTTCCTTTTACAGTTCATTCAGGTTGTGTCACATTCTCCATTGTGTCACCACAAGTGTTAGTATGGTCTGAACCATAGGTATTTTAGGGAAATGCCCCAGTAATAATAAACATGATGATAATTCAGAAGAAAAAGGAAGGACTATTAATAACTGTTACGCCATAAGTCAACAAATGATCACAGTACAGAAAAGAAGTGTTGAAAGATTCCATGTCAGTGCATATTTATTTTTATCTCATTTATTTATCATTGCTGACTATACGGAAACAACCCCAGCTTTTTATTCCCTAACCACAGACCTTTACTCCCTCGCCAATAATGGACGAGTTTCCATTATAATCATCCAAATGTGAGAATTTTAATGACCTCCAATAGCTGTGTATTGGATCTAATACCCTGCCAAATGTACAACACTCTAAATGACTTTAGTCTAAGTAATGTCAAGCTTTGTTCTTTTTTATCTCAGTTCCAATCTTCAAACACAGGATTTTGACTCCCTTTGCAGCACAGTTTTAGATTTGTTTTAACATTAATCAGGGTTAAAATAGTAGCTGTAAGACCACAAGACCCACAACGTGCTATCATGGGCTACTATAGACCAATTTTCAATCTGCCCTTTGTGGGGAAAATCAAAGAGAAAACAATCCAGAATGAGCTAAATGCATATACATATGTTATATATATATATATATATGTTATATATATTACAATTTTCAGTGAGGCTTCAGGCCTTAGGGGTCTATCCTCAGTCCACTCTTATTATACCCTGCATCTTCCATAGCTCCTCTGATGATACACAGCTGTACATCTCTGTTGCATCACTTGAAATATGTGATGCTGATTGGATAATAAATTGGTATATAAATTAGATGAAAAACAAATTCTTGAAAATGAGGAAAGATAAAACTGAAATCCTGCTAACTGGATCTACTGCACACAACGCAGAGGTTTGTAAGCAAACTTGACTCTGATCTCAACATTCTTTTATTAAAAAAAAAGCATTGCCAACATCCAGCCATGTCTCTTATTACACAACGCTAAGAACTTGATTTACAGTTTGTACAGAAAGCCTCAAAGTGAAAGAATAAACTCATTACCCTTCTGTTAGCAGCACTTTATTGGTTTTGCCATTCAGTAGAGAACACATTTTAAAGCTCCATCATTCTTTTAGCACCTGCTTACAAGTCACATTGCTGTTGAATATGTTCTACAACGTTTAAGATTGTCAAACAGTGAAGTGGTATATAGTAAATATCCTAAACTGTGGAACTCAATGTTCCTGACCTCTGGATTCACAGTTAGCCATTTAAAAAAGCAGTTTAAACCTTATCTTTCTCATTTTCTCTACCTTTATATTGCATCATTTTGGATGATGGTCCATTTTTCAGATTCCAACACCATTTTATCTTGTATTTACTCTTTTCTTCCTTCTGCTTATGTGTTATGCAAAGCATTTTGAGCTGCAAATTAATGAATGAAAGGTGCTATACAAACGCATTCTTTAAATAAAAAAAAATGTAATTAGAATTAAATGACACCACAAATACTATTTTGTGCATTACAGTTCTAAAATGTAAATTAAAGCTCTATTATAATTGATATTGATGGCACCTTGTTTGTAAGTCAGCTATGCACAGCTATGTGACAACCATTCAGTGACCTCATAAATCTCTCAGGCAATTAAAAAAAAAAAACATGTGCCCTTATGACAGCAGTAATGTATGTCTGTGTGTGTTTTCTCTAGCCTGATGCTAGTTATTTCAGAGTGGACCTGCCCAACAGTGGTCAAGTAGTTCTGAACAGGTCTCTGGACTATGAGACTAAAACTCAGCTTCAGCTGCTTCTATATGCTGCGGTAATTACCCCAACACAAGCACAGTCACACATGTATTGCTTAGTTCTAGGCTTTAGTAAGGATAATATTAAGTTAATGATTATATGCACTGTGTTCAGAATATCCCAGAACCACTAGACCCTACCGTGGAACAGCAGGAGCACTATATAGGGATCTTATAGGAATAGAGTCCATAGTCCAATTAAAGCATTTGCACGCTAACATTACATCATGCTGCAACTGTAGTTACGTTCCATCACATTTGACATGTGCATTATAGATATTCTATTTCGGCCAGGATACATTGGTTGTACACTACCTATTCCAGAGCACTGTGGAACTGTAAGAGTATACTGTACATTCTTTACTGTATTTTCAGACAACTTTGCAACTTTAATCCAAAATAATGGATTAGATAGGGCAATAGGACATATACTTTTGAACTAACTGAAACATTATTTGTCTTTCTGAAATCTGCTGCAGGAGATGAATACAAAAGAGCGTTACAACACAACAGCCACACTATTCATCAACGTGACCGATGGAGATGACCAGTACCCCCAATTCCAGCCATGCAAACCCCTTTCCCTCAGTCAAAGCATTTGTGCCAACCCTCTGTACACAGTCAACATTACTGAACAAGACGAGGTAATGGGGTTAAGGAAAACTGGATCATGGAGTTACCCTAGCTGTGTAATCAAATAATTTGCACTGCATATATTTCATCACTATCCAAAAAATATATATATGAATATAAAAATGATCTTTATTTATATTGTATATTAATGTAACAAGTTTAACCAAAGTAATTTTGGACTATTTGCATTGATATACTTATCAGAAATTTTCATCAGTGCAAAAATGCAGCAATAAGAAAAAGGGAAAACCTTCTTTTCATTTGCCAGTGATGATTTACACCTCATATATTTTTCGCTTCATATATATTTTCATTCACGTTTTTGGAGTATCACTGTCCTGCATAAAAACAGGATGTCCTTACATTAGCACACCAAGATCAGCTAAGGAAAGACTTGTTTATCAGTGAGTGAGTTAAATCAAGTGTGTTAAAGCAGGGAAAACACTACAATGTGCAGGCAAGTGTACTTTAAGACCAGGAGAGAGAAACACTGAAATAAGCTACTGGAGTTGTTGCGAACACATTAATGTACAGTACTTTACAAAAGTCAGAGCTCACCCTTTATTCATTTAATTTCCACTGCCTTTAAGACATTCATTGTTTAGTGTCAGAAAATGCACTTAACAGAAAATATGCATAGCAGCCTCCACGAGTAAATATAATAGCAACATTTTCAGTGTTTATTCAGCATTTTCTGCTGTTCACAATTCAGGTAACTCCAAACACATTCGTTGATGTTGAGGTCTGGATGCTGGGGTGAAGAGTCCGTTGCTCATCTTTCTTGTTTGACATTTTTTGGTCTACTTCCTTTTCTCAACAATTACTTCTTGGCATCTACACATCTTTTAAGGAATGATATGTCTTCTCACAGAAGATAGACAGGATAGACAGACCTGAAACAAGAGTGGAGCTTGATTTTCTCCTTTCTCTGAATGATAAAACCTTTAACTACTGTTTATCTGATGGGGCCAGTTTTGGTGTCTACAAGGTCTTGCACAGTCGTTTTATCTTCTTTTCTTTTATTTCCTTTTAATCTTTATTTTAGGACATTTTTTATGGCATCACAGAGAATATATATCAAATCTCAAATATTCATTTACAAGGCATGTATATATTCCAAACATAACCCATATATATGTAAAAATGTATATGTGTACAAAAGAATTTACAAAAATATACATAAAAGAGGGGGGTGACACAAATGTGCTCAAGCTTTATAGTCTCTCCATGCTAAGTTTGATAACCCAGTAACAAGTTTTTGTGCTTTTGTGTCTGAAATAAGGGTCTCATACTTTCAAGAATTCATAGGGTTCATCCCTTACGGCAGTCAACAGAGCTTCATTAGGGTTAAGACTTGAGACCAGGCTGATCCACTGTACCATGGAGGGGCTTTGTTCAGGGGTCCACTGTATTAGACCTTCTTTTCTTTTATATTTTCCCTTCTTTATGTAAATAGATTATGTGTCTAATATCTAATCTCAGAAATATCTCCTGAATAATGAATCATTTTCACTTAATGATCATTTTGATGGCCTCTGATTTTTGTCCAGCATTGTAATCTGTCTCTTTCTGTTGTTTAGGATGTTGTCTTGGATTTCTCACCTGGCCCAATTCTAGCAGTGGATGGTGATGAGGGCTTGAGGACACCCCTCACTTACACAATCCTGTCAGGTGTGGAGTGCAAAACCCAACACAAAGTTATGAAGTGTGTGAGTGCACATGCTGTAGTGTTGAACAGTCTTCTTTTCTGATGCCGTGTATGTGTGGGTGTGTGTGTGTAGGAGCTGATAACGGGCGGTTTGTGATTGACAGTGAGTCAGGGGAAGTGAGGCTTACCAGGCGTGTTGAGAATAGACTGCTGACACCTACACTTAGACTACACATTATGGTGAGTTTGAGTGTATCTATGTGGGCAGGGGTGGGGAATGTTGTGATAAATGATGTCATAATGTGTGTTTCTGAGGAAATCATGGATATTGCCAATACTTCCAGAGCACTGAACAACTGCATGAATGACACAAAGATTTAGACCAATTATAAAAACAATCAGCCCCAGTGTTCACTGAGCGGAAGGCAAGAAACTCCCTGGACAGGCTGCCAGTCCTTTACAAGGCAGACACAAGACATACACATTCACACCTGGGGCAATTTACTATCTCCAGCTTACCTGACTGACATGCATTTGACTGTGGAGGGAAACCCATGCAAACATGGGAAGAACATACAAACTCCACATGGTAAGAATACGGGTCGCCCGGACAGGGAATCAAACCCAGGCCTTTCTTGCTGTGAGGCAACTGTGCTAATCACAAGGGGTTGATTTTAACTTTTTGCATATTGTTAAAATGTCTTCAAGGATCATGATTTTGTATTTTTGCCATATCAGTAAAGAGATATAAACCAGAATCAGAAGATGTTTTTCTTTTTTCTCACTTCAGGCTGCTCAGAGAGATGATCTCCTGAAGTACTCAGTTGCTACAGCACTGGTGCGAGTTCTGGCAGAGAATCGATATCCCCCTCAGTTCAACCGCTCTGCGTACCGTGGCTTCGTCAGTGAGAGCACCAGTCCTGCCACTCTGGTCAACACCTACGGAAACGAACTGCTCATACTGGAGGCCACTGACCGAGACTTCACTGATGTACACTACACTACAGCTCAACACATAACAAAGAATTTCAGTCTAACACAGCTGAACATTTAACCCTGTCTGTGTGCTTGTCCTTGACAGGGCTTCAACCCAAAGCTGCAGTATTCTCTGACCTCAGACTCTAACAGCTCTCAGTTCTACTACATTACCCAGGAGGGACTTCTCATAGCCAAGGCCAATCAGCTTCAGCCAAACCACAAACATTCTCTGGAGGTGAGCATGTTAGGATAGTTCATATCATGTTATCTCCCTTAAAGCAGGCTCATTATTCAGTTATTAATCTTAATGGAATATACTTATTTTATTGTCATTGTGATGCCAAACAACTTTATTGTACATTGCATTTTATGTCCATATTGTTCAGTCCTATTAGATGCCTATTAGCATGATGTCACTCACCTACTGCTTACTTAATGGATGACTTTTATTATTGTAAGCAATAGAAGCTTCTTTTGGACTTTACTATTCCATTAAGACCATCATTAAATTGATATGTAAATGACTGAATTGATTATGGACATTCTATCATAGGTTCTGGCTACAGACCAAGAGTCTGGAGATATTGTCAAAGCTGTAATTGACATAGAAGTTCTACAGAAAGGAGTTCCAGGTACACTTGGTTTTGTGTAACTGATTTATGATCAACAGAACTGGAGCAGGGAAACACTGCCCTAAACTATGCTGTGACCACATCCCAATAGATATTTATAGAAATGCTAATTATTCCATTCCCTATAACCCAGTTCCACAGGGTCCACTGGAAGAGGGACACCCCCATAGCAGCGGGACAGTGGGCAGGACAGGGGGAGTGGTGGGGGTCTGTCTGATCCTGCTAGCCATTGCCCTATTTGTTCTGGTGTACATTTCAAAAAAGAAGAGACAGAGCCAGGACCCTGCTGACCGCACCAACGTAGCCGAGGGCAAACACCCCAATGTGGTAAGGCACTAACACACATATGCCTGTCAGCTTTTTGTTCAACTTGCTGAAAATGTGTGCAATGATCAAATCAGCTTAATGTTTCACATTCCAATATTCTGTTTGTATCTCTTGATGTTTTGCAAAGAGTCTAAGATGGTTTCAGCTGGTAAGTTAGCTAATTAAATACCGTTAAACTGCCATAATGAATTTTGTTGCATTTTCTAGGACGTTAAGACAAAAAGCCCAAAAGTCATTTCATTCAACTTGTTACTGAAAATGCAATAAAGTTAAAGCTGTTGTTTTAGCTCTTAAACTGTAGATTAGACTTGATGACCGTAAGACTTCTCATTGGCTCTGGGACGTGTACATGTACGTGTCTGTGTATGTGACTTGTGCTATATAGTGTAGGATTGTTGGAATAGGCCAAGGAGAATTGATTCACTACCACAAAAGACTCTGTATGTATCCGCCATGTTTTGGTGTTCTTACATGATACTGTGACTGATACAGTGAGTACGTTACTCTCCTGGTATTTTTGTCTCAGGTCAGTCATGGCAGACCACAGCCCCAGGCTGAGGAAGTCTTCTACCACAACGAGGCTTTCAGCGGGTATGACGGCTCCACCTCCACCTTGCACGGCAGGCCGGGCTTTTATACCAAAACTGAGCAGGACTTTGGTAAAACACCCCAACCCAAGGCCAACTTAACATCAGATGTTGTCTTGCCTTCAATCATGCCCACAATGGAAGATACATTTCCGGCTGTAAAGACCAATGGAAAGCCGGTGGACAAACCCATCAGCAAATCAGTGTCGTTTCAGGATTTTGTTGTGGTGAGGGAGTGCGATTCCCAAGTTGATGAGGACAGAGACAGAAGTGACAGTGCGGGTTTGGAGGACATTAATATCCATCTAATAGGAATAGGTCCTGATCCAAATGAAGCTACAGTGGACCTAGAGGAATCTAGTGCTAAGCCAGAGAACCATAACTTTCTTTCAGCTGGAGCCAGTGCAGATTTAGAGGGTCCAGACATTGACTTGGACGGAACTAGAAAAGAGCTAGATATAGAAAATGCTAATTCTGTAAAGCCTAGAACTGGAGAACCTGCATTTTTATATCCAAAGACAGAACAAGAAGCACCAGAGGAAACTATCAGAAAATCAGTCATCAAGTCTGACTCAAATCGAACAAGAACATGTGTAAGTGAGGGCACAGCATCCGACAATACAGCAAGTAATAACGCAAAAGCAGAAACCTTTGGCCCAGCAGTATCGGATATCATAAAGCCCAGTATGATAAACCCAGATGTGTCAAACATAGAGGCAAAAATAGCAGATGTGAAATGTTCTAAAAGCGAAAGGCCAGATACTGCCACCAATGAACCTGGCGTACTAAATGAAAGTCTTATACATTCAGGGATGGAAGGAATAAATATAATAGTTACAGTCACAGACGTGGATGGGATGAATGCTGAGCTGGCAAATGAAGACACTGGAGCCCAAGACATGGCAGAAAAAGATACATTAAAAATAAGAGATATGACACCTGACTCACCACAGCATCATGGGACAAAACTAATGATTCAAGCAGAAGAGACAAAAAATGCAAACAAAGACCCAGAGGAGGCAAAATCAGGCATTGTAAATATGCAAAAGGACAGCGAAGATATTTCAACAAACCTAGACAATATGAATCAAGATGAGAGCCATCCACCAGCTCTGTCCAACCCTGAAATAAACACGCAAGTACTGAACCACTCAGGTCTCAGCCATTTAGCAGCACACAGTTCAGACACATGATCAAGCAAGCAAAGTCATGCACTTATCCTTTAATCATTCATCTACCATCAAGACGAGACATCCAGCTATGCCATGTCACAATCAAAAAACACAAAAGCATAGATAAATGATTATAAGAATAACCATGCAAAAGGCAGTGCAGGTATAGATAAGTGCAGTTCTGGGGAAAAGGTGTTGGTCTTAAGCTTAAATTCACTCTTTACTTGAATAATCCTCTGTTCTTCAAGTACAGAATGAAGAGCTGCTCTAATGCACTTGAACCATACAAAGTTGGTAAAGGACAAGGCTGAGTAGCAAATGGCTCAGCAGAATAATTTGAGGTCAAAACTGTGAGAATCAACACCTGCACCTGTGCAGCGCAGTGCACTACATTTAATCATATTGCACTGCACTGTAAAATGCATTAAATGAATACATTCACCCAAAATCTACATTGGAATCTCAGTTTTACCACATACAGCCTATGAGCAAATACATGGAACTTAGAAGGTTAACGGTTATGACTTGTCCTTAGCAAAAATGAGAACAACTTAGAAGGCTGTTGTATCATGCATGTTCTCCATACAGTAAAGCAGGATGCAACTTTCTTGCAACTCAATCCATTTACAGATCAAAAAACTGTTCTGTGACTCTATTCTGAGAGACATGCAAGTTGTAGATATAAAATGATTGCTTAATGATGTTAAAATTTCCAAGTGTAAGATGCTTTGTGATAATGTTCACCATGTAAAGAACTACTCAAATAAAATTTATCAAGAATAAACTGGCTTGGTTCGTAATTGTCATGTTCAGGGTATTGTCTGAGGGCTTTGTGGGTACCATGTTAAAGAACTTTAAAAAATGAGCACATTATGCTTTTCCAGTTTTTCCACTTACTTCAGCGTGAATGTAGCTTTTTGTGCATGTAAACAGTCTGAAAAATTATAAAGCCCAAAGTAAACACCAGACAGAGAAACTCTCTCCCACAGAAACCTTAGCTCAGCTGCCTGCAATGCCTCACTGGAATTCCAGCACTCTTAGCACTCTGAAACTTGTTCAGTCTGACACTAGGATCCGTCTTTGGCTCAAACTGATATGGCAATACTAACAATAATGTAAGAATAACCACAATGGTGTGGGGGCAGAACATGAAGCAGAATGCTGTTCTGGCAGTTGACCAAAACACACTGGGCTCATTGATGGGGGGTGGGGGTTAAAAGACACAGGACCTCAAATAGAGCATTTCATATTGTGTTTTAGGAAAACTACAGCATGCAAGTCTATTCTAGTACATCCCAAAAATAACTTTTTGAACACTGAAAATGAGCACTAACAACGGCCCCCTTTAAAACTTGCACTAACACTTCAAAAAATATCAAAGGAGTATTGTATCGTATTGTAAGGTTTTAATATCAGTATAATAAAAACCAAACAGAAACTTTTGCTTAAATCTTAAGATTATGTAACTTATTGTGTAACTATAATTTATTTGAGGACTACGAAACATAGTAATGCATTTAATAAGACTGAGCACATGAAATCTGCCGCTACAGGTCCTTTGAGTTGAATGGGGTAATGTACTTAAATCCACAATGACTAAAATAAACATTCAGTTTTTTTAGGAAAGATTTTATTGTGAAAAGCCTACAATTCACATTATGACTTTAAACATATGTACAACGTACTAAAAAAGGTATTGAAAAGTGGAAAGCAGCCAGCTGTACTTCAGCATGAAAAAGCTTGCAAAATGAATCAGAGAGAGATTTTAATTACGTACAGTAACGACTGAAATGGTGACAAGAGGGAAAAAAGGCACTTGAAGAGACAATTTGACAGGAAGCATATCACTCCCAAATACCATGTCTTTACTGTAAACAGTGAAGTGTGAAGACCAGAATTACTGATAAAGGCAGCACTGTCTCATTATAATACAAAGACATTAACAAAAACATAATGCATTCAATTTAACTTCAGCCTAAACTGAGCAAGCAAACATATGTAGTGGTTATAAATGGCTCATATGTTACAAACAAACAGTTATAGGAGTCTTGTTTAAATATTAATAGGCACCTTTGCAACAGTTTACTGTAGTGTCGAAGGAACTTTTGAGTTTCAGCAACCTACACTGATAATCCAAGTCCTATTCCAGATACTAAACATGCCATAAAGTTTAAAATGACAAGGATACACTGCACATCATAATCCTTCTTACAGCTGAGATGTGCTCCTGGAGAAACCATAACACTCCACAGACTTCATATTGTGCACAACAAGATATGAATATTCTATATGTTCAGTTCATCAGAATACAAAATCAGCTACATCTACCTTCAAAATTTACCTTCTACGAGTAAACTAAAAATGTCTGACATAAAAGCTAACTGAACAATATTTGATCATATTCTTTTACAAAAATAGAAAAATGACTAAATTCTTGGTTGTTGAAGTTTACACAACTGGGATTGTATACAAGGAAAATTGTGAAATAAATTATAGTCCATTTCGCATTTGGAGACATTTGGAGTTTAAAACTCATCATGTCTTACTAGAGCCTCTCCAAAATCTGTTGCTTGGCTTCCGACAAATAAGTCATATTTATCCACAATCTCTTGTTTAGTGAGCTGTCCGTCCTGCAATTAGAACACACAACCACACACACACACACGCACACACATAAGTTTGACAGTAAAAAATGTACCGTCAAACAAACCAACCATCACTCTACTGAAATAAGAATACTTATACCACTTTCGTCCATCCACACAATATGTAACTAATACAGACTAAATTGTAAGCATCACATTATGTTTGCCTTCACTTTTAAATATTGTCAATTTGTAATGTTTTGATGGCAACACATGTGATCAACGGCACATTTGTGCTGTGCTGGCTTTGCCAAAGTTTCACGAGGCAGCTAGGAATTCTAGAGTTAATCGGTCTTGAGAATTTTATTACAAGACATCAAAGAATACTAGGTTCCTTAAGTACTTGCCATGTGTACTGCTGGGTTAAATATGTGATCATGAGCAAATCAGATTTACAGTTGTATGCGGTAGTGTGAACACCTGCAGTCTAAGTACATGTATTTGCTGATTTTCGTACTAAAAAGAATTAACAAAAATATTTCGAAAAGAAAAAAAAAAAAACATGAAATACGAAACATGCCATCTTTTTCTTTTTTTTTTTTTTTTTACATAAGCCACATTTCATGTTTTACCCCGCTCTTTCTGAAAAAAAATGTGGTACAATGTGGTATAATGGGGGTACCCTTTATCCTGCCAGGGTCACACAATATTTGTATACAACAGTAAGAGGTTCTTATCTCCTTAAATCTTTCTTTGCCTGTTTTTTCTAAATAAATTTATATTCACTTTTCGATCTACATCACATCTCAAAAAATAATTATTTAATCATATACTTGGAATAAGAATCATTTCGGAGCATGATGCTGAGGCTCACCTTGTCTGCATCAGATTCGTAAAGCAGGTGTTTGGCTTCTGCTTCTGCATGATCATAATCTGATGGCAGAATCCAGTCCTTCGTCTCCTCCTTATCCATACGCCCATCTTTATTTTTATCTCTGAACTCTGTGAACTGCTCTCTCTCTGTCCGGACCCACTCTGGCTCTGTTGGGTCACCATCCTGACTGTACATATCACCTTAGTCGGGTGGAGGGGTGGAGGACAGACATGAGCAAAAGAAGACAAACAACCTAGGGACATGTAATATTTGTGCTTCCATATGTTTCACTTACCAATGTACTCTTCTAAGTCAATGAAACCATCGGCATTTTTGTCAATGTCCTCCATTGTCTCCTGCGGATCAGAAAGTAAAAAACACTCACCATTAGCCTTGCAAACTGCTGCAAAATCTGACCAATAACTTAACATTTCCCTAGAGTTCTAACAAATAATGGCTGTGATTGTGCTATTCCAAAGAAGCTGATAAGAGCACCACTAGTCAAGTTTAAGGTAATCCAAATTTGGCACTGACTGTGTGCACCTCTGAGACTTACCAACACTACAATATCCTTCATGTAGTCATACTCTTCAGGGTGAAGGAAGGCTGTGAACTCCTCTTTATTTGCCCTCAGGTCATTGTCTTTGTCAGCCATTTTAAACCGCCGCTCGTCTCTGGCCATCATCTGCCTGTAGTTAAAACCATCCTCAGGATCTGACTCATCTGCGCAGACACAGACATCACCATTATCAACAACCACCAGCGGCACAAAAACTCCTGTAAGTGATCACTAGGGGTGTAACAATGCTTTAAGACATTATGATATCAGAATGCAAAACTACGACAACATGTAGTGTAGAGAATTAATTATGCCATCTGTGATTACGTTGTTTGTCTTTAGGGTTTTTGTAGAATCAGCAACAGTCAACTCACTTCAGCACTCCTCCTGCCTCCTAGTAGTCAGTCTCACCTAGCAGGATTTCTTATTCAAATTTAGCCAGCTAACTTTTAGCCAAGTTCACCTAATCCTGATGTCGTAGTCACATGGTGGTGGATCACTTTTTTGAGGCTACATTACGAAGCCAACCCATGCCGCACAGATCAAACAGCTACTGGACCAGGTGCGGGTTGAGTTTTATAATTAATCAAGAACAGTCTTCGGAGGCAGGCTGGGTCGCTTTTTGCTCTTTCTAAACATCTTAAAAACAAACAAGTGGACAATATTGTAGGGCTGCAAATGTACAAAAAAAAAGTCTCACTGCACAGATATGCAGAATATAAGCAGGATATTACTTTGATTAGAACTAACATAGTGGCAGGGGAGACAGCATTGCTTTTTGCTGTTATAGACAGCTTTCAACTTTACACATTTCTTTTCCTTGAAAAATGAGCCACTCAACTCCTCCATATGATTCAATGTAAACTAGATTAAGAGGGAAAATTGTTAGCCACAGTCATAAGCCAACTGCTGGTTAGTGTAGCTAGTGTACTGGATACTACTGCTTCCCTCTATGCAAGGGGGTTAAGGGTTTGCCAAATGCATATATGCAATTAACCACAATTATTTTGAAGATGTGTCAGTCAGAAACTCTCAGCTTAATGTACTTTGTCAGACAGGTCCCAGCTTGTCTGTTATCTGCAAGCTGTGCAACAATAGTGACTGAAATGTGAACTGACTGTATCACTAAACCCCTAGTAATTTGTATGTAAGTATGTCTACACACATTCAAACACACACCAAGAATGTAGCCATATGTTGCGTTCTTGTACTCTTCCCAAGAAACGTATGAGTCTCCATTGAGGTCGTGAGACTGCCACTGCCGGTCTACGTCTTCATAAATCCAGCGCTTCTGAGCATGCTTGATCCATTTCTTCAACTCCTCGACAGTCACATAGCCATTGTGATCCTCATCTATCTTATCGACAATTATACTGCAGAAAGATAGACAGAGACAGAGACAGAAGGACAAAAGGACAAATTATTACACAAGAATATTGTGAAATATCACCATATTTGTCCAAGCAAATATGACAGATGTCTTTAAGTGGGCAGTGATGTGTTCATACCCTAGTCTTTCTTTGCTCTCTTCTGGAGTCAACTGGTCAAAGGTCTTCGCCTCATCCTGGCCAAGGAAGGCATCATGGTCATAGTCAAAATTATCATCGTCATCATGCTCCTTGTCGCTGAGTGGAGCATCGTGATGAACACGGTCCTTCTTTTCCATCGGTTTACTAGAGATGTGAACTACACACAGAGCAATGCCCAACAGCAAAGGCCACAGCTCCATCTTCTCCTCTCTGATCTTGCAGTGTCTGGAAAAGGAGGACAAACAAAGATGGACAGAGTAGCCTAAACCCATGCTCAGGTAAAAATCAGAGGGCCTTATTCACCAACCATATTAAGAAGAAATTTCTTCTTAAAAACCACTTACAGTTTTCACCAATATTTTCTTGCTGGAATTTCAATCTACGCCCAAGAGAACCAAGGTGCGAACAAGGTTGCAGTTAAAGAACACATCATGAATCTGACGTTGACTTTTGCTTAAGACCTTCTTAAGAACAAACGTAAACTTACTGCATTTGTTACTGCAAATGCAAAAAATGTACCATATCGGTATATGGTACATTCATTCACTCTTCAGTCCAACTAAACTGAAAAAAACCCCAAAAAAAACCAGCCCATTTAAATTTGAGTTTGAGTTTCTGTGATGTCTGTGTACTCATTTACATACAGTATATCCACCTAGTCTATCTGCTGCAGTTTAACTCCGCCCACTCTTACTGAAGCGCTAAGGAGCTCATGATTTTAGCTCAGTCTTAAAAGGGACACATACAAGAACAGCTTTTTTCATTTTAATAAGGGATAAAGAAAGCTGGTTGAAAACGGTCATGTAAAATGACATGCAACCATGCTTAGTACATAAAACCACTCAACTGTTGTAAGCGGACCTCAAGGAAAAAATAATAAATGCATGAAAAGTGTAGCACACTGGCCCTTTAAAGGAGAGATCCAGTGAGCATTTACTTTCAGCATAATTAAATGGCTAGACGTAAATGGTTTCATGTGAAATGCTCTGTTCTAGAACTTTACTTAAGATAGTTTTGACAAGGTTTTGGCCTAAACTATTTTAAAATCCATTCATGGTGGTAGAGATATAAGGGAAAAAATACTACTATTACTACTTTAACTACTTTTACTACTAATGCTTCACATACAAAATTTCACGTGTGGTTTGGGGTAGTAAATAAAAAAGCTAACGTTATATTTGTATTGCAGACGTCGCGACCCCTGGTTCCCATCACCACCACTGCACAGACTTACGAGCTGCTACGTTTTTCTACAATGCACCATTTTACATCAAATCGCACTGAACTACTTTGTTAACAGCTCAGTGAGCTGGTCAATAACATTACTGGTCTATTGCTTTTAGAAGACGTACTTTATACAGAAGTGTAACTTGCAGTGCTGCAGCTAACGTTAGCTCCCTCATACAGCAGGGTGACTACTCTCAACAACGGACAGCGCCTCACATCATCCTTACATTCATCTAGCGGAGTTAGGACTTCTGTCTCAGGCTAATAAGTGGGGCATAAAAATGAGCAGACCATCAACAAAAAGGTCCCTGTGAATGTATACAATCTCACTCACCACAATTCCTTGTGTTAAATGATTCTGCAAGCCGGTTTTGAGCCAAAACTGTTCCGGATATAAACGGTAGTCTGTGAAGGCACTTCCTCCTGAGAGCGACAGCTCCGACCAATCAGATCCCAAGTTCAGCTCTGCCCCGCCTCCGGTGACATAGTACACAGCGAGTCGCAATTGGTCCACTTCAGGTAAACCGAGACATCTGATTGGCTGAGAATCGCCACGTACTCAAGCCGATGGTCCTCGATTCAGCTCAGGTAAACAAGTCGAAGTCAAATGGACCAAAGTTGTAAAACTGTAGACGAGTTACTTCCTGAAATCATCCTGAGCTACTAACACTATCTTCAAAACTGTAATTCTACTCCTAATGACTCATAATAGGGTGTAAAGGAAAGGTTTCCCCCCCAAAAGGTTGAAATTTGTTTCTTGCCCCAGATAATATGCGGGTGTAGGCCACATCTGGCAAAGATATGGCACTGCTAACAATGGCAATCTGCAGTGAGCAAAAGGTGGCCCACGTATTTAAAACATGCATTTGGCCCACCTATCCCAAAACAGATCTGCAGAGTCGCCTACTACTGGCTGATGTTTGGCCCTAATCTGGTGTGTATGTGGCCCGCATCTTGCAACCAGGAGTGGACTGCCCAAGTGCCGCCAATCCATGCCGCAAGATGACCAGATAAAAATGGGGAATGTGGGCCAGATTTGGGTCAGAGATATTTTGCTATCTGAGGAGTTCTGCACTGGAGCGACAGGCCTGGAAGTCTGTATGGTTAACAGATTTTCCATTACTTGTTAGCTGCGTTAGAAAGCTTCATTAAACATGCACTGGTACATCTAGCATGCTTGGGGCACCTGGAAAACAGTAAATTACACAGATTGGTGTGCCAGTGCATAAAACATAAAAACTCCAGTAGTAATTCAGTTTCAGCCATGTTTTTCAAGCATTTTATACCTCTTAACTATAACAAAACAATGAAAAGTATATCATTAATTATATGTTCACAGTTGTGCAAATCATACATTTGTAATAACAACATTCAGCTGTTATTACCAATACACTACCACTAGATTTCAGAGAACAACATAAATAGCTTATTCTTGTAACGGCAGATAAAAAAAAAAACTTTTATTATTTCCATATATCTCACTATTGGGTCATTTTAGTTTAGATAGTTGCACTGAATTTATACACTACCCTGTTGGCAACATAAGCTTAGACCAGCATGCTGGTTCATGTTGGTTAGCACTGGTTGACCAGCAAAAACTTGCTCAAAACACAAGAAATGACCAGCATCGTGCTGGTAGTTTGCTGTGATTTCTACATGTTTTCCAGCAGGGTGAAACTTTCAAAAACGGTTGCGACAGTGTGTGAAACTCTAATAATACTAGAGGGCAATGATTAGTAAATTCCGTTTGACCAGCATTGAAGTGAAAATGTTACAAAATCATAACAGGATGCATGTTAACCACTGTGTCATCTTTGGGTTTAACAAGACTTTTTTGGACAATGTTTTGTTTGTTTTCTGTTAGCTGTGCAACTGTACAGGGTTTTTAATGTACAGGGTTTGAGCTTAGTAAGACTGAAAGATCGACTGAAAGAACAGACTTTTGGACACTGATGACATATGGAGTCCATACCCAAAAGCCTTGCAATCCCTGGCCGAGCTTTTAAACTCTTGGGTTTTTTGCTGATCCATTTTTTCGGTGAGCCTAAAAGATCCTGACTCATACAGGACTCGGCCATTCCTGGCTGCTCTTTTCATATCCAGGCATGATTGCAACACCTGTTTAAGATAATTCACTTCACACTGGCTGTCTGAAATACCATAAATGCTGCCTTTATATACACAGTACCCTGAGGCAGCCAGTTCTATTCAAATCTAATGTTTGTAAAAAGTGCCACCTGCTGAGGTTTCTCTGTATATTTGGCTGTTCAATAAAGGCAGCGTAGATGTATCCTTCACTGCCTTACAGATCCCATAATATTGTGTGTCAGTGCTGAATTCAGTTAGGAACAAATAGAGCAGAAGACATAAACAGCGAGACAATGACACTTCTGGGGCGACAGAACAGGCACAGCATTGAGACAGCTGCCTTTAGTTCAGACACCGCCAAGGTTTCCAGTTTAGGGCAGATGCCCTGATTCTAAATATCTGCTCAAAAAATTGTCAAAATTGTTTAAAATCACTTTATCATTTATATGTTTGTCCATCACATTAAACATGGTTGGTTGGGTTCTACTTCAAAAACTCTTTAGCTTTATTTTTATTAACCAGAATTACTGTTAAAAACTGCTTTGGACAGTAATGTGATATGACAACTGACCATAATGATAACCCATATTTGCTCATCACTGTGAACTAAAAACTTAAAACTAAAAAAAAACAACATCTTTATACACTCCTCAAAATTACTAACTAAACAATAAGACTGACATTCTTAGGGAAAAAAAATACAAACTTTTATTAACTAATTTGTTTAATAGAATTCTTAGTTCATAATTCTTTTAAAAGAGTAAAATGATTTTTTCCCCATTTCAAACTTTGAGTAGTCATTTGTCTGCAAAGTCATTTAAAAGTCAGCATTTCATTAACATGCAGTAAGCCTTTTTGATGTCACGCAACCAGAAAACCAGGTGGTACCAGATTATATATACACAAAAGGCCTGATTACTGTATTTTAAAATAAACATTTGTTTTTGGTTTCAGCGGCAATCACCAGATTGCATTAGTTTCGATTTCTTCCACAGACGCACTTGTTCACAGACATTTATTCCATCGAAACCCAATTGGGCAAGGACAAAAATGTGTGCCTTGACCTTTCCTTTCTCCTGTTTAGCTTTCATTTCCTCTCCTTGGAGGCAGGGGTTCCTCCTTTGCTCCATTCCTATTACGCTACTCTTTACTCTACTCTACTCTACTATGTATTATTAAAAAAATTCTGAAATGTAAAAACAGATATCAGAGCCAAAAAGGGCTCACACGTTTTTGGGTAGGAACACCCAGGTTGGCATGCTATGCTTGTGTGCTTCCTGAGAAAATACTAAACCACAGCCTATATATAGTTCAACGACTGCACCTAATGTCTGAGGCAAAAAAGTTTTATGCACCGAGATGGAAAGAGAAAATCTCAATGAGACCACATGATTAATAAGAAATGTTTATATATGCACATATAAAATGTAGGCAAACTGACACAGTGATCATTCCCTGATGATGTTTTCAGACATAAAGTCATAAAATGTCTGGCCTTGGACCTTAAGACCCAGCTTGTGGGTTAGCCAACTTGTTCTTTGTCTTCATTTAAGTCCAGCTTTCTTTTCCAGGTCCCATGACCATATCAGAAGGCTTGTAGTCCATGTCAGGCAGCCTGTAGTTGTGACCCTTGCATGATGGGTTGGGCTGCAGGAACAGTCACCTCTTTCCGTGGGGTCAATGAGGCAAAAAGGGTGTCTAGAATTCCCAGTACCTGCAGAAGCTCCTGCTGAAGCTCCGCTTCACGCCCCAAAAGCTCCATGAGACGCTGCAGCAGTCGCTCCACAACAGGAGACTGGGGGACCACTTGATGATACAGATCTACACACACACAAAGCCTTGTTAAAAGGGGATTTTGAACCTCATAGTGGGCCTCATCAGGCCTGAAGCCCAGAGGCCAATAACTGTTAATATGCATCAGAAATCAACAGTCACCCAAATCTTTTCCACACACACACACACACACACACACACACACGTTTTCTCAATCCAGTTACTCATTAAGATCACTCAGACTTGAGGTAGTTTAGCTCAAATTACTTGTCAAGTGGTTACTTGTCAACTTACTTTTTCTAAATATTATTTTTCCAAAAGATCATTTTGATTTTGTTCAGAGTGACATTTAAAGACTTTAATTTATCATTAGATTAAATGATTATTTTAAAAAGGCTATCCCTTATTTTATTGCCACAACTGAAAAACAATGTTTAGTGCATAGGTAGAGCTTTAAATGACCCCTGCATTTTAGTCCAAGTAGTGAGAGACTGCATCCCTAACACTCATGGCCAGATAGTGAACAGGTACATCCCATTGTTTAGAAAAATGACTATTTCGAGATTAGTGCATAATGAATCATCACTACTAAAACACACCTATTCAGCAAGTAAAGTTTGTTTAGTAAAAATATGATTATGTGTACAACAATTCTAAGCTGTGTTGGCTAATCACACACTTGTGCTTAATACTTGCTAAAATTCTGCCCCACACACAGAAACCTAACTCTCACCAAATGTGATGTTTTAGGCTCATGTTTCTGGCTAGAGTGACTGAAATGAAATGACAGAGTGCATTTTGTTTTTGGCCAGCTATGTTGTTGAATCTCAACACACTCATACTGTTTTTCTCCCGCTGTGGGAGTAACGCAGACACTTTCATTTTTCCTGTGTCCCCCACACAAAGTTGTGCACATTAATGCACATAATCCAGTAACACTGGACGTGACCTTGGTCCAGGACACAGAAGGGTGTTCTGTTGATCTCAGCTGCATCAGATAGATACAAAAACAAAAGGAGCCTTTCGGCAAGGAAGCAAAATCAAATACAGATTCCAATTTTAAGAAAAATGCTTAACATCAGCTCCGATTGTCGGTCGACCCCTAGTCATTACCGAAACATTTGTTAGCGTTTCTGTAGTGTTATCAGTGTTTTGCCAGTGACAAAATGAAAAGTTCATAATAAAATCCACATAACTAAAATTTGCAAAAGGATTTAAGTCTAAAGTCCCAGACAGTTATAAGTCCAGAATGGGGCTTCAATTCTAACTCCGAACCAATTCAGTAGAATGGTCTTTATAAAAAGAAACAGAAAATGTATTTTAAATCTGTAGCATCCATATGGTTGTGTGATGTGCATGTAAATAGGGAGTCGGTTTTTGTGGAGAAAATTGAATTCAGCATAGTGGGGTTCATAGCGAGTCATGTTGTGTCATAAACCATGTCAACAAGTCAAGTTAACGAAGACCTGGATCCAGGTTGAGGGGGCTGAACAAAGATTTGGGGATACATTCATGGAAAATAACTGGGTTACTAAGCTTAAGTGTTTGTTAGTGATGTCATTCTTGTAGCTCCAGCACTAAAGTCTAACGTCTTGGCTTGGGAAAGTGGAAAATTACAGTTTACCAACCACCCTCATGTACTGACCACCTATCAAGAGCTAGTCACTAACTAGCACATACTGTGTTTGGAAAAAGAATCAACAGTACACCTACATGGTGTACAAAAAGTTAAGTGTGTCAAAGTGGCCACAAAGTGTGAAATTATATGAAATAGCAGAAGTAATTAGGGTGGGCATCAGAGGTTTTATACACAGACATGGCATGCAGACACAGAAAGGAGGGACACTCACCAACGACCATGTCCGCTACCATGAGCAGCACGCGGGAGAACCGTGTATCTGTTATGTGCCTAAAGGAGCAAGTTCTCAGTTTACTAGCGTCATCATGCACAGCTTTACACATCCAGGAGAAACACAGGATAAATATAAGATTGCTACAAATATCTTCATGTCTCACTTCCCTTGTGTGTGGTTTCGTGTGTGTGTGTACACGTACTTGATGAGGAAATTAAGTAGTATGGTCAAACTCTGCTCATCTCGTCCCGCAAGAGCGTTCTTCAGTGTCCCTCTGCGGTTCAGCTCCATCATCACTGCTAGCGTCACTTCGGGTTTACTGAAGCGTCTTGATGTCTGCAAACACTCTTATCTTTCATTCACGTACCTCACAGATAATCAGTCTCAAGCTTCCAAATGAGTCATTAACTATTCATTGGAATGTAAAACTAATTTCTGACCTCACAAAAAGCCCTAACAATTTGGTCAGAGAGCATTTCCCAGTCATGCTGAAACTTTCAAGCCCACTAGCATCAAGAAGCTTTAATGCATCCATTAAGTGATTATCATCATCAGACCACAGGTGTCCAAACTTTTTGTCTTGATGAAGTATGAAAGCAAATAATTGGTAGGTTTCAAACAACATTTTTTAAAATGTATTTTACATTATATTATGTTTTGTTACTAAAACACACCACATGTTCAGAAGTATGTGGGCACCTGACCATCACACCTATACAAACTTATTGGACCTGCCCATTAATATGGAGTCAGACCCCTCTTTGTGGGTGCAAGCACCTTCCACATGACTCTGGAATATGTTATGGCTGGGCATTATGGACCATCCCTGTATTTTCATGCTAAATGGCTATACATGATTTGTACCTTTGTATTACTACATGTTTTAAGTCAAAGCCCCATCAGAGATGTGACAGGTTGTTTTTTAAACCAGACTGCAATCAATATATAAAACAGACAAAATCTAAACAAAAATTCTATAAAATAAGTATTCGTAACTTGGTAGTTGGTATGTTGGGTCAAAGGGTTTTTAAAGCCTTCTTGTTCCATTGTTGCTACAAGGGACTATATTTGTACTAATGTGGTTCACCACCACCTTAGATATACTGAGTCACTCCACCATCCCAACTCCACCCCACCCCAGCACTCAAAAGGCCCCGTCTTATTACCTTAACCTTAACAATGATGATAACATCAGATAAAATGTTACAGCGATGGTGGTGAATGATGAGGAGACAGAGTGAAATAGAAACGGAAACTTAGGATCATTTGTGGAAAATCTTAATTCATATTATGTATTAACATAAAGCATTAATATTATTATTAATTTAAAGTATTCATATAAACTATTAAAAACACAAAGTTTCCGTAATACCGCCTAAGAAGACCTCCATTTGTTGAGAACCCATGTGCGTAACTGGGGGGGTCAGGGCTGCGAACGCATGCAGATGGAGGGCGGGTGGTGTTGCACAGAGAGGAAAAATGCACTAGCACAGTTTTACAGAACAATGGAGTCACGTATTTTAATGCAACATCAAACTAGATTTATATGAATGGTATTATGACATCCTATATCCCATTTTAAAATATCTATTTATAGAACATAAACTTAATAACAAAAAAATAAACAATATAGCCCCCCAGTTGTGTGTGTCTGTGGGAATTTTTGCCCATTCTGTCAAAACAGCATTTGTGAAGTGACATTGGACAAGAAGGCCTGGCTTACGAACAACTTTCCAATTCATCGCATAGTATGGTGTAGCACTACCATTTCCCTTTACTGGAACAAAGGGGTAAGCTTCATCCCTCCTCCACCAAACTTCTCTTTTGGCACTACACATAGTGTTAGATAGTGATCTCCTGGCATTCACCAAACCCTGTTTCATCCATCAGACCCCCCGATGAAGCTTAATTCATCACTCCAGAGAACATTTGCACTTCTCCAGACTCCAATGGCAGCACGCTTAAAACCATTCGACCTGAGGCTTGCAACTACATGGAACTCTAGTGACTGCTTTAAAAGAGGATATGTAGTTTTTACACACTTCACACTTAAGACTCCGTGGCTTGTGGCTGAGCTCTTGCTGGCCCTAGGTGCTTTCCTTTCACAATAATAGCACAGTTATCTGAAATAGGTCTAACACGACAGAAAGGTCACCAAATGACTTATGGCAAATGTGGTATCCAACGATCACTGAGTTCTTCAGTACAACACATTCAACGGCAAATCTTAGCTTGGCTATTTGTCTGATTTTATACACCTGTTAGCAATGTGTGTGACGCTGAAATGCCTGAACACAATCATTAGGAGAGCTGTCCACATACTTTTGGCCATATAGTGTGCTTTAGAAATTAAATACTAGGATTATGTAATTATGTAATTTTATAGCATGTACTCAAATGTCCTGTGACGGGCCTCACTTTGGGCAGCCCTGCACCAGACAAACAATCAGGATCGACAGTATAGTGTGTATTTGTGTTTCTCATGCACATGTATTTACCTCTAGTGCTGTATCCAGTGCTTTAGACACCTGAAAGCTCTTCAGTTGTTTGTCATGTTTCTGCAGATGCTGCTTAACTGTTTTATTGACCAGGAAGTCATCCTAAGAGACAATGAGTGCGAGAGAAAAGAAAGTCACTGAAAAGGCATAGGTAGTGCATTTTTACAATCACATAAAATCAGTTTGAGAACCTGGACCCTCAGCATCCATCCAAAAAAACACATTACCTGTTTAGGGATGTAGTTTTTCCCCTTGATGAACACTCGATATGCTGGACTCCTCCTCTTTTTACCAAGTACTTCCCGTTTGTCTTCTGTGTGTTTCCTATGTCTCACACTTAACACACCATTTGTCATCCCAACTGCAATCACCTCATCATCAGGCTAGAGACACATACACAAAAGCTTAATTAGTGACTGTTTTAATTAAGACTGATTAGTTCATTAAGACTGCACCAATTATTAGAAGCGTAGCTTGTTGAGTTGTTTGCGTATTCAGCGCATTACTTACCGCAACAGCCAGACTAAGGATAGAAGTTGCATAGTCAAAGTTGTGAACAACTTTATATGAGGAATTATAGACCTTCACATGCCTGCAGACAAGAGAAAATGAGGCACAATTTCAGTAGCCCATTTTTATTCGTAAAGGTTATGCAGTACTACAATTAACGCTATTTATGAATCACATAATATTATTTTGAATTGAACATGAACAAATCCCTGTGCAGAGTAAGATTAAAAGCAAAACGCACCTGTCAAGTGAGCCTGTGAGCAGTTTGTTGTCTGTGGTGCTTAGGCATGCACATGTGACTGTTTTATGATGATTCTTCAGAGAAACGAACTGCTGCCCTCCTTTCAACAAGTCCCAAACTTTCACATACCGGCCTCCTGTTTGAGATATAATCCACAGACACAGCCATTACATTAGTACATTTACACAGGGACAAAGCTAGGTCTCAAAAGTGCAGCAGAAAAAAAATTGTGCCATTTGCTGTGCTATGTTGCTCAAGAGTACGGCGGTCAGTCATGACTGATGATACCGGAAGCCATAAGTGAATATGAAATGGTGCATGTTGAGCCCGCCCCCCCACACACACACACACACACACACACACACACACACACACACACACACACACACACACTTTCCTTTATTATATATATAGGAAGAGAGACAGATTACCTGTAGACACCAGAAGGGCTTCTGAAGGGTAAAGCAGAACACTCTCCACAGGATGACCATGTTGCATGGTCATTACACTGCCTCCTACCCGCACATCAAACAGTTTCACCGTGTGGTCATAAGAACCTGTCATGAAGGACACCGTTAACCTTAGTGACAACAGTACAGACACCAAAGTAACACAGACTAAACGTAAATATGTAAAGTACTCCAACACCCTGTAAACAGTCACTAGTTTTCCCCATTTGGCACTTTTGGTTTGTTAAAAATGAACCCTGATGCAGTTGCTCTGATGGTGTGGTTCATTAGAATAAGGGAGAATGCTGGTATAAGAACCCTAATGTGCACCAAATAAGCAGGGGAGAACCTGAGGTGGTCAGTCTCTGTTTGCTTCCAAACAAACGGTGTGGTCCCTTTGAAACATGAACAACGTGGACCAAAGGCGTCTAAAAGAACCTAACACAGAATAAACCGTTGCCTCTTCACTACATATCCTGCAGATGAATTTCTGGTTCTGTTTTTGACAAATGTCTTTTATCATCACTTGATGAGCTCCAAACTGGTAATTAAAGAATGAATAGTTTGGGTTTTCAAACGTGGCCGAGGTATATTTGAGGTTGTAAAATATCTAAAATACACATAGCTAGTATGATACACAGTGATGTCACTCAACACAGCTTTGTGGGAAACCTTATTAGTGCATAACCATGTCATTGCAAATTGCTTTTGATTCTTGCCTCACAAGACACAAATAAAAAGGCTGAGAAATGATACAGGTGTTTGTCACTCTGGGTGCCCTTTTGGACAGCAGGCTGTGGATCGCAGCAGCAGTGGTGGTGGTGGGAAGTAAACTTGCAATATCCTGATGACAGGGCCAGTGAGTTGGACCACTTGGTCCCACAATGACTAAAGCTTTGGTGTTATGAGTTATGCGTTTAACTGACTTTAAAATATATTCGGTTGTAGTGTGTTTGCCATGTTTCAGAAGTGAGAAAATGTACTAATCATTTTTGTAAGTTTACCTCTGAGAAATCAAGAAGTAGTCTAATTTCCAGCAAACGGAGAGTACAAAACTTTACAGCACTGCCCATAACACAAAAGGACGTAATTTTGGAGGAAGGAATGGTCGATAGTGAGGAACATCTGATATAATTTGACACAAGTGACATATTAAAGCAATAGAAAAGGCAAGGTCATTTGTAATCACGAACAACATCACTTGTCTACGACCGAATCACAGCCGTAATGTTAGATGTGACAACACATTCCCTTTCAAATACATATTAATTTGTCCAATCACCTACGACTTTTGTTTCCTTTTTTTTTGGTGAAGAGTGAAATGCCAGTGTGAAGATTAAGGAAAGCAAAATTAAAATGCAACAATGGATCAAAGTATACGATGGCACTTTAGAATAAGACTGTTTATGAATGGTTAAAAACAAGTTTATTGATGGCTAATTAGATCATAAACACCTTAAAATCATTAATAAGCAGTGACAACACAAAGAAGGCCAATAGCGACCTGTTGCTAGACTAACAGTGAATCCACATTCTTTTATGCTGTGCTTTAGTCAGTGTTAAACTTGGTAGCTTCAAATATTTATATTCATCACATACAATAGCTCACTGTTGCCCTTTTTATTCATGTGTTACAACTGCTTATTAATATTTTGTAAAGTGTTTATGACCTAACTAATAACCTTTAATAAACTAATTTAAACCCATGCATAAACACTTGATAAGGGTAGCCTTATTCTAAAGTGGTACCAAGTATGCTTTGGTCTGCACCAAGGGAACCAAACTACAAGTGTAAACAAACCCAAAATAAACAAAGACTTTCCAAACAATTACCAATAACATCAACATGGCATATCAATCAATGAGAGTGATGGGTGCAGTAGAAAAACCTGTGATGTAGAGGTCTGGGTTGAGTCTGCTGGCAGCACCAGCTCTGATGTAGTCAGTGTGTTCAGTGTAGGAGCTGAGCTGGGTGCCACTAGCCACATCCCACACACGACATGTCAAATCATCAGAGCCAGACAGCACACGATAGCCATCAGAGAGGAATGATGTCACATGCACTGCCCTGAACAGAGGAGGCACCCACAACATTGTCAACAATCAACAATTTGCCATTTCTCAGACTAAATGTCTCTAGTCAGTATCAAAAACACTCATGCCCTCACACTGGCCCATATTTATCAAGCTTGTAAGAGCACAAATACTGATCTAGAATCAGAGCTCATCAACCCATGTAGCCCGACTAAATGGTATGTAAAAAGACATAACTCCGCATTTTAACTCAGTAGTTTGATAAACGAGCCATTGTCTCTCTGTCTCTCTCTTGTAAAGAACATACTTGGAGTGCCCCGCAAACTGCCGAAGAGCTACACGTCCACCAATGTCAAAGAGCCGAATGAGCCCCTCTTCGCTCCCTGCCACCAGCAGCTTTCCATCACCACGGAAACTTCCTCCATATGCTGTGTCATGAAAATGAGCGAAACTCCGCAAGGGTTCCTGTGAGTGAGGTCCGTACACCTGGATCTGATAGAAAACACATTTGAGAATGAGGGCTGTTCATATGTTTTCCATCTTCTTTCTTTTATGTGCTTCCAAATAGAGACCATCTTAATTTTCATTTTTGCACACACTGCACTCTTTCACTGCTACTGATCTATGTTCAGGGCCAAGTCAAGCAGCTGACTTACTCTGGTGGAGGCTGTGACGACGTAATTGTGAGGCGGCAGAGGAGAAAACTCCACTTTTGTTACAGCACCAAACTCTTTTATCTGGACAGGAGCCTGAGAGGGAGAAAACAATAACAGACATAAACATATTTGTTGTTACATAAAGAAAGTAATTTGTTTTTTATTTATTCTTATTTCCTACATTAACTAACTCCGGTCATGATTACCTTGTAGTTCTTCCAGTACAGTGTATCTTCAGTCACCCTCTCTCCTAGCTTTGGATAAGTCTGGACTTTAATGGGCTTAAACGAAGCCATCTCAGGAGTTTTCTTCTTTTCAGAAACCTAAATGAATCTAAGGAAGAGGACCCAAAATACAATTAAATCACAATCCACCAAAGACAGAAGCCTATCAAAATAGATCTACAGCTTTCAAGCTGGTAGCATTTTCTGATAAGGTAATACAGGCCAGAGGGTGTCAATCCTCGCCTTGGAAGACCCCCTGCCCTGCACATATTTGTGTTTTCCTGACAAAACAGACCTACTTCATCTCAGGAAGGGGCTTAGCGGGATCAAGCGTGTTGTGGGCAGGGAAAACACTAACATGTGAAAGGCAGTGGATCCTCCAGGACCAGGGTTGGGAATCAAGACATCCTACGCATAGTTTTACGTGGGAAACTAACTATAAATATGCTTACCGCTAAGACACTTCGACAAGAGTAGCACTAAACCGGCTGGAAATTGTCTTTAACAGTAAAACAGAAACACAACGATGAGCATGAACAGATAAACTAACGCGGTGCCGTCAGTGAGACTCCGAGGATCACTGGCTTTCATAACACAACTGTGTAATCAAACTGTCGGACACAAATCGGTTTCCGTGCAAAAACACAGTTTTGTCGTTTAATAAAACCGGCTAATCACCGCGTTTCTGATTATTATGGTCCCGCTGGCGTGCCGAAGAACTGGCCCACCCTTTAAAAACAAAGTTGGCCAAGGAGGAATACATAAAAAGAAAATGTACCAGAATATTCTTGCCGAGGTGATGTCTCCTGAAGCAAACTTTTGACGCTTTTATTTCAGCAGCTACCCATATAAAGAAATCACGTTGTTTCTAAGGCCACACGGGTGCCGCCATATTGCTCATGGCACTTCCGTTTTGTAGAAACTTTATTGAACAGTTCGAGACGTCAACGGGAGAAGTGCGCAAGCGCTGACTCTCACGTCATACACCAACGCTGGTTTCGAAACATCAGCCTACTTTCTTTAGTTTCTTTAAGCACTAACAGTTTCTCAGAAGGCTTATTAGCCTTCTCAGAGAACGTTTTTATTATCTGAAAATGTCGAAATGTCACGGGGGCTTTCTCATTTCTGCATGTTCTCAGCGGAACTAGAACAAATGTAGGTAATGAACAATAGACCATATTGTTTATTCCGTGACTCTTGAGGTTAGTGCTGTTTAAACTTTGAGTCAAATTCTTCTTTTTTATACCCATGACACAGAAAGTATTTCCCTTAGTATTAGTAAAGTAGATCAATCCCTAGAAATGGAAGGGGGCCTTTAGTTATCTAAATTGGAAGATCCTGTTTTTAACAAGCGCATCTTGTGTTGCATTTCTCGGGAGGAATTATTTAAAGACCGCTGGAGCTGGGGGGTTTCCCCACTTAGGTTCGTGGAATAATTTGGTTGAGATTATTATTGGGAGCCCCAAATCTTGGGGAAACTAGGAGTGGTTCTAGTTTCTCAAGCACACCATATTTAAGTAAAGGTTTCCTCCTCATGCTTATTCTGCTAGATTTAAGACTGTCATCTTTATCTTACTCATTAGGGATCTGACCCTGGATCTCCTACAATACAGTATATGTATATACAAACCGACTGTTTGGTGGCAACCTACTACTTTACTGATCTGAATAAATCTTTACACAGAGAAGAACATGTACATGACTTGTTTTCAACTTAAAAGTAATTTGCTGACTTGTTTGTTGTAAAACGGTGGAGACAAGGATGGAGTTAAAAATACCGGATACTGGTGTGATTTATGAGCCAAAAACAGTGTACGGTAACAGTTACATACAACACAGTCACAATCTTAATTTCTTCATTCTTTTTAGGGGCTGGGCTGACCACACATACAACAGGCTCCTTGATCCACTATTAAAGGATATTTTGCAAAATTTCTGAGGACATATGCTTACTATCCAAATTTTGCACATATGTGTTTTGGTGCTAGTATGCCTGTCAAACAGCATGATTGAGCTGTTGTGACCAGCTAAACCAGCACCATACAGCATAAAATGCTGTGTTGGGTTTTTTTTTTTCCAGCAGGCTAAATACGTCACCAAAACCTCTCTCAACCTCTATCTCTCAAACCACATCCAGCTCTTTATTAAGGCACGTAGACTTGTTTATGTGGTTTAGGACACAGTTTGACTTGTGAAATATAAATATGAACAAGATTCTAAACGTATATCTCTGGTTGGAATACATGAACACTTGTTTTCACAGAGAAGATTTGGGTGGCTAGTAGCTTATAGCTTCCACACTAAAATAAGAAACATGCTTTGGATTCCAAATATGTCTTGGTTTTTAATTAGATCTTTTTTTTTTTTGACAAACAGTTCCTCTGAAAATATGCCAAGCCTGTCCTTCTTCATTGGTGATTCTTGTTAGACCATAATGATGGATTGATATAATAAATCAAAGATGGAATCAAAGGCTTATGTTATTCAACCTGAGATCTCACTCTAATGTGGAGAAGAAGAACCAGGAGTTTGAATATTACTTCTGGTATTTTCATACACCTCAGAGATGTAATCTAATTAGGGCTGGCCAACGTGACAATATCTATCATTACCATGATAAACTACATCTCAATACGCCACAATATGCTTTTCTGAATATACTGTAAATATCACTTCCCACCTTCATGTTCTATCACAAACAGAGCATAATTAGGCCTGCTTAAATGGATTTAGTGCAGCACAGTGTGGGCAATGTTGAACACAAATCAAACGATTCATAGTTTGTGATACTGTTTTTAAAAAGAAGTAGCACTACTTGGCCTTTTCCAACCTATCAGATGCCAGAAAATAGATATATGTCATCACATATTGGCTATTGTAAAAACTTCCTGAAGTATCGTGATAGTACATTTTTGCCATATCGCCCAGCTCCAAATTCTGTATTATATTACTTAGCTGGAGGTACAGAGTGAATGAGATAATTTACTTTATTCAACATCAGATACTGGCTAACACTATTCTACCTTAGGTTAGCTAGCTAACTGTTACAGAGTTAATTGACAATTGACCTACTAGTTGAATTCTTATAAATCTGCAAGCTATAAGCCTACTTCATCACCCAAAAGAAAAATAACAATGGAGTTTCTCAGAATGGCAGTGGGTCATCTTCAGTGACGAGTCCCACTTTTTTCTGGGTAGAGACGACCATGTATGATGGATGGCTGGTTTGTTGTCATTTGGTGTCACACATCCAGAAGGTCTGGTGTCATTCCATCTCCACCCCTACCACCAAATCTTCAGGAACTGCATGAGAATATTCAAGCTGCATGGGATGGATTATTGCCGGACACCTTGCAGGAACCTCTACAACTCCATGCTGAGACATCTGGCATGTTGCATTAGCAAATATGACAGCCTGACCCTATACTAAGAGACACTACTTCTGTATGTGTAGCTCAATAAATATTGCCCATATCAGTCTAAATTTATCATCATTTATTGTCTTCTTTTGCGTAGCTTTGTAATCCGACACTTCCTTCTGAGTGCAACTATTCTTTTGATGATGAATGTAAAAGTAGTAATATGTTTATATAAGGACAAGTGTAAGGACAATGACCACTCTCGCAATCTACACTGCTTCTCCTCTTGGGTCCCAGGGGGGTCAGTGCTGTCTGAGCTGAAGGCAGGAAACCCCCCTGGACAGGTTGCCAGTCCATCTTATGGTAGACATACAAACATACACATTCACAAACCTTGGGGCAATTAGGCAACATTGACTCTAAAGCAAACCACTGCACCTGGAGGAAACCTACACAGACCCAGGGAGAACATGCAAACTCCACACAGAAAGGACCCTGGTTGCTCGGCCAAGGAATTGACCCTAAACCCTTGTTGATGTGAAGAATTACCCACTGCACCACTATGCCACCCAATGATGACAAGATGTTAAATACTTTTCTCAGCTGTGAAATACTACCCTCAGCTTTCCTCATTTGTAGCAGGTACTGCTGCACTGATTTAAGTACTCATTCAACCATATAAGCATCATTAGGACATAATTCTACAAGCCCTGCTGATAAAATATGTTTAAACAGCAGATTAGTATGATATGCTAACTTAGTCTGGCCATAACTATAGATAATATTTTTCTCAACCAGCATAAAGCAGAGACAGCATTGTACACTTTAAAGTACAGCTGACAGAGTTAAAAACATAAAATTTAATAAAGTGGTCTGGGATGTCCCCCTTATCCCGGGTGTAAATGATTCCTCCATATGGTACAAAACAGGAACTTCTGCACCATAGCAAAGACACTGTGTGATGCAGTTTCTGCAGTTTCCCTGCACTAACAAACCCTCTACACCTGCACTGTAAAATGTAACTATTGCACCTGTATAATCCTGAGTTAATTAGGCAAATCTAGTAGATCAGTAAATTTGGATAAGTCCTACAGACTGAAGAGTCTTTTGCCCAAATAGCTTCCCGGCATTCTTAGCTGTTTAGTTGATTTCTGTTAATTACCTATTAATTCTTCATTAGTTCTCTTTGTATAATTTTATTTTAGTATATTAATATAATTTTATTTTAGAATATTAAGTTTAAATTTAGATTTTAAATGTCTTTTATTGTTATTATTACAATGTTTTGTTTTGAGGTAGACCAGTTCATCCTATAGCCAGAAACATTAAAGACAAGCCTCCAAGAGCTTCTGAAGAGAAGGTCAATGATCCATGAAGACAGTTAAGTTTTCCAAAATGTGTGACTCTTGTTTTATTCATATGTAGAAATGGAAAAGACTGGATGTACGCAGCCATTGGATATGCAGCCATTTGTTTATCCATTGATGTATAAGGAAAGAAATATCTGCAAAGTGGTAACTTTACAGTAGAGGACAAAAGCTTTCCATACTTTTAATACAATTTAATGTAAAGATGTTTAATTTACTGCAATGGACCATTGAAGCACCTCCTGTGACCCAGAACGATTAAGCGGTTGAAAACGAGTGAGTGAGTGGGTGAGTGAGCATTTCTATTGGGCCAGTCATCAGGAAATTTTCACACAATGTAAAGGACAGTTGCTAACCCCAAATTATTACTGTTTTTTTTGGACAGTGACATATTACTATATGAAACAATCCATTTAAAATAATACAATATTTGCAGCAAAGCACAATTAAATAAGAGGTTAACCTAATCAAGCTGATTCAAGTTAACCTAATTAGAGTACTGCCAGGTCAACTGCAACAATTTAAAATGTTGGATTAACCATATTTGCTGTAGTAGTGTGGATCACTGAACAATAGAA
The DNA here is from genome assembly GCA_034552555.1 of Semaprochilodus insignis. Taxonomy (NCBI): domain Eukaryota; kingdom Metazoa; phylum Chordata; class Actinopteri; order Characiformes; family Prochilodontidae; genus Semaprochilodus; species Semaprochilodus insignis. The sequence continues at coordinate 23,877,567 of CM067486.1, read as the reverse complement.
AGTACCTGTAATTCACGTATAAAGTTAATTAAGCTCAAAGCTTAAATAAATTAAATATTTATGAATTAAATATAATTAAATAACTTACATTTTAGAGGCAATATGTGTACATTATTGTTTAAGTGAAGTCACTTAATTCAAGTTTACTGTGTGGTAAATCACTAATGGACTGAACCAGCAGGGAAATCACAAAAGTAAGGCAGAGCAGAGCACATACTGAAATCATTTAAAATATCTTTAATACAGCAGCCTACAAATCTCTGCTACACATGAAAATGTAAACTTTGTAAACTTAAGTAAGTTTGCTAAAGAAATTGATGAACTTTCAAAATTAATAACTTTGAAATGATTTTAATCAAAATGAAATTAGCACTGGCTGATTTATTTTTTACCACAATGTAGAATAAAAAAAATATCAGCACAAAAAATAAAATAAATATAAATTAGCTGTGGAGACTGTATTTTCTTCAGGTCAGCTCTCATGGTGAAATTCATATACATTCCAAATAGGCCAATATTATAACCACTAGGAGATCAATTCAAATAACAACATGCCTTGAAAAAGTATTTGTCCCTTTATTATTTTTGTCCCTTATTGCTTATTTTTCACAGCAATTTTAGAGAACAGTTCTCTGTAAACCTCGCACATACTAAAGTTTGCCATCAGAGTGATATTATATAGTCTGTTATATAATAGATAATTATCGCACCTCAGTCAGAGCTGTTACAGCAGCTTAAGAACCCTAGATACAGTGTCGTCCCAGCAGTTGCTGGCCTACCAAAATTCCCCAAAGGGCACAGTGTAAACCATCGAGGAAGTCACCAAAGGTTTCAAGAGAACATATAAGGAACCACAAGTCTCTTTAGCCTCAGCTAGAAGGTTCATGATTTCAGAGTAAGAAAGGGACTGGCAAATAGAGGCATTCATGGAAGACCAGCAGGGCAGAAAACTAAGAAACAAAGAAAATTCAGTTCTCATCTCACATTTGGAAAAAAGCAGCTGGACAGTCTCTACATGCATGGACAAAATTGTTGGTACCCTTCCATTAAAGAAACAAAACACCCACAATTGTCACTGAAATAACTTGAAACTGACAAAAGTAATAAATAATAATAATAAATAATCATTGCTGCATCTGGCACAGGGTGTCTTGAATCTGTGAGGGTACAATGAAATCTCAAGACTATCAAGATATTCTGGAGTGAAATGTACTGCCCAGTGTCAGAAAGCTTAGTCTTAGTCGCATATCCTCCAACAGGATAATGACCCAAAACACAATGCAAAAAACATCCAAGAATGGCTAAGCATTGGGCTATTGTCAAGTGGCCTTCTAGGTAGATAGATTTAGGATGAGCCCTGATCTAAATCTTATTGAACATCTATGGATGGAATGCCATCTGGAGGAGGCACCCTTCAAACCTGAGACAGCTGGAGCAGTTTGCTTGCGAGGAGTGGGCCAAAGTACCTGTGGACAGGTTCAGAAGTCTCACTGAGAGTTACAGAAATCGCTTGATTGCAGTGTTTGCCTCAAAAGGATGTGCAACAAAATATTAAGTTAGGGGTACCATCATTTTTGCCCAGGCCAGTTTTATTAGTTTGTTGTTTAAAATGATTCTGTTGAACCACAATTCAAAAGCAATGTCTGATTTTCATTAGTTGATTTTCAATATTTTTTTATTTATTATTACTTTTGTCAGTTATTTCTGTGACCCTTGTGTGTTTTTCTTTCTTTAACGGAAGGGTACCAACAATTTTGTCCATGTGTGCATTTGGGGTGTATTTCTACACACAGTACCTTTTTGATAATATAGGTCCTATTACATCTACCATAAAGCAACAATCCACAACCAAAAAAGCTATTCCACCTCTGAATGTACAGAAACCAGTGCTTCGTTTCATTTAGGCAATCTTCAAAATCTTTTTTGAGAAAAAGATTCTGTGCCAAATCAGAATAAAAGCAGCTCCCTGCGAGGCCTCACAGTCCTCCACAGCAAAGTCAAAGGTTGATTAAAGGAAATGATAGGAAATCTGAGTTGGATAAACTGCTGCTAAAGCAAGTGAAGCAGAAACCATTTACATTTTCACATGCGTGTTTAACATCTTGGATATCTTGGCTAACTGAAATAATGCTTTCAAATGTGCTTTATCTAATATCATATTTTATTTAGAGATTGGAAAGCATTTATTGCGACAAATATGTAGTAATAGAGAAAAATGGTGTGTAAGCATGAACTTACACAGAATTTAGTGAACAACAAACACATGAAAGGATTACTTTCCTGTAGGGCTGGGTGATAAGGTGAGAATATTACGTCATGACTTCAAGACATTTTAATAGTACACGATAAGGATCGCATTTTTTATAGTCAAAAAATTCCAGTCAAAGGGATATTCCTCAAGTCCTCAGTGTCTACTTGCGTGGGACAATATCTTCAGAAATATCCATTTGATTGCTGTGGAAATTTACATTTGAAAAATTTACAGATAAAGGTGAACATTTTAAGCTGTTATAGGTTCATAAGAATGTGACCAAGAGTATAACCTGTATAACTATACGGAACCTTCATTCTACATTTAACCCCTTTTAAATTCCGTACTGCACTCTAGCCCAAAGAACTGGAGCCGAGCACCCCTGTCCCAGAGCACACAAGAGCAAAATGTGAAGATGTCTACCAAAAACAATTGAACAAAATGATGACACTTAAAAATTACACAGTAAAATTAATGGCAATATAGGGAACATGTCATTGCATTATATTAAATATTATGGTGATAGTGCCAATTGAGATGCTTCAGATTTGCTTGGAATAAAATCATTTCACATTAAAAGAGTGTTTTTGCCCTCTACTTGGGAAGCGATGATATCCTTAGACTGTGCTTATTCGTTTGTGGTCCAGGAAATCACATTTATGATCTTTGGTTTAAAAAACTAAGAGGCCAGAGAGGTTATTTAGTCACAGAAGCATGTGTGCTTTTTGGTTTTCTAGAGTTTGTAAAAGTCCATCTTAGAATTAGGGTGGGTTCTGAAAGGTCTCTTCTCTAATGAAATACATTACAGTTCCAAAAAAGGAAGATCCCTTCAGCACTAATGATTTTACTGTACGCTTGTGCGGTAGACCTCAACAGGGATCTGCCAAAATGATGTCAGAGAGGTTTAATAAAGGGTCTTCTGTTCTCTTTAGAAATACTCACTCTCACATCCAGTCATACAAATCAATATGTTGATTCTCATGGACAATGGGCCCAAACACACCTTTCAGCCAATGGTACAACTGGAAAGTCCATCGGGGGCTGGGTCCCCCCCATCTTTTCACTGAAATTAGTGCCTCGGCTCATTTGCAAAGCAAAGTCAGTGTGGCGGAAATACATACACTGTATGTTCTACAGTTTATCACTGGCCTTATCACTTCTCACCATCTTGTGTCAGGTTTCTTTCATACATACATATATTTAAATAACCTAGAGGGGGAAATCACAGACATGAGATAAATGAAGAAAGGAACTGTCCCACACATATTTAATGTTAACTTAATTGGAATACCGCTTTAGCTGGGAAAGAAACTCTTCTAACCCTGGTCAGAGAGAAAGACAGAGAGAGAGAGAGAGAGAGAGAGAGAGAAAGAGAAACAAGACAGAAAGAGAAGGGTCAGGGGGTTCAACGGTTCAAGTGGTATCAAGAATGACTAAATGGGCGCAGGCTACCAATTAGCAAGTTAAGAAAGCCAATGACATTATTAATTGCCCAATAAAATGAGTATCAAAGCCCTAATGAGCACTTAACAAAGACGGTACTTCCATTTGTTTGAGTCATGTTCTTACTTCTTCATTCTCCCCATCTGCTGAACATGGAGTGGATGCTCTGCTGTGTCTTGTATTCAATATTGGGATCCTTATTGTCATTTTCACAGTACTCAGAGGGAAGCAGTTTGTTTCTCTGAAACCACATGAAAGGAGCCGGGTCACCACTTTACTGCAGAACAAGACTAAGAAATAAGGAAATGCACTTTCGAACGCAGTCCTACCAGGGAAGGTTAATAATGAAAATCGAGGAATGGTATCACTGCAGTACTGCGGAGGAATTCATTAACAGTGAACATACAGCTGACATGCTGCGTCCAGGGCACGTGGAGCCACGGAGAGCATTTCACCGTAATTCTCAGTAGCCCACAGAAAAAAAGAGTCCCCGAAAAGGCTCTCACTCCTCTCACTCCTCTCACTCCACGTACTGAAAAGTCATCGGGCGCAGTTTCTGAGTTTCTGCGTGTAGCTGTGTAGGGGTTATTAGGCTGCGCGGACACACCGCTGTGCTAGCGCTTATGTCAGCGCCGGGGAAATCAGCGGGTGGGCGGATGGGTAAGGGGCGTGTGGAGGTGTGGGACATAAAAGACTTCGCTCGGTTCGCCGGACAGCAAACCAGCACAGGCACACAACAGTCTATCAGCTCCTATGGCGAACAAGGTAAGGATAGATTATATAGACTACAAAGGATGCTCTCTATTACTGCTGTATTGCACATCTCATCTATCCGACTATCTGTCTCTCCGTCCGTTCTTCCGTCTATCTATCTATCTATCTATCTATCTATCTATCTATCTAATGCATAGTATCTATCTATCTATCTATCTATCTATCTATCTATCTATCTATCTATCTATCTATCTATCTAATGCATAGTATCTATCTATCTATCTATCTATCTATCTATCTATCTATCTATCTATCTATCTATCTATCTATCTAATGCATTGTAAAAAGCGCGACTTAAAAAATGACTCTAATTTGTTGTAAGCAATTGAATATGTTTTACTCAACCCATAAAATTACTTTTTTTTCAGTTAAATAAATCTAATTAATTTGCTTGTAACAAATGAGAGTAATTTTTAGGTTGGATCAACAAAACACCTTTACAGTGTATCTATCATATATACTCTACAAAGGCTTAATGAGATGTGTAACTCGTTCGTATTTAAAAGTACAGTAAGTTAAATTAAACTTGCCGCAGCTGATGATGCTGATGGAACCGAGTAATTATTTCAATCAAAGTAATTGTTTGAGTTGAGTAAAAGTTATTCAGTTGCTTGTAACAAATTAGAGTTTTTTTTGGTTGCACTTTTTTACAGTATGTGATAGCTGATCTGGAGCCAAACACATTCATTTTGACTATGCCAGAAGACATTTCACTTTTTTAGATAGGAAACAATTAGTGTTACTTGCGACCTCGTTAATATTCATTTGCATCTATTCTAATATTACATTTATTACAAGCAGCACCTACTGCTGAGATGAATAACTGTATACGGTTTGCATAGGTCACTAAGACTTTTGTAACATACATACAGCATTATCATAGTATGTTCTATATGATTATACTGCCTGCTACATCACCATTACACATCATTATACAGCTTTTCCTTTAGTAACTGTCTCTCTTTCTCTCCCTCTGTTGTACCCTCCTCTCCACAATTTCTGATCGCTGTCTTTGTTCTCTAGATGAGCACTGTATTGAGTATAGTCTCTTTCCTCCTCCTCTGCATCCTGAGAGCGTCAGCTGTGGACACGTTCCCTGAAAAATGTAAGACTATGTGATATGTGTCAGCCACACACTCATATCACCACACTAAACATCAGCTTCCTGTAGCTGCGTGGTCATCTCATCTTTATGTCTGCATTGGTGTTTGTGTGTGCAGTTGCGTTGGGTCAGATTGGCGGCAATGTTACTCTGAGCTGTCATACCACAAAGCAGCATGTGACGTGGAGGTATGAATCTGAAGAAGTAGAGCTGTCAGAACTGGCTGAGCTTGCTGGCACAAACCTGATCCTTCATGACTTTCAAGAAGACCAAATGGGCAACTACACCTGCTGGAGTGAGGGTGAAGTCATAGACTACACCTACATCCTGCTCAACGAGTCTTGGAACTGTAGAGGTGAGAAAGAGTGGGTTGTCACCTCTAACCAACCCCTAGTTTACATCATTAAATTTGTGATGATGGTGTTGGAGTAAGCCAGTAAAGCAGTGGCTGAAAAATTCCCCTCGAATGCTGGACTAACATACAGTACATTAGTTGTAGGCCTCATTCTGGGTATGACCATAACTAACATGCAAAGTTTATACAAGATTTTCATGCTCCAAGAAATTTGGTTAATGAAAAATTATGATATGTCTAAATTCCAACAAGGAAACTGTGAAAGCGCTCCAAGAAACCTCTTCATCAGTGGCTAGCCAGCAGCTATCTTGTCTCAAACTGAAGATGAGCCTGCTACAGCAACTTTTTTATTTGTACATGTGTGCATTAATATACATATAGTTATATTAATATACAATTATTACTAATATACTATAATACTAATAGACACTAATATGGTTATATGTGATGTTTCCGGCCCACTACAAACTACTACTCCCTCCACCTAAGCACAGGCCCAAGGACCACAAAATGGTGCTTCATGGCCCACTGGTGGTCCATAGCCTGCAGGTTGAGAAATGCTGGATTAGAATACTTGATAATATAAACAAGAAAAAACAATAAACCTAAAGGGCTGAAGAAATTATCTTACATCTTACAAAAAAGAAAAATCGAAACAACAAAATATGTTGTGAAAAGCCTGAAATAATATTTAAAAAGAGTTTTACAGATCACCCCAGTTAGCAGGGAATGTTTGCAGAACTCTGGCTAATGTTACTGACAAGTTATATTAAGGTTTTAATGAAAATGTTTGAATCTAATTTAAATCTAACGTTTAAAGAATGTTTTAAAGATTATAATGTTAAATAATGCTTGTATTGGGGTAAATGTAAACTATCACATAAGGCTGCAGCGTTCAGAGGATGTTCTGAGGATGTCGTCAGGGCAACAGATCGTGTTACATGATAACAAAAGAAGAATTTATTCTCAGAGCAACATTTGGGAAATGTTTTATGGATGTTATTGAGACCTGACAAGACAGAATGTTTTAGAGAATGTTATCCTATCTTTAGAAGGAACATTCTGAAAACAAAAACAAAAACAAAAAAAAAAGAAAACAAAAAAAAACATTAATGGAACATTAAATTGCATATTCCCGTTCCCGTTTTTAAAACAAATCATTTCTAGCTGGGACATCACACGTCTGTTACATATTAACATCACACGCACAGGAAATAGTAGATCATTCACTCACATCCTTAAAAGACACTTTGTTCACCAGGTTCTGATTGAGTTCTCTTTAAACCCTTTTCACTGCGCTCACAATCATCAGATTCATCCACTTGGGGAAAGAGACCCATATTACACTCCATTGAGTTTCCACCACAGAGGTCTCTAAATCCCCCAAAACATAACTAAATCTCTCTCTTTCAGATTCAGTTATATCTTGCACAGCTGAAACATTCAACTGCACGTTCAAAATTTCCTGCAGAATGAATCAAGCTGGCTTCAATGTTTTCAGACTTCGAAATCAAAGGTATTGATCTCTTTTTCCTCTTTCACACACACACGCAGTTCCAGTACATAAACCACCTACTAAAACTGCTATACTACATGCTTTTGTAGGGATGGGAGCAGCTGGGTGGAGCGTTCCCAAGACGGGTTGTTTTACCTCTCACACACCACCAACCCGTACGCAGAAGAGGCCAAGCAGCTGGTGGTGATAGGGGAGGCTGTGTCGTCCTCAGACCGCTACTGTCAAACCAGCCACAAGTTCTATCTTAGAGACATCAGTAAGTGTGTGTGATGGACAGCAAACACTAAGATTGTGTCTGGCCTTGATTGGTTCAATCTGATCACTATTTGTTCTGTCTGTGCAGTTAAGCCTGCAAGACCTGAAATCGATGTGAGCAACAGCAAGGTTACTTTAAACCCTCCGGCCACTTGGGCCAAGCCCATCAGCTACTACCCTCTGGAGCATGAAATTCAGTGCATGCGGCGAGACAATGGACAGGTAACATTTAACACATATGCCCATTTTATTACTGTTAGAAGAAGCTAAAGCTTTTTAACTTATTGTCAGTCACTGTATTGAGAGTTTTTTCCTTGTTATTTTAGGATCATTTCTGTTGGTCCATTCATCTTGATGTTGCGACACAATGTAAAGGGCAGTCGCTGTGGCCACATTATGTAGCCACAATATTCACCAGCATTGTAAAAATGCTTCATAATACATAAATCTGAAGATGACGATTCGAGAGCATTAATGTTAGAACATTTGAATTATTTGCAGGGGCACAATTGGAATCAGCCTACATTTCATTCTATTTATTTATATTGTGACTTTGACTATGAGGAAGTAGTGGAAATGTGCTGCTGGTGTTTATGTGTTTTTGTCTAGCCCACACAGTGCGTGCCATGGAGTTAAACAAGTACATTTATTAAAGAAAAACTAAAATCATTGGACAATTTGGTTGTAAGGAAATGGGAACTGGGCATAAAATCCAGTAAATAGGTCCTTCACTTTGGCGCAAGCCCTCATGTCACTTGATCTTCAGTACATTTAGTGCAATTATGTTGTTTGAGGCACTGGCTGCATTATGGAGCCACTGAAGAGAACATGGTGTGTTTTTAGGTACAAATCTGATACATACCAGATAATATGTGGTGAGGGTTAAAGTTACTATCAGGTGAGCACCAAATGCCATGTGGTGAGTATCAAATACTATGTGATGAGCACCAGGTAATATCAGCTGATAGTATCTGGTACTTACCTGATAGAAGCTGGTACACACCACATTTTTACCAAAGCAAATACACCACTACCCTTCCGGGGGGCCCAGACGACCTGTCTTGACTCCAGACTTTTTATTGTATTTTGAAATGTTAGGTCATGAAAAGATCAACTAATTATTTTCTAATTGAGTCTGCAAATCGATTCTTAAGTAAAGTAGTACATGCATTCAAGATCAAAAATGAAGAAAGAAATTTTCTTTTCTGAAAACGTACATGAACTTAGTAGAATATAATTTGGTTCAAAAATAAGTAGACTTGTTTAAAACTATTATCATTTACAGTGTTCCTTTACAACTCATTTACGCTACATACAGTATTTGGACCTTAATACCACAGTTTATCTTTCAGAGTACATTTTAACAGTGTACAATAAAGAAATGTATCTCAAAAATGGTAATTTTACAGGAGAGGGCAAAAATGTTCTTTTAATGCAAAAGAACGTAAAGACATTTCATTCTATGTGAATTATGTAGAATAATCTAAACTGAAAAATGGACATCAAAAAAATTCAATAGAGTGTGTTCCAGTATTTGTTTTTGGCAAAAAAGCTCTGCGTCCGATAACCAGTTAAATGACGAGCTTTTTAGATTTGGTAACTGATCTTTACAATTTGATCCTTTTATACAGGTAAGGTAAGAGTCTTGCCCAAGTTATAGCACAGTGTGCTCACCCAGATGGGGGACTGATCCCCAATCTATAGTATGGAGGCCAGAAATGTTAGCCACTACACTATACCACTAATTGCCTATTTTCAACTACTCTGTAAACAGTTCCTCCAGTTCCACGTTGTTTTAAAAGACTAATTCTGAATACATAAGTAATTAAAATAAATCTGGGATTTTATGATTTAAACCTAAAGAATCATAACAGCAAAATCAGGGATTTATACACCTAATACACACAAAATCTCTTTCTCCTCTTTCAGGAGACGTCTTGCGAGTTGGACGATAAGATGAAGGTCCCTAGGGGCATAAGTAAGCTGAGGGTTCGCTGCAGAGACTCTCTGCTTCTCTCTCAGTGGAGTGACTGGACGCCATGGCAAAATGTATCCCATTGATACCATAACCCACACCTGTACACAGTCACATTCAACACCTCTCTCTCTCTCTCTCTCTCCCTCTGTCCTCTCCCTGTCTCTGACTCCTCCCTCACAGACACAAACAAGTCATTATTCCTGTCGCAACTGTCTGTCCAGAACATTTGCCTGTTCATTTCATTTTCATGTTCCTTCTATGTGTTTGTATGTGAGTGTGCACTAGCACAAATATATATGTTCACTGTTTTGTCCTATTAAAAAGCCTCTCTTCTTCTACTCACACACTGTCTTTGAATTCTTGTAGATGTGAGATGTGAAGGTTCTGCATTTCTGTGGTCCTCCTTTTTGTTTTATTTTGAAGTATATGATTATGAAGAATAACTACTAGCGGAACTTCTAATTTACACAGGTTTCCACTTACTCGAGATGTAATTGATCAAGCTGAGGCATGTTTGGTGTCCAAAATATGCTTCTTAAGCTTTGGCTCTCATACTACAAGCTTAACATCGCTAACAAACACTGGAAGTCAATAATCACACAAAATGCATTCTGTCTTCAAAAACGTCTTACAGCAACAGCAGAAAAACTGAAAGCTGCTGCCAGCATTCAGCTATAAACCACATTAACAAGTCTGCATGACCTTAAGGGAGCAATATTATGATCAACAGATTGTGAAGAAATAGCAGTTGTGATGGTATGTCAGTGACATCTGTGCGTTGTGTTGTGGAGATAAGTACGCTAATCCGTCTTTTAATATAACTTTGTATATATTATATAAGAGGCGCTGGTGTGACACTGTAGCTTTGAGTCAAAGCAGTCCACCATGAGAGGATAAAGAGGTATCACTGCCCTGATCCTTTTTTCCAACCTTATGTCAGTTATGTTGATGATCGTTTAGGTCAAAAGGACAAACACAACAATAGTTGAAGCTCTCACTAAGTGATTATTATTACAACTGACGCTGCTGGCTTGTGTTCAAGAATCCCAATTTGTCAGCAAACAAGAAAAGTGATATAAATAGAAGCAAAACAAGTGTTCACATTGTGCTGCTTTCCACCACTGGAAACAGCTCCTGGCAGATAAAGGGATTAAGTGTGAATCCCAAACTTTCTTTTTTTTTCTTTTACACCAGTAGGAATCCATGAGAAAAAAGGAGGGACTGTCATCTGGTGATATGTCACCCCTTATAGTTTTAAATGCATGAATTCAACAGGTTCAATCATTTCACAATCCCTATAATGAAGAGCAGAACAGGGTTGGAGCAGGTTGCAGTTTTGGGAATGCATTTTTCAAGGTTGTGGTATTAACTGGTGTTTGCTAGGAACATTAGTCACATAGTTCCAGTGCCTAAACTAAAGAAGCAAATTTGGACACCAAATATGTCTTGGCTGATCAACTACACTGACTACAATTAATTTAAATACAGTAGGTATTTAACTGATTGCATACGTGCACACTACAAAAAGAGTTCATTAATAATCTTAAAATGTAAGACAACACTTAAACTCCAAGTGATCAAATTCAAAATTTATAAATTAATTTATAAAACCATTTCATTGGCATTTTCCTTATTAGTTGAGTATTTTTATAGTGTTACAAGGTTACTATGTGTCAATTTTTTGTCTAAATTTCTAGGGGGGCGGGGGGTGTTTCATCGTAAATGAGTTCAGGATTCAGATTAAAACCACATTAGTAAATAATGTTTCAATACGTCAATGGATATCTTTAGGTTCCACAGCGGAGTGAAGCGTCAGAGGAAAGACGTGTGTGTGTGTGTGTGTGTGTGTGTGNGCAAAGAATGGGACGAATCAAGAGTGACGATTTCCAGGGCCCATATCTTAAATTCTTCTTGTTTGGTTTATGTTGCCATGTGGTTTTACGTACCAAAAAAAGTAATCATTCACTTGACTAACATGACTATTTTCCTTCTTTTCTTTATCCCTTAGAACTAAACTGGTAATATGTAAATGATGAACTGATGATCTAGTTAGCTGCCCTGTATTGTGCCTCATTCATTAAGAAATTTAGGCTGAAACAATCCTAATAACTTTAATGTTAAAGGGTGGAACTAAACTGCTGCAGGCTGTGCATAGATATAGTGTGTAGGATAGGAAATATGTGAATGTGTTTTTTTTTTTGTTCAAAACAGGCTATTTTTGCAGCCTAATTTTCAGACTGTATGGACTGAGTACTTTTTGAAAGATTGATATGTTTACTTACTATATCACACTCATTTATTTTTTAAAGAAATTGGCCCTTTAAGGAACTGTAGACTGTTTTAGGTGAGCTTCCTGAGGACCAGCTGTGCTTTATAGTCTGTGTGTTAAGTAAAATCAGATCTTGAGCTTTTTGTATATGGACCTACACTGATCAGTAGGATTTTTCAGGCTTGTCCAGAGAGCAATCTGACACCTTTTCGATATCTGGTGTGGTCTTTTGGACCATATAAGATACTAAATTGGCTAATTTAACCTAATGATTAATTCCAAATGTAACCTGTGCAGGCTGGCTGGTAAGGGAGGTCTGCTTTATATTTGTATTTGATTATTTCTGGTGTATTTGGATGATTACACAGTTTATAAAGAATTGAAAATAAAGATAATTAAAGATTTAAAAGATTAAACTTTATTTAAAGGCTGGGATTTTCGTTTACCCTTTCCACTCCCTCCTCTGTGTCTGTATTAGCTTTCTGCCACTCCTGGTGTGTTTGTGAAGACATGTGAACCATTCTCGTTAGTGACAACTGACACTTGTTGCCGCTGCAGAAAGCTCTGTTCCTCTTGGCCGGGGTCAGCAGTGACAAACAGCCAGTGGTTACTGTCCTGTTCTGCCTTATGGGAGTCCAGGAAGGTGTGAGCTGTGAGCTCGTACTCTTGACCAAATGGAGTCCTACACATAATGAGGCACAAACATGCACATCAATCTTAATCAATCAAAGATGCAATGTGGATCTGACCCTTACTTAATTTCCTCTATGAAGGTCATGCACACAATTCGATATCTCTTGTTGTAATCAGGATCCACTGAACAAATGGTGTTCCAGACATAAATAACTTTAAAAAATATGTAAAATGTTTAAAATGTGCTTACCAGACCACATGATTTGCCAGTGCAGCCAGACACTGGTTGGTTTTACAGTGGGAGACCAGGACCTTGGAGTTCACCTGTGGTGCACAAGCAATATTCAAAGTGGCTATTTGCATTGTTGACACTCCAGGAACATCCAGGAGCATTTTAAATGTCTGTTAATATGTAATGTACCATTAAGGCCAAGCCCCAGGCCTGAATTCAGAATCTTTGATAATTTATCATTAGAAAAATCTGTCTGTCTTTCTATGGAAAAAAATCCTGCTATACATTATAAGTCCTAATTATTGACTTTCAGCCACACCCATTGCTAACAGGTGTATAAAATTATGTACATAGTGTAGTGTGTTCAAGAAATACTTTCACAATATCTATGCAATCTCCATAAATAAACACTGTCAGTAGAATGGGTCATACCGAAGTGCTCAGTGACTTTTAACAATAGGTTTTACCGTCTCCTGTAAAGCTGCATAAGTAGAGATACTGCTGTGTTTTGGCTGGAATGCTGATTAGTGGGCCATGGTGTGACCAGTGGGCCATGGTGTGACTAAACCAGCATCAAAACAACATTAGGTCAGCAGGGTGCACAAAGAAAACTCCCATAAAAACTTGGTTTGACAAGTTTGGTGTGACAGAACTCCAGTGGTCTGACCTCAAGCCCAATGAACAGTGTCGGGCTTAATTCTAACACTGATTGCAAGCCTGGCCTTCTCGACCAACATTAGTGCCTGACCTTACAGATGCTCGTTTGACTGAATGGGCAAAAATTCCCACAGACACACTCCAAAATCTTGTGGAATTCTAGTGAAAAGCCAACACAGGTGTAGGTCAGGTCTCTACATTCATTTTTTCATATATTGTATTTCAATGTTTTGTTAACTTTTTGTTTATATTTTATTGTTCACGTCAAACCTCATATCTTTAAATCACTCCTGATATCAAAACAAAAATGATGGTAATGCCACTTCAACGCACACTGTGATGTGTATTTTATTCATTGATTCATATTATTAACTTGTAGTAACTTATTTCATCTTGCACATGATATTTTATTTAAATATAAACTGACTGAATTGATTAAAGATAGGATTAAAGACACCATTTTATCTTGTTGTTCAGTGTACCATTCCTAGCATTTAAACTGATCAAAATGAATAAATGAATAAGGTTAAGCAATATGAATTCTTTTTTATCTATGTATACACAAAAATAATATTACTGGAGTTGGCTGGGGGCCTCCAAGTAGGATGCCACTCCTGGGCCCTCAGAAACTATCCCAGGTGATGAATACTCCTTCTTAGCTGCTCCCCCGGAGTTACTGCCCTCGTTAACTGAACACCTTGCTTCTTATATTATGTCCAGGTTTATAGATGAATGCTGTCCCACTCTCTCTTCTGGTAGAGTCTAATGCTGATACACAACACCTAGCACATGTTCGCTACCCTATCATTTCTTTATAACATTGCTGATGAGCTCTTTTACCTGTAAAACAAACATTAGTTAGTAGATGTCTATACGGTGGTGTGATTACCTGTACAGGGTAGCCCTCATGTTCCAGTCGTTCCTGGGGGTCAAAGTAAATCACCCTCCACCAACAAAGGAAGTCACACTGCTCCACTAAGCTCACTTCCTGTAGTCTGGACTTCTTAGCACACTTCTGGAATGTTCTGTGGTCACTGGCCAGATAAAGCTAAATAAAGTCACACGTAAAGTCATTAGGTAAAGTCATATAAGACTTTAAATAATTATTACTTGATTTTTAAGACTCATCATTATTATAATACCAGGTTAGTGCAAATCACTGACAGATCAGCTATGAGACTCAAAAGTTTAAATGTCAGATGGTTAAGGAAAAATCCCTTAAATGTTTTTTTGGCAGATGCAAATATTGTGTTTTCAAGCAATGCACCACCTAACTCTCTAATGTTTTAATGAGTCAGCAGGCAAAGTGCCCAGAAGCGAAAACTATGGACTTCCCCTTTAGGGCAACAGCATACGCAAAAACATACAGGACATCCTTTGCGTGTTTACCTCTCCAGCGAAACCTGCAGTAGTTCTCAGGCCAAAGCTTTGCTCATATCTCAGCATCTCCCCATCTGGTGTCCCATCCACACTAAGCCACAAACCACAGTAAGAGGAAGCTCATCAGTTCTAATGTGTATCTGTATGTTTGTGTGATGTGAATAAATGCTTTTATGTCACTGTTTATGTCACTGTGGCAGCCCATGATTTGGATGTTCGTAAAATCGTTTACCTGGTGACGACAAAGGTATTCCTTACGCATGGCTTTAAATTGTTGGCCCCGCCCACTTGGCAGGGTCCCTGAAGACAAAGGTCAGAGCTTGTTTGTGGATGTGAGCTCATATTGCTGAGGTCAGCAATGACGCTGAGGCTGCAGGGGTCATGCGGATCAAGCCCTGTTCCTCCAGGGTTTACTAGCATTATGGTGTCTCCGAAGTGCAAGAATCCATCTTGCGACACAGACAGACACACCTGAAAAACATATTTCTATTTATTTTACTTTCCTTTGAGCTGTTTTAAAGGCCCTGTTTAGTCGTGTTCATGTTCATTTTCCTCTGTTAACTACAGTTTGTGTCTTTTTCTTACTATGAACTGGCAGAGACAGAATGTTGTTGGTCTTTTCTGTTGAGGGAATTTTGTTATTGTTTTGCCAATTTGAGTTTTAAATTTTAATGTCAAAATTAATGACTAAATTAATGTCAAAGTACCAAAGAGACTTAGAAAAAACAATATGTATGTTAGCTACTTATGTTCCTCTCCCTCACGTGAAGTGACTGCTCTCCTGCTGTGCCGAGTTTCCTACTTGCATTGGTAACTTATTAGTGAATCCTTCTATGAGCAATAAACTTAATTCATGAGAGCGTGATGGAGAGCTGATATCAAAAGCTAACATGTTAGCTACACTAAGGCTCACAGTATTTCCTTTTTGTGTTTGTACAGTTGTAATTTACAGGGATGGCACACAAAAAACGTGTCTACACATATAACTGTGCCGTTTTGTAATGGGCGCATGAGTGACCTTTGTTTCAGGAGTGCAGTTCAGCAATTCGCTAGGTAGCTATAGGTTACGAATATAATGTTAGTGCTGCTGAGTGTCCAAATCTTGGACATGAAATGTGTTGTATCTATCATAAAATAAAAGCCTGAGTTCTCCAGCGATGTATGTAATTAGCTAGCTCTCCATTTTACTCTTTTCACTCACCATTCAGAGACTGACTGAGAAAAGCAAAGTTTTCTGATTCTCACCGACTGGCAGTTTCGCTGGAGTTGGCTGGGAGATGCCCCTGACAATCATTTGGCATTCTGACAAGCCCATACACTTAAGAGCAGTCAGATGCTCAGAATTTCTCAAGCTATTACTTAAAAAAAAAATTATAAAAATATATGTTTTCCACTGCATATCTTCACTATCGAAAGAAAATACAGTACACACTCATTTTTTTGTTTGGCGTGAGGGAAATCCTTAGATTATTCAACTTAAAAATGGTCTATATATTTATTGTCTATATCTCACTATTGTGTAAACTTTTCTCCAGTCTCCATGTTAACTGTGAATCATACAAAAATAATCGTCTCTTGAACAGTCTATGGTGGGCGGTTCATTGAGATGGATTAGGGTGGCCCTCAGTTCTCCCTGTTCACTCTAACAGTATCCTTGGCTGTTCATTCAGTCTTTTAACTACTGCTACTGGTCAGCCCTGATGCCCACTGTTTCTCCAAGCTGCTATTGTAGCGACGGTTAAACTCCATGACACAATTTCAGTCTTTTGTTCCTTGTCCATCTGTACAGCACTCCCCGGGCCTTGCCGCTAGGGCTGAAGAATCTGGATGAGTACTGGAAGAGCTGTCTATTTTGGCTGCCCACAAGGAGGAAACTCTGGACAACAGCCTGTAGCTGCAATGGGAGCTGCTCTGTAGTTGAATCCAAATCTGTTCACAGAATTTTTCGCAGTTCGACACCACACTGGGCTCATTATTTTGAGGCAAGTGAGTTCAGACCCAGGCTTATTTTGAATGAAGAATGAAGTTCTGTTTCTTTTTGGCTACATTTAGCCTCATTGCTGTACCTCAAAATTGCACCCTTTATTTAGTTTAAACCTAATGTTTCAAATGTTGTTGTTTACTAATTTAAGTTGTGTATATCTTAGTTCTGTTTATCTGTTTGTTGTGTAATTCTGTTGATGGCCTTCCCCCATTTTCCCTCCAAGAATTCCCTTTCAATTTGTTTGTT
This sequence comes from Semaprochilodus insignis, assembly GCA_034552555.1. Taxonomy (NCBI): domain Eukaryota; kingdom Metazoa; phylum Chordata; class Actinopteri; order Characiformes; family Prochilodontidae; genus Semaprochilodus; species Semaprochilodus insignis. Next base: position 23,860,492 of record CM067486.1, on the reverse strand, counting down.
CAACATAAAGGGCTTTTCTTGGAACAGAAAATTGCAAAATTCCGCCCTTCTTATGCGCTGACACTGCAATATTTTGTCAGACAACAAATTTATATAATGTTTGCATTGATTCCTGAAGACCACACCTTACTGATGGCAAATTAGAGCAGCTCTTCAAAGTTATTCTTTATGGTAATGGTCGTTGGTTCTTGCATTCAAAGACTGTGCTGGCATAAAACAGACTGTGAGTTCTTTCTGTGCTTAAGCATCAGTTCAACCCCCTGTCAATGTAGGTTTTGCAGGTAAAGATATGCCACAGAAAAACCACTTACTATATTTAAGAAATATATGGAAATTAAAAGGCCTAAAATTTAATAGTGAATAAATTCTGTCTGAGCTGCTGACTGGTCTTAAGCGTGTGGGTGTGTCAGAACGCACAATGATTGACTGTGGCATCTCCCAGGCAATCAGACTCCAAGGGTAGAGCTGAATGACACCTGCAATCAGTGTGGTTCAGCACTCTACGACTGAGCCTCCCTGTAGAAAACAGACCACTTCACTCTTTTAAGTTGGTCTTTGAAATGTGAGTAAAAAGTGCAAAATGGAGAACAAGCTGCCTAATGGTTTTATAGACCACGTTTTTCACTATATGACGGTAGATCATTGTGTCCGAGATTTGAACACTCAGAACTAATGTTATATCTTTACTCTATAGCTAGTTAGAGAACTGCTGGACAGTCAACACAGTGGACACAGTGGAGAAATTTCACCTACCACGCAAGCAGATTACAACTGTACAAAAGTACAAAAGTAGAGGGAAATACTGTGAGCCTTGATGATGAAAGTGTAGCTCTCATACCATCTTTTAATTCCTACATTTATGGTGGACTACTAACTATGGATCCAGCAATAAGTTACAAACGCAAGTAGGAAACAGTGTCTTGCGACACTACAAACAACGGTGTAACAAGACTTCATAACAAGCAGTGTTAATAAGTTCAGAAAAGCTTAATAACCTGCCTGCTGGGAGTTTCTCAGTACATCACTCTCCCCTCACCACTCACTATGTGACATAAACTGAATTTTCCTCTTATTAATGAAATGCGTAGCTACTCAAAGTCGAGAAGCAAGACTTGGGTGTCGGAGTTGACTCTAGAAAACTTGTGCCTCACTAATTTCTGACTTCTCTGATTGATCAGCTGGAGAGCAGTCAGAGCAGTGAGGTTAGCTGACATATTGCTGCTACTTTGGCAGATTTGATGTTAGTTCCACCCAAATTAAATAAAAAAGGGCAGAAAAACTTATGTACAAAATGTCTCCACAAAAAAAAACATCATTCTTCCTCTGCCAGATAATAGTTAAAACACCACAAATATTTAACAAAGAGTACTTTAGCAAAGAGTACAGGCTTTAACTGAAAAACTGCCACTAAACAAATCTATTCTATTTCAGCATGCTTATTAGGAATCATATTGAACACAATGGATTTATCTGAGGGCGTGTTTTTTTAACATGGTGCAGCAAATGCACATTTAAAAACACCTTAAACACCTGAGAAGGTTATTGTATTATAATTAAGGATGAGCCTATATTCCACTGTACGTTCTGTTCATACAGCCCATCATGCTGCTTTGAGACTGTTTAGATTTTACCCACTTAAGGACAAGACTCCAGCTAGGTGCATCTAAACAAGCCATACAGGTGAGGTCATACACTGCAATACTAGAGAAACAAACCAGAACAGCAGGGGGCAGTATAGCAGTCTAACAGGCTCACAGCACTCTATAACTCTATAAGCACTCAATAACTGCTTGACAAAAGCTGGTGCGGAGTCCTGTTTTGCACAAACGCTGGCAATGAATTCTGATAGCTATTCGGGAATCAAATAGAAAACAGAGCTCAAAAAATGTTTTATTTTAACATCTAATGGACATTTATATGCCCATAATCTTTCTGAAATAGCAAGTAATGTGAAATCACGTAACCGTTTTCCCTGAAGCCTGTACCCCACGGTATTCTGCCTAAGTGTTGTGATGGAGGCCACTTCTCTGTTTACTGGGAAAGTAAAACTGCTGTTCAGCTTTTATCAACGTGGCAAGAAACTGAAAGGAAAACCCCAGTGAAGCCACAAACACCGTCTCTTACTGGTTTCAGGATGTTTTGTCTCAGTACGGTGGTCTTCTGAACTGTGAGCTCTCCTCTCTCTCTCCGCCGGAGGAAATCCTTCAGGCTGTCCTGCAGAACACACTGAACTCAGTACTCGCTACTTTCACTGTGTTGGGCTCTAGACTGGGGGAACATCACCCCAGCCTAACACTTTAGCATCCTCTTTATTGCAGTTAATGTGCAGAAATGACACTGTTTTTAACAGACCTCCTCCAGAGTTACGTCTTCCCTCCAGTTGCCCACCCGCACGCTCGCCTTGTAAGTCCGGACACTGGCCATCTGCTCACCGTCTGCAAAGGAGACTCGCTCCGCTTAAACCAGCCAGAGGTGCTGAAGTGCAGCCTGTCTGGCTTTGTGGTTTCAGACCGGGGAAAAACTGACCCGTACTTCTCGTTGGATGATCTTTCTATCCACGTTAGCAGCTAAACTCACGACATGTAACTCACACGAGTCTGTTTACGCGTCTCCATGGATACAAGGCTTAAAGGGGAAGTCCACTGATTTTTCAAATTTGCTGCACAGTTAAAGCTGCGTCTAAATTGTATACTACACACCGATAATACACTGTATATACTAGTACATAGACTAGTACACACAATATTAACATACTGGAAGTGTAGACGTTGGCGCTGGACTCTGAAGGCTGCTTCAGCGAATGTGTTTATTTTACACAACACATTATTTAGTAGAATACACTTATTTTTGCAAATTGTTTTGACATATTTGGTTGAACCCACATTTATACACCATTTCCTAATCCTAATTTTTGCATATGTAGTATATAGTACAGTTATAGTACAGTAGAGTATACTCAAAAATCCACAATGCACACTTAGAACCAGTCGATTTTTGAGTATTGTAATGATGGACACTGTTATCCCACAATGCAACGGGAACCGGTAAGGGAGGATCTTCACACTCCTCGAAAACTGTAAACAAATGGCAGTCATTGATGCAACACCAGCTGCGGTTAGTATAAAACGATGTAGTATGCTAATATTGTGTTAGCCTGCCGAACTCATACTATTAAGATTACTTCACAGCATTTACAGTGTAGTATTAGTGTGTAGTATGCAATTGAGATGCAGCCTGTGAGATGCAAGCAAGGTACTCCAGAGTGTCGTTGTAGGCAAAGTTACTGGCTCAGGTTTCTTTCCAGTAATGGTAACAGGAACCAGACATTATAACCTGTTACCAGATGTTGCTCTATAACTTATATGTACAACAGTGTTTCCAAGAAGTTAGGCTGCTGTGCAAGATTCGCAAAAAACAGAATGTAATGAAGTGCAAATCATTTAATCCATGTAATAAACTGAACATCGTACAAAGACAAACATTTTAAATATTGAACCTGATTTTTTTTTTTAATTGAATATATGTCCATTTTGAATTTGAATCCAGCAACATGTCCCCAGTCATCCAATCACACCTCTTTCTCCCAATCCAGCTCTCCCAAGTACTGATTAGGCACACCTGCTTCTCATCAACCAGTCTGCTCTTAACCCCCTCCCCACACACACACACACACACACTGCAAAGTTTTGCCAGACTCAGTTTGCATTACTGAGCGTTTTCTCCTGCCTTTCTCTGTTGCTATCTCTGATTCTGACTCCCTTTGGCTTCGACTCTCTCTCTCTCTCTCTCTCTCTGATTTTCCCTTTAATTTTGTTTGCCTCTCTGGATCTCGACTCTCCTTCTGTTTACCTGATTACTCTCTTGAATTACCCCTTTGGATTTGTTCACTGGTCTATCTGATTCCCTGGTTTTCGACCCTTGCCTGTCTCTCCGTTTTTACCCTGCATTTCCTGTTTTGTTATGCTTGCTTATATTTTACTGTTGTGTTCAACCATCGAGCTGTGTAATAAAACGTATCTGACCTTTAGCTCTGCGCACATTGATCCAAGTTCTTTGTTCCTGACATATATTTGACATATTTTTTTGTTGTACAGAAAAAAATTCGTACACAAAGGTACAAAAAGTACAGAAAAATTCTACTTAATGGGATAATTCAGTAAAAAATCACATTAAACAATCTTCCACATACCCCACATGCAGATGGTCACCCAAGACATTTTATTGTTTTTTTTTTCTTCTTTAATTTTGAATTGGACCTGTGTGGCAAATTTTGCAGACTATAAATCAATAGTCACCCAGATTCATTCTGTACATGCAGCTCCAAAACATTTCACAGTTCCCTAAAACTACATCCCGGTCTTCATTAAAGTCTTACAGAGGTAAGTTGACAATGCGATTTAGAACACAGTGTAACTTACAGAGAACTATGAAAAATCTTTTAAAAAATTGCTATTAGGTATATTTCAGCCACAGATGATGATTTTTGTTTGTCTAGTGAACTTATTACTATTTTGTTACACCATTTTTTTAAAAACTAGCTATATGTATTGTGTCAAAACCTTTCTCAATTAAACCTCAAAAGTATGGACCAAAAAAAAAAAAAAAGGTCAAATGTTTCTACATGCAAACATACTCAACAATGTAAAGTTAATAAGTAAATGTTTTAACAAATTTTAAAAAAAAATGTCTTTTCGGGTGGTGTGTGGTGCGGTAACTAATAAGGTGACACTGATTCATACACAAAGGTAAATAAGCACAGCTGTGGACAGTTTTAACAATACTCGAGGAAAGCATGAATCTCCCGAAATGCTAATGATAGTAAAGAAATACATTTACATAAGCATTCCTTCTCTAGTCAAATGAATCTGTGCGTCAAGCGTGCATTTACATCTCTGCCAAACTGCTAAATATTGTCAGCTTCATTGACTGCAGCACAGAGGAAAAAGACTATGGATAAAATTGCTTTTAGATAACTACATGAGTCTGAAGTGCCTGAGTGGCAGTGTGTGTATGAGAGACACAGAGAGAGTAATGGTAAGTGATGGTAAGTGCCTCTTCGTCAATAATGGAACTGACAGGCCATCAATAGATAATAGATGTTTATGAGAGCTGAGCTCTGAAATATTAAAACTCTAACAGGAAGGGAAAAGCTGCCTAGTAAAGTGATTGAGATCATGTTACACACACAGGGGATTCACCCTTCAGGACCGCTGATCAACACAATTTTCTCATCTATGTGCTTCAAGCCATAACAGTAATCTGGTCATAGGTTACCTGTAATTGTTTTCACTGCAACACAGATAAAAAAAAGACTTCTCAAAGACCCATAATTATTTGGACAGGTGAATGCAGTGTTGTTTGGCTTTAATTCTTTCCTCATAGCACCTCCACTAAACCTTAATGATACAGCCTCATCATCTGGCCTTGTCTGACATGCCTTGCTGAGCACTTCCATTTTCAGTTTGGGCTTTTGTTGAGTGAAGTTTGAGCTTGATTGAATATATATTGGGCCACAGACATGTTTAGGACAACTTTCTGCCTTTTTCGATGACCCAAGGCTTTCATATCTATATGCCTCGGTGCAAGGAATCAATGAATAAACCAAATGTTGTATTACATTATCATGTTTTAAGACAGTGTTTCTCATCCCTGGACCGGAGGCAGCCTGCCCTGCACATTTTAGTGCTTTCCCTGCTCCCGACACACCTGATTCAACTTATTAACAAGTCTCCACAGAGTAGCAGGGGGTGTCTTAAAGCAGGGAATCCGCTAAAATATGGAGTGCAGGGACCAGGGCTGAGAAGCACTGCTTTAAGACATGTTTTCTATGACTTATGCTGAACCAAAATGCTCTAAAAGACTACAAAAAGTTCCATTTCCAAGCCAATACACACTCACATACCACACACACACACACACACCAAACCGAAATACACTAAACATACTATCTTACACTCCTTCTGAAATTATTGAGAGCTTCTTCCCCTTTACTGCAGTGGCAGCCTCAACCCTTCTGTAAAGGATTTACACTAGGTTTTGGGACATTGAGGTGTTGTGATTTGATTGCTTTTAGCCACAAGAGCACTAGTGTGATCAGGTACTGCTGGATCACAAAGCCACTCCAACTCATCCCAAAGGTTTTGGTTGGTGCTTCATCACTAAAGTGAACACAGTTCCACTCTTCCACAGTCCAGTGCTGTGGATGTTTTTGGTAGCAAGCTGTTTCAACAACCCCAGCCACCACGGCCAACTTAGCATTTTGGGTTATTTTCACTTACCCATCGGTTTATTACTCTGTTTATGTTAGTTGGCGTCATCATACTCTGATACATGTTAAGGAATTCTTCCACAAAGAAGAAATATCCTTTATTCAGCTTGGATTCCCACATCAGCAAAGATAAAGTGATATACCCTCCCATGGTGAGTTAAAGTGATAAGAACACAAGGATTTTCAGAGGGAAGATAACTGCCTGTAAGTGGAATTTGTTTCACCTGGAATTTGTGCACTTCCATTTCTTGTGAAAAAGAGACTTGTGGATCAAAATCAAAAGTGAAATCAAATTTCAGACTTTTATAGCAGACTTGGCCTTCAAACTAAAATCTATTTTAGTTTGATTTATGGATATTTTATTAAACATCCTGTTTTGGTAGTAACAATTTTAGCATAGCTCAAAATGCTGGCCAGTTCATGACCATGTGTGCGGTGTGCTAAGACAAGAATGGCTTCACGCTTTTCTCACCATGAAGTTCGTCTTATAGACATGCCAGTTAGTCATGGCTGACAACAGAGCATTTCCAGAGCCTAGCTCTTAGCTTCCACAAACTGCTAGAGTAAAAAAAAAAACTACTATCGCTGTTAGTTCTGAAGTTGTGGGCCGAGATACTCAGATCCCCTGGTTTCTGATCTAGGCAGCAGAAAACTGACTGGGTTGTCTTTCTTCCTAGTTTGTGGGTTGGTAGGCACTCCGCATACCCAGACATAAGTGCACAAGCACTGAAACAGTGAGTTTTTTGTAACAGGTCAGCTTTAATGCAAACAAAAGTTTAATTTATAGTGTAATTTTAAGGGTTAGAGTTTTGGACAGCCAGTAGGAATTGTCCTACAAATTATGATTTTCTTTAGAATGAAATAAACTTTTTTCTCTCATTCTAAACCTTTTTATTTTTTATTAAACCATTGTGAATATACAGGAAAAGTAAGAATTTGAAGCTGAGTCAGATTAAGGTGAGTGTGATACCTGTAGTATAAGGGAAACCTGGCTTGGCTTCAGCACTTCTGCAAAATTCGAGGCATTGCTCATTTATCAGTTGCAGTAGACAGAACTGGGACTCAGCAACCTTCAGCTGGAAAACAAGGACAAAATATCCTCCCTGGCTCTCTCCCTCCCTTCACTACCTTTTACTCTTTCCGCTGGCTATCACAGCCCATTATTGGTCCTGTGATGTTACTTTCCAGAGTATGTGTGTGCTGTTGCCATTAAACCATTGCTTCCATTATAGATCTCAAGGGACGTATTTCTGTAAGTTTTAGCTTCTGCAGAACAACAAGTGAATGCTAACAGCTTTGTGCATACAACGCATTTCTGCCCTTAGTGCTGCTTGAATGTACACTGGGGCTAATGATTTGTGTGTAATGCTTCACAAAGAAAGAATGGATTGCTTTTGCAGCCCTACCTAAAGTCACACCATACCTATACCAGAGATTCCCAAGCTATTGGGGTCTATATCAAATTCTGGACTATTTGATGAAATGCTGAACTAAAAAGGGGACTGGCTAAAGTCTGGCAGGGTTTTAGGTTCTCAGAGCACTCCCGGTTTATCCTACAGGATCAAGTGTGTGTGCTGAGTTGGTGTCTCTGTCAATGAGGGGATCCCCCTTTTATCTAGAGTCTGTGTGTGAGTTTCCATGTCTGATACAAATTGCAGGGGAATTGGATTAGACTAATGGGCATCTCCAGCCCAGCAAAGAGGATTTGCCGGAAACATCCTCTAACCATAAAAGAGCGGAATCAACTTCGCTAGTGGATGCATATGTGTTCATGAGTGTTGCTGTAAACTAGGAATTAAATGAGGATCAGTAAAAGCAAACTTTATATCTATATTTTAAAGGAACAGTGTATAGTATAGTACTATGATTAGCAATACCATTAGTAATCGTTATGTTTTTGTAAGTTTATGCCAAATATAGCCAGATTTAGTTGTATCTGGCAAATTTACAAAGTTAGGCCTGAATATGAGTGTGGGGAATAAGGAATGGGTCATGGAATGGAAGACCCCTCACAATTTTAGCATTTTAGTTAACCAATAGGAGGACAAAGGCATCCATATGTAACCATGGTGAAGAGAAAGAAGGATGTTGCTGCAGTAGGTGTCAGGTGGAACAGCAAACCACAGACCTATCACAATAACATCCACTCAGAATTTAACAGCACTACAACACGAAGCAGTGCTACAAACATGTTACCAAAATGCTAACAGCTTAGCGCTGATCACAGCAGCTACAAGATAACAGCTCACTACAACCGCTATTTAAACTGCTTCCTTGAAAGTAAAACCATATCAATTAACACATTTTTTACATCAAGTGCTCTTTGAAGGATAGGCGACCCATTCTGTCCTCTTTGTGAAACCCAGGAGCAGGTTTACAGTCGTTTCTTCTGTCTTTTTCTTTTCAGAACACAAGACTGCCAACATCACACATAGTGCTTCTATAGTTATAATTGACAGCTGCTTGACCCTCCGCTTGACAACTTATGATCCCATGCAGGACATGGGTGATGATTGTCATGGCATGAAGTGTTGCCAGTATCCTGACCAAGACAAGGTAAGACTTTATAGTTCCATATTTCCTAATCTGACATAACAAACACAAAAATGTGACATAGTCTGATCCCAGCTTTAGGGATTTATTTATAGGCTATACGGAACACAACATCAGAGTACGCAAACCAATAGAGTTTTGGCAAAATTTATTGAGTGTAGGTCTATACTGTACAGTGGGGCAAAGTCCCAGTTAAACTGATTTTGCAGTCATGCTTAAAAACTAACACACACAGTACAGAATGAATGAGGGTATTAATGAAACAAATTAAAAGTATTTTAATACTAGTATGTGTGTGTGTAACTTTGTGTGTCAGTGGGTGTTATGCAGTCGATAATGGGATGACAATGATGAGGATGACGATGATGGTGACAGTGACACTGAGAGCAGTAATGCGGTAGGTTTGGGTTTTGCTGCAGCGTGTCAGGGACTGTGAGCGGCGCAGGAGAGTGTCAGAGGCCGGAGTGTAAACGTCATCCATCCAAAAGTCTAGAGACTCAGGGGCCTGAAAAAAATAAAACAGAGGAAGGATAAAAAAGGAATAAAGGAAACAAACACGTTTATATTCTGAAAATGTTCGTTCATAAAAGACATATATAAACATTTCTAAAATCTAATAATAAAATTTCAAACAAGCAGAAAATACACTGTATTAATTATCTTGTTAAAATATTGGTCTGTGGCAGCCAAGTCGTACAATTTACCCTAATTGCTGATTTTAATGAATAGTGCAAAAATCAGTTTCTTATGCAAATAAACATTTTAGACACTAATTACACCAGCGAGCCTCACTGTTGAGTCCCCAATTCTCTTCCATTTTATTCTACAAAAAAAATAAACAGCCACTAGTCAATATCCTGCTGCCAACCACCTTGTCAAATAAAACCACTTTCTTATATCTCAACAGCTGTGTTCTGGTGTAAACACTTCAGGCAAAAAATGTCCTGAACTGAAAAGAAAGAAAATTCCGGTCTTTGAGCAAGCAATGTTTAAACGCTACCTTTCATAATTTATGGAGCCTAATGCAAATCTTGAAGGTCATTCACAGGGATCAAACAGTGGGATTACCTGTAGGTCGAAGGGTGTCAACTGTGTTTGGCTCCAAGAGACTCTGGGGCGGTCAGTGTGGCGCAGGTTGGAGCTCTGCATGGAGCTGTGCAGTGGAGCTTTGTGAGTTTCAGAGATGAGGTGAGAACTCTTTCTTCTCTCTTGCACAGGGTGGACCTCTTTCTTGCACAGCCCGTCTTGCTGCTCTGCCTGTCAGAGTAAGCAAAGTAAGACACCACAAGGAAGCAATTATGTGCATATACAGTATATATGACAACATATTACAATACATTGCATTTCCTTTAGGTGGTGCTATTATGTGCTTCCTTGAGTAGAGGTTTTAGGTTGGGGGTGCTGAAAGTCACTACAGCATCTACAGTACCAGTCAAAAGTTAAGACATGGCTGCTCATAGAAAGTTTTCCTTATTGTTAGATTAATATTTTGATTTTGAATAAAAGCGAAGACATCAAACTATAAAATAGCACTCATGAAATGATCCAGTCCATCTTAAACAACCTCCAAAATGGCAACTTTATAGGAGGATAAAACAGCTTTCTTAACTTGCAGTGGAGGCTGATATAACAAGACTTTTTCCTAAGCAGTTTTGGATGAATTCTTTTGGTCTGTCCATCATGAATATACACTGAACTGGAAATGTAACTAGAGCTTTTAAAAAAGAGATAAAAGTTTTTGTACAACAAAATATACGTTAGAGGTGGCGATATGGCAGAATATGGATTAGGATATGTACTTTTCCATACATCTCATCAGTTGGAACTGTTTAGCGTGAGTCTGTAGAGTCTTTAAGATGATTAAAAACATCCAATTAGTTGGGTGTGTCTAGTACTGTATGTGAATTAGACAGTAATGTCACAATTTTATGACCTTTTTAATTTAGTTTTCATAATTAAGTTATAATGTGGCATAATGACAGCAATACACACTCATAACTGACACAACAAATGTCCATACTGCTCTCTCTCGTTCTCAAAGAAGGACATGCAAGCAACTAATCAGACTATTGATGTGTGCGGTGCTGAAACCAACTGTGTCATGCCCATACTCAAGCTACATGCTGAATGTGTATAACAGAGATATTTTGGGAGATATATTGTCTCTAAAATCTGGTACTAGGGCTGAACAATTAGGAGACAATAGCGACAAATATTCCATCCGTAATTCATTTTCCATAAATTAATCTCCAGCACCTCCCTTTCTAGGCATTTACAGTTTGTCAAGAAACATCTAATATATCTAATATAAGGTACAATTAAATTTGCAGCCTTTTTTGATTTTAGTATCTGACACAGGACATCAATATGTAGATTAAAGGAGCAATATATAAAATTACACAATCTGTTAAATTCATACTCCACACAGACCCTCCTACCCCCCTTACCCCTCCCCCTGTTTACTTATTAGCCTAAATTACTGTTTCAAGTTCAGCATCAGAGAGCATCTTCAGCTTTGGAAAGCAAGGTCAATGTTTTGTCATTTGTTTTCTTTGCTTTCGAACTGGTTTTCTGACTGAAACTATGTGTGCTCTCATGTGGGGATTAATCACAAACTTAACACTACCATGACTCACTATAGCCTCTTGAGTTAGCAGACTAGCATGCTAACTTTAGTAGAAATCTCTGCAGCACAGTACATATCTATGTGATACCGTCACAACCGTTAATTCTTCACATTCTGTTGCTGGTTTTAGTTCATTTTGAATGTTTTAAACTGAAACTCATCTTACGTCATCTTACACGCTCTTTTACACTGTTCAGTTTAAGAAACAATACAGGCCTACAATTTTGCTGATGATTTAGTGACATGTCACCATTGTGGCCAACAGTTGGTGGGCAAAAGGGTTCACAGTAATGAAAATACAGCCCTAACTTTAAAAGCATATGGCAACTGCAGATTTTGCAGAAACATGAAGGAAATTATAAACTTGACCCTAAAACAGTAACATAAACGTCTTTGCTATAGACTCTGATTATTATTTATTAATTATCTGTAAAAATGTAATTGTTGCAGCTTCTTCAGCATCCCCACCTCCTAGGGGGCAAAGAATTTCAGCCCCTTTACAAGTGTGTGTACGTGTGCACATGTATGCTTGCATGCCTACCTGAGAAGGATGTATGAGCTGCTCCTTGCTGTAGCTGACGCTCCACTCACGGTGCTGTTCAGAGCCGCTGCTCTCTGTGTGGCTCCTGGAGGCTCTGCGTGTGAATAGGCCTCTACGTTTGGCTGCAGCCCCCTCAGTCCCCTCTGGTTCTGGGTTGGGCCTGGAGCCTCCCTGCAGCTGCTGAACACTGGGCACACAGCCTGGTGCAGCCTGGTGGTGTGGGCATATCTGCTCCGAGTGTGTGTGCACTAGCTGTCCTCTTTGTTCCAGTCTATGCAGAGTGGCAATTACCAAAGCCAGCTGTTCCCTCAGCTCTGAGATAGGCTCCAGCCGCTGCTCCAACTCCGTGACCCGCTGGAGCAGCCGCCCCACACCCCACCGCACCCCTTCCTCAGGGCCCTCCAGAGAGTGGAAGAGCCGCCGGAGCTTCCCCAAACGCTCTCGTCGCTCTGGCAACCCTGCCCCGCCTCCCTCCTGACCTCCACCCCCTTCTCCCGGCAGCACCGCCATGGAACCGCACATACTAATGTCGTCCAGGAAACGGAAGATGGCACTGATGTCGTCCTCACCGATATCAGGATTATCTATGGAAAGCTTGTCGCTTAGCATGATGCTCCTCAGGGCACGGCGATCAGGAGGGTCCGTTTGAGTGGCCACATTGGACACTCCATCAGCACCTGGAGAACAATCATACCATGCGTCCAAACTCAGCCCACTCAGACGCTTCAGGGTGTCCCGTACTGACCTGACGATGAATGGGTCAAAGCCTGGAATGTCAAAGCTACTGTTATCAAAGCTAAATTTAGCTAATCCAGGTTTTGCTAATCCAGATTTATCCAGCACAGACCTTTCAGATCCAGGTCTCCGTGCTTTGTTTTTATCTAGTCCAGACTTTTCCTCTTCCTCAGACCTGCAGTCAATGTCCAGACTGTGGCTTTTAGCGGCCATGGCTGGATTTGGGTGGCTCCTCTCCATCACTGTAGGCCCAAAGTAGGTGGAACTTTGAAGGTCATCGAGACTTTTGTGCTTCTGGTCAAAGGAAGTCTGTGAAACGGGGTGTATATTTGTGGCCGGAGCATGCATTTGTGTGACGGGTGCATCCGTGTGCATGTGTGGATCATGCGTTAACATGGCAGGCCCTTGTGAATGTGTTAGCACGTCACCTGTCTGTGTAGCATGGACGTACGGGTTTGCGCCATGGCTGTGCAAATGTGTTGAAAGATGGTGTGCATGTGTTGGTGCATCTTGCAAGTGCGTTGCAGAGTCATGCGCGTACACAGTAGAATCAGGATACGGGTTCTTGTAGGTAAGGAAGCGGACGTCCTCTCCCTCATCTGTGAGCCCTTCCTGGGTTTGCTCTGACAGGCTATTGCTTTCCTTAGGAACAAATGGCAACAGGTTATGGAACTCCCCCTTAAACATGGTCCTCTTCTGAGCGCAGGAGTAAACAGGCTCTGCATCCGAACCGGCAGCTGGGACCTTGCCAGACGACTCCTGGTTCCCAATGCACTCACTAGGAACATCCATGGAACGTGTGCTCTGCATGTTGTCTTGGTGGAGTGAGTGTGAAGCAGGGTGCATGCGAGCATGAAAGTGTGATGGAGTCTGCAAGTGCAAGACCTCACTGCTCATACTGATCACTCCTTCAGTGGAGCCCTCATATTTAGAGCCTGGGGCTATGGCTCCGCCCCCTGCTTGAAACCAATCACAGCGAGGACATCCCTGACCGCAGGCCAGACAGGAGGTGTGGGACTGGTCAGCGTGTGAGTGAGAGGGAGGCAGGCGTGTGTGGGTGAGCAGGTTGAAGAGTGAGACCACATCAGCAGCCGCAGACAGGCGGTTGCTGCAGGGTGGGTGCAGCCGCTCACGGAAAAGAGTGGCAGGAAAACAAGGGTCACGGCAGGCTGTGGAATACAGGAGACTGCGCAGCTCCAGCAGTGGCTGCAGCTCATAGCGTCCACTCAGATACACACACACATCTGCGTATGACACCCGACCACGGCACACGCCCAGCACCTCTAGGATCTCCAGCAGCACCAGGGGGTCATCAGCGCTGTCTGACATAACTGCAGCAAATCTGCACAGGCAACGGCCACTGCCTTAACAATCACTCACTTGCATTCTCTGCAAAACTACTCTTATACACCCAGCATTAAGCATGTCCCAGATTTGCACACTAAGGACCCTTCATCATATTCAGCCTCTTCAATACATAGCATGACAAACATCCCAGATTAGACAAGCCACATACTAGGATGTATTTTTTGTACTAGAGCAATAGGACATACTGCATTAGATGCACAGTGCAAAAGAGAAAGAGGTTCCTTGGCAAGCTGAAAAAACAGAACTCATGTGCAGAAGTATCTGCAGCATTAGATGCATAGTGCAAGAGAGAGAAAGCTCTCCCCTTCCTTTTACAAGAAACATGCCAATTCTGCCAGCATCAGTGACCTACCTACCTGACCCATGCAAAATACAGTGGACACCCTTGACTTTCTGTCGACAGCCGATGGTCCTTTCTTGCTCCACATCTGCTCCATTCACACCAAATTCAATCCTAGACTGATCACTGGGGAAAACAGGCAACCAGGTCATCTCTCCAACCAACAGACTTCCATTATAATGACTACTACTTCGACTTAAAAAGACTCTTCTACAGTTTTCCTGAGCTAAATGCAACCGGCTCAGCGAGGAAAGTGTGGGAAAGAAAAAAGGCAATTCCATGAAGCTGAAATCAAGTACATTGCTGCAGAGTGCTGACCTTATTCAAAGCCTTAAAATAGCCACTGTCGTTGAAGCACATCTTTAGATCTTAGTTATTTTTTTCCTACCCGTATTCCGTCACGCCCCGCCCCCCTGCGCTACGATTGGCCAGAAGTATCACGCGTCCTACGCTGAGATTGGCTAAAAGAAGCAGAGTCAGAAGGTCCTGATTGTTTGCATACAAGAGAAATTTGTCTTGGTGAAATTGGTGTATATGTAAAGGCACAGGAAAGTTGAGCTGTGTCCGGAGCTGTAGACGACTTCTGGCTGTCATTGAGAATGAAGATATAATACAATTAAAATCCTGATTGTTTTGCATTGGAAAAGAGGATCAAATCTCTGACAGACACCTTAACAAGACTATTCACAGTAACCCAGTCAGAATTATTCATTACTCAATAACTAATAAATAAGCCATCTTAAAATATCTTCTGATCTGTAGATTGTAATATATTAATCTGCAAATATTAATGTACATTTTTGAGTATGGTAATGATGGACACTATTGTACCACAGTGCAATAAGAAATGGAAAGTGAGGAGTTTCTCACGTCTGGAAAACTTGGTAAAAATGGTGAAACACCCCCAAAGAACAAGAACACCAGGATCTTCTTACTTGGACAAGTATGTGTTGATCTTTTCAGGAGTGTGCTTATGGTTGCCGTCTCGCTGTGGAATGACTATCAGCCTTGAGAGTCCAGCTTGGTTTGACATAAGCTTCATCACTTTCTGTTAGTAAGAAGCGTTGTATATTATTGTACTAACCTACTGAACTACTGATTAGTACATAGCGTACACTGTGTAGTATTAGCCTAAAGCCAGGAAACATACTTACTCCAAATGACAATGTCTGGCCAGCGCACTGCAAACGTACAAACATTACTGTGCAGTCTTACGTTACTGAGACGGTTGAAACACTTAGTACTAAAGGAGGCACTAGAAGACAATTAGAGTGAGATCTACTGTTAAAGGCTATAATGCTTCATTTATGTTAATGAAAGCAAATCATGTTTCTCTGCTTTGGCAGTGTTGATAAAGCACACTGGTGACTGTTTGGCCAGCCTTGGCTGTCTTTATAATTCCCCTTGCTATAACGTGCAGAATGCGGCTCATGTTGCATTTTTGAGTGCAATAACGTGTGAAAATGAGTCTGTGTAGTTTAATGAATCTGCCTTGTCCTTGGGAGAAGTATGTTTCAGGCCTAAATGAGCGGCAGGCTTTCAGTGTGAATGCTGTGAAAACACAAAAACATCTGAATGGGAAAGAACTGTTGTGCGTCTCACTCTGCAAATAGATTCAGCAAATATTCAGAGCTCTCTTTTTACAGTCTGCAGAAAGATAAAGCAAATGGATCACACAAATCGCCTTCCTATGCGTCAGCTTCGTTTTAGGAATTTCCTGTGTCACCTTAAATGGTGCAGCAATTAATATTATAATGCCTGAAGCACCATTATAATAAGGCGAAACAAGAACTTAAGGATTATGCAACTTTAAGGATTATGATGACCACAATGATTTTGATATTTTACTGTTGAGTCCAGCTTCCTTTAACTGAAGCAGATAACTGCTTGTTTCATTCCCGATTTCACCACTTTCAGTAATAAACCCAGCCAGTATGTTTTGCCACACAGTCCAACCCCCCTCCAGTAGGAAAGTGACATCCATGCATGCCCACTATAAGACTGATATATGCAAGTGATCTACGTATTGATTGGCTACCCTGTATTGTATGCCAACTCCAGCGTCGACATGCAGATTTACTCACAGAACACATATGTTTCTGCACTGTGGAGAGGAACTCTGACCTGTGCTGTTTATGCTGCTGGAGGAGAAAGAGAGTGAATGAGTTCCAGAACTTCTCACCTATTCCACCTACCGACAGAACCAGAGATAGTCGATCTGATCCTCATTGAGAATCACTGTAATGCATATGGTATCTCTCTCTCTCTCTCTCTCTCTCTCTCTCTCTGTCTCTCTCTATCTCTCGTTCGCACACACTCATTCATCTCAGCCACAAGGAAGTCTGACCTATTAAAACTCGTCATAAATTCATAATGGCTCGCTCCCTCATTCCTCCTTACAATAACGTATCAGCAAGACCACTAGGGGGCGACAGGTCGTTACAACTCTTTGATCATGAAGTGTGCAAAACCCAGAGGCCATCTGGAGTGTGTCTGTACGTGTACGCGTCCACTGATGTTGTTGAGTTGTAAACAAACGTGTTCAGAGGGATTTGATGTGAAATGCTGATTACTTTACAGACGCCGTGTTAGGAACCAGGGGCCGGGATGCCTGCAGTGCAAATGTAGTCATTGTATTTACTCTCTGTACAAAGTGGGACAGAGATCAACTTCGTCTCCTGAGGTCGATATATTGGTAAAACATTTTGTTGTGTTCAGAAACAATCCCTGCTAGAAAAAACAGCATAGACCAGATCAAAACGTGTTATATATGTTGTGTTTTGGATGCTGGTATGCTGGTCAGATGCTGGAAGTTAATATACTGTTCACCACCAAAACCAGTATAGGTTTGTGTTTTGTATCCTGGGTGACCAGTTATACCATCTTAAACCTGCATGAACCATCTTAAACCAGCATGAAAAGCATGCAAGTCTGTGCTGTTTCTTTCCAGGATGTCTCAGGGATCAGGTATCCTATTAACCTTTTGTAATAAGTTACTGTGTGGGAGATTAGGACATCTGCTTCCTATCAGCACCACTGTGAACAATTCTGACATTCTCTAGAATGGCACATTTTTACATCAAACTATCCTGAAGGAGTTTGTCTTACAATTGAATTATGCTGCTGAATTGTTCAAATTATATATTTTTGAGAAACTGGTAAATCCCCTTTACTATATCTTACTTCTGTTCTTGTTAGTTAGCTGACTGAAAAGGCCTCTGACTGACACAGATCTGTTTTGTACAGAAAACAGTACCGTTAGGAAGGAATGGTATACGTTACAAATCAATGTTCTTCTAATAACAGATAACATTCCTATTGGTCAGTCTCATTCTGGTTTTGGTTTAAGTTATCCAGCTGGTAATAATTACTTTGTGAAGTACAACCCCAGCTCTTATTTCTGATCTTTAGTTGGGAATTAACTGAAAAAAAGAAAGATAACTGATTAGCTGATTGGTGTTTGGCTGTGCATCAGGATATAAATGTATCTTTATATTGGAACATTGCTCAAAGTTTCCACGGTTCTGGTGCAAATAATAGGAAATGCTTTGATGGGTGTGTACATGTGTTTTGATGCATTGTGGGTGTGTGTACACATGCTTTGATGCATTGATGATGTTAATTTTGCTAATGTCTTTGTTCATATCTTTTGTTTGGGTTTGTTGGTGAGTCATCTTGTTTTTCACTAGATGGATAAATGAAGGGAGCATGTATGAGTGTGAGAAAGAATCCAAGTTGTAGCCTGATTAGACCTAAACCATTTGTGCTTATCTCATTCAATAAGAAGGCTGAAACACAGTGACCATAACCCCAGGACTACACATACATACCAGAGCCAGCCACTACTAGAGAGAGGCAGATCGATAGTGAAATATTGACACTTCTGATCCTAATGTGCCTTTTTGTGAACCGATCCATACATTACAAAATCAATGAGAGGTGTTTTCTTTAAGCAGTAAACTGAACATACACCAACATTATTAAAATGATGGTGAAAAAGTAAAATGAAAATAACATACATGTGTAGGATGTAGCAGGTGTACAGAGTCTTGGTAGAAAAACAGTGGAAATAAGTGAGGCCAAATGGTCAAAGAATGCAACTAAACTTTTCTTATTGTGCTTTTGGATGCCAGACTTGAATTTGCTGTAAACTATAGATCTAGAAAATATACACATATTCAATTCATACAGAACATACTGTATTAGCCCTTAGCGTACAACTGGTCTTCCATCGGGAAACCATTAAAATAACTGGTGAACGGGTCCCAATGATCCATATTCCTACATTCCTACATGTGACACCGCTATGCTAACTGTCCCTTTCTGCCACCATTTAATCTCTGTTTACACAATAATGATCTATAGGATGTACTTTTCCTTCCATCTTCGCCCTCTGCTTCTCTCACACGTACACACAGGCACAGAGAGCCATGTGAGATGTAGTGAATGCTTAAAAATGGCAGATCATTTAGAGTTCCCTAAACAGACAATTATGTAGATTATGTAATAATCCTAAAGCTTTTAAATATATCATGGCTGTCCAAAGAAAAACATGTGTCTCCATTTTTGTCCATTTTTCCTTTTATGTATCATTTGAACACAGCAGTTTGTGTCTGGTTCCATTGACTTACATTTAAATTATAATAGGTTTTAGCCCTCTCCTTTGAAGTTGCCGTTTTGGAGATACTTGTTTTTCTTTGGACAGTGATGAACACAAGGAATTCTCCCATTTAAAGGTATTGGTACTGATATCATTATATTATCCTTAGTACTACTTATCAGCTTAAATAGTACTGGAGCCGTCCATCCCTACACATCACTTCACTACACATTGATGCATACACAGTGCCTTGCTACAGCCATGTGTATATCTGGGCCTACCCAGATTGATCACTGACATATCCAATCTAATGAGGAAAGAAGACTATTATTTTAAGATATTAAAATTTATATCTATTATTTTAAGATATTAAAATTGATATCTATTATTTTAAGATAATAAAATTGATATGCGCTCTGATTGTTATATGGCCAATCAAATCATTACACTTTCTGTCAAGCTCCCACCCTCTTTTCCTCCAAACACTGCTTAGCAGCTGTTGCTATCTGCCACTGCCTCAGGCCTTCACTTTATGGCTTTGTCTGAAACGTCATAAATGCTGCCTATTTATACAGTATTCTGAGGCAGGAAGGCTCCCAGTCAGGTCTCAGTCTAAGTTTGTATAAACCTGAGCCTACTGAGGTTCCTCTGTGTTTGCACTGATTAGAGTTAGGGAAAAATAGAGCAGAAAACATGAACACTGACACAGTGGAAAACGCTGCCTTCTAAGGAGACAGAGCATGCAGCAAAGCATTGAGATAGCTGCCTTTAATTCCAGACACAGCCATTATCAGTATGCTGGTATTTAAATGTGGAACACCAGTTGCGGTTTAAAGTCTCCATTCCACAGACTATTGTGTACTACACACTAATATTACACAGTATATACTCTGTACTAATCTTAGTAGTATGAGTTCTGTAGGCTAGTATATACAATATTAGCATATAAGATCTTTTCGTCCTAAGAGGATGTGATGAAGCTGGATTCTGATGGCTGCTTCGGCGGAGGCTTTTTTTACAAAACCCAAACAAATGAACACATTATTTTCTAGAATATGCTTATTTTTACAGGCTATTGTGATAGATTTGGGTTGAACTTACATTTATACACCATTTCAGGTCCTACCACCAGCACCGCCACTGCCATATTGTCGTCCAACATTTTATCTACATATTCCAGAAGTGAGAAGCTCCTCCCTTTCTGTTTCCCGTTGCATTGTGGGACACCAGTGTCCATCATTACCATACTCAAAAATGGACTGGTTGAGTGCATTGTGTATTTTTTAATAATACTCAACTCAAAAAATACTTGGGTAATTTGGTACTTACAGTGCTCTTTTACTACACGGCCTGAAATGTGCTTTGTGAAAACATCAAAACAAACCTCAAACATAACAGGCAAGGAGTCATCACAGGTAAGACATAAATGAACCATAAACATTTTTCATGCCTGGTGTGGCAATATGATTTTTGGTTTAGGCTTGGGTTTCTAAGTTGCTGTGTTGTGTGTGTAAAACATTCTCCTTCTTTGTTGTTTGCTCCTGTGTTGCTTTGTCTGTGTCCTGTGTCTGGGCTCATTGTCCTGCTGAAATGTAAAGTTTCTCCCAAGCTATAGTCCAAAGCACATTGTCTTGCAGTATTTTACACAATACGAGTCTTACCAAAATACAAACCCAAAAGCATCCCCACAACATAATGCTGCCACCCCCATACTTCACTGCAGGGAAGGTGGTTTTTGAGGAATGTTGGGTAGTGATAGATTTGATCTGCAGATAGTGGTCTGAATTTTGTCCAAAAAGCTCTGATCTGATCACAAAACCTTATCCCACATTTTTTGCCAGGAAACTGGTGCTTTCAGAGGGGCTATGTGTATTTTATGCAGTAAAGTCTTCTTTCTAGCCACCCTCCCATACAGGCCAGCTGTATGCAGAGCTCATAATGTCACTGACTGGTGCACCCTCACTCCAGCCTTAGCTACTGAACTATGTAGCATCTTAAAAGTGATTGTTGGATTATCTGTGGCTTTACCCACAAGTCATCATGTTCTGATGCTGAGTTTTGCCTTGTCTAGGCAGTGTCTGGGTAGTAGGATGCAGCTTCCATTTCCTTCCAATTGCTCCAACAGTGCTCATTGGGATATCCAAAAACTGGAGTCATATTTTGTAGCCTTTTCCTGTCTTATGTATGTCTATAACTTTATTTCTAATTTGCTTGGAATATTCTTTGGTCTTCATTTTCACAGCTTTCTTTCACTGATTGAGGGAGCTGGAAAAGTATTCACAGGTTATTCATAGGTTAAGGCCAATTGCAAGTCTAATGCATTCTCATTATGGCAATATCTTTCATTTCTGTAAACTTAGAACTTTCACAGCACAGAAGGTTGGATACTTACACAAACAGCCTTTTGCAGCTAGTGATACGTGATTAGTTAGTGAAAATAAAATGACAGCACAAAAGATTAAGTGTCCAGAGGATTCTCTGGGTTGAATACTTTTGCAAGGCACTGAACATACATACCTCATTTAGAGCTCTCTATAGTGCCTACTATTATAACTGTATGGCCCCTTTGACTCTGTCTTAGTTTCATTAATTCTTTGCAGACTAACGGACTAACAGGAAATAATCATCTTGGATGACTGGGCCTCACCATGACAAAAAGACAAATACACACATACAACTCAACTGTGAACGGATGTTCGTTTTTCACGTACTTCCTGAAACAGACTGCAAAACTCAGGCAGCACGCCTGCAGTTTCCTCTGGACATGCTAGACAGGTTAAGGCAAAATTGAATTGTATACTGTGGTGTAATGTGAAGCAAACATACAGAATGTCAGCCCCATATATTGTCTGCAAATTGCTTGCACACATTAAGTCTACTGTAATGTACCTGTAAGCATCTGACATTATCACCTTTGCCCGATGTGAAATGTATCGTGATACGAGGGCCTTGATTTAGTATATTGTGATGTATTGCAATTTTTAAAATCTAATTTCAGGAAAACTGTCAGAGTATAAAAAGCACATCAAAACATACATAGGTTTGCTAAAGCTAATGTTAGCGTGCCTATTCCATTAAGTGTCAGGTTTGGAATAAAAGACTCTAAAGTCTGAAAACAGATTACAACAGTGCCACCTAGTGGCAAAATGAACCACTGTCTGCCACCAATCTTAACATGTAAACTATTATTTAAAAACCAATACTGCCTTTTTTGAGAACCTATGCCATATCACAAAACATAATACTGCGTTACTCAAGTGTATTGATATTTTCTTACACCCCTAATAAGGTAGACGCAGGAATAAACTTTCATTTTACACAATCTGAATAATTTGGACAAATTCTTTGTTTTCCCCAAGAACAGTATATTATTGCCAATTTCAGCCTTCAGTATTCAAAACAAATGTTTCTCAGAATATCATTTCAAAGCTGGTGAGATATAGTATTAGTGGGGTTAGTTTGTGGTCACTCCATCCATAGTATGAGTCATTGTTGTGATTATGGGAAATAACTGATAAAGGTTTGCACTTCCTGCTGCTTTCTCATTACTGGCCTGTTGAATGAGGTGCTGGTCAGTCTGACAGTAAGAGTTTGTACTAGTACAAAATGCATTAAACACCACTTTAATGAATTTCCTCATGCACTGTTAGTAGTGGGCTATACACATACAATAAATATCAGTGCTCTTTTATGATTAATGCCACCTGTATTCAAAAATAAAACTGTGTGATATGCATATACAGCGTTTCAGAATGAAAAACTTCAAATTACAGTTCAAAAAGAGAGGCATGAGCGTTAAGATGAATCGTAAACAGAGAGAAGGAAAAAACACCATGGCTATCCTGGGGGTCAGAGCACTAAATGATCTGCCCCATTTGATGTCAGTTTAGTCTTATGGCCCATCAGTAGTAGTGGACCCAGGAGTGCATAATAGTATGAAGGGCCGCAGGGCCACAGAGAAATGGCAAGTTGAAACAAGTCCATGAATAGCTTAAAATGTTTGTACCTTTTTTTGCTGAGAGATTGGCAGCCAGTGTAGCTGATGCCTGGGATGGATTACAAACTGGGATCGAGCCAGTGGGCTCAGAGGACCTCACAAGGCCCATGGAGACTCAAGTTTCTCAGAAAATTCACAGCAGATACAACCTCCAAAGACAACTGTACCCAGTAGCCTTTAATTCATTGCTTATTATCCCTAGCTGGCTAATTGAGTATGATTGCACAACATTTAGTGTGGTCCTGATGTCTTACCAGGAATGCCAATTAAAAGGGAATCACAGCAATCTAAACATGAGGTCAAGTTATGGGCCAAAGTTGACCGCAGAGGTCAAGCTGATGAAAACCTTTTATTTTATTATATGAGTGACCTAATATGGGGTTTTAATGGCCATACAGGACTGACAATTCTACCTTAATTGCATACATAGTTACAGGGCTAGACAGTCCCACCATCAAGCCAACTGGAACCAAATTGGAACCATGAAGCGAAAATGTTTTTTTTTTTTTAAATTGAGAAAGTTAGTCATGGATTCATGCAGTTATAGAAATGAGAGGGAGAGCTATAGTGAGCCTAGTACTAAGATAAATCTGAGTTCTGCACAACAGTGGATGTTGATAATAATGATCTTGCCAAATGGGTCCTTTACACATCCACACAGACTCAAGTATTCTCTTTTCTCCTTCCTTAACCATATTGATTCTCCACAGGCAAGCAATAAAATAACCCCATTTGTGGAGTATTTGGCATTTATTTGAGCCATGTGCATTTATTGTGATACATCAAAATAACCCTATTTAAAAATCACAAACAATATAACATTCAAAAATTTCATATCAGTTTATATCAATAGAAGCAAGACAGCAATTACCGTACAGCAAACAATAATTCATCTTTAAAATCTGTCATGTATGGTAAAAAAATATAAAAAGTTAGACTTGAAGGCTTTTTTCCCCAGTGGGCATGACAAAGTCAACTAAACCCATTGGCTCATTACACATGATCTAAACCAATCATACAGCTGCACTGAGAAAAAGAGTGAATTCCCACTAATCAGACAAAAGAGACCCCAGTATTGTCTGGAGTAAGTGACTGTCAGTGTGATCTAATTGGCCCTTAGCTGATGAGGTTAGAGCGAGTGCTTTGGGACAGATATCATGCAACATGAATACACTGGCAGTTTCCCAGGTACAAGGCTCTTACACAATCTCCCGAGTCTTCCTAATGGCACAACATAGCATCATGCTAAAGACCATCCCAAAGATCTGCAAAGTAAAAAAAACACAAAAACAATTAATTCCTTCAGAGACCTACAGACTTAGCAGTTCTAACTGTGACGAGATAAAAATGACAACAGAACTCCTATATTGCACCATTTTGCTTTCAGTTTGTAATGTAAAGCATATTAAATTGAAAACTGAAATTGAATGTAAATTAAAAAATGCATTTCACCAATGTTACTGAAAGAATGTTTGGATTATAATTGCATGATATGAACATAAAATGTGAGGTCTGATTAAGCTGTTGAATATCTCAGACAACTACTTCTTGCTGTGTAAACAGAAATCTACCTAAACTCTTCCCGTAAGCAAAAAGAAATTTATAAATAAATAAAATAATAATAATACTAAAGCACAATTCATTATTGCACAAAACATTTCTCCACCGACTTACAGTGCTTCAGAGATCAGATATTTTTGTCCATGTTTGATTGGAGAGGGGGCATAAGGCTATATATTTCAGTAAAGTTTGAACTTAGTTGCTCTTATTTTCAGAGTTACAGAGCTTTAAATTTCTTGGCTCTCCAGACTTCCACCACAGGAGAGGCAACCTAAACCGGATACAAACTGCAAGGTTCCAGGGTTCCCTTAAGCCTAATGGAGTGATCTAGATCTCACTGAAAAGAGAATGTCACACTACTCATCTGTGGAGTTTGGCTTATTCATGGATTTTGCCAAATGGAATATTAAAATTCTGCTTGTTGCAAAGCATTCCCTTCTCCTGTGGTTTTATTAATGGCGTCATCTGCAATAAGTTGACATGTAAAATCTGAAGTCATGTAAACCCTAATAGCTAATACAAGCACATATTTGTGTACTGTTAAGTTGAATAAGGACACAGCGGTTCTAACAGCGCTACTTTGTTGTCCAGATATAAAAGTAACAAATATGCATATTTTTATTTCCAGTAAAAGTGAATAAACATATTTAATTACTTAAAAAGCTTTTTGAATGAAGCAGATTTGACAGTAGCTATTAGCACTAAATATATTTCAGCATACACTATATTTTACGCACTGAAAGCTATCAGGTTTTCAATATTTTTAAAAACTAGTAGTTCAGGATAGAGTAGTTTTTGAGCTGCACCTGGCTGCTTGTAGTTGACAGGTTTTAGCTAAACGGTCTCCATGTGGATTAATGTCCAGCACAGGAAACTACTTAACAATCCACAATCCAAATTATGTTACTTTGGCGCAGTGAGGTAATTTAGTCTGTAATTTAACACGTCAACAAGAAAAAAAAATTATCATGCAGCCCACAACAGATAGACCTATGAAATCTGTGGATTTTGCAACAGATAGACCTATGAAACAGCAGGTGAATTGCTTTTATATGGTTACTGCAAAAAGAAAATAAACAATATTATACAACATGTTATTACAGAACACTCCATTTGTCTATGCAAAGTAAACTGAACACAATCAATATGACTTTGAATATAACACAAATTATATGCAAAGTTTGTAGAAGGTCTTACCATAATGACGCCAATTCCAATCCCCACAGCTCCGATAATATGCAGTTTAGAGTTGAAGATTTCATCAATAGCATCAGGACAGCTCTGAAAATAAAGGCACAAGAGTCACAAAGATATTTTTTAACCATAAGTAGCCACAAGCTGAATGAGATCAGTCTTTCGTAGAACACCAACTAAAGAGAATAGCCTTTCATTTTTATTCTGCTTAATTATGTTTACCTGGATGATAAGGTCAGACAGCATGTCCTTTTTGGGGCAGGTGTCTTCAATAACCTTCAAGTCTTCAGCTGCGGTAGAGGGTCCACAGCAGTACAGCTAAAGGGAGATGAAAGTCAATTTAATCTTCACACAGCAAGAGAAGGAGTGATAAAGAGAGAAAAGACTGAAGCTCACCCCATCCTGGATCAGACGAAGGGTTTCTTTCAGAGCATCTTGCTTGTTCTCCTTATAGTTGTTGTATGTTTGCCTGTAGAACTGAGTGATGTCATCAACAACCTGTGGCAGCAAAGAGAGTCACTTGAATTTGAGAGCTGCGCACTGATGCCTGTGTGTCTTTGTGTGTGGGTGTGAGTGTGTGAGAGCGAGAGGGACCATGCTGACCTTACTCTGGTTGGAAAATCCCCAAATTCCAGCGGCTACTTCCACTGCAAAGATAAGTAGGAGGAAGAAGAAGAACTGTAGCATAAAAAAACAGAAAAAGAGAACACACAATCAGAGATTAGCCAAGTAGTCAATACTGCTGAAAGGTTTATGTTTACACTGAGAAAGAATCAATTTCAGTAAATCATTAAGGCAGACAGAAAAGCTGAACTAGACAGTTACAAGGACTGCAAAAGAGAGAAGGATGGAAAAAAAAGAGTTATAAAGATAAAAGACGTGTTTATATTTACCAGTCCCAGCATGCACGGCGACTCTTGAATAGCTCCACAGCAGCCAAAGAACCCCACCACCATCATCAGTGCTCCTGCGGCTATGAGGATATACACACCTAACACAGACCATGTGTCAATATGCACATCAAACAAATATATACACAATGTATACAACTCACAATATATACATCTAAATACACCTATAATACACATCACACACACCTATATACACAATGAGGGGGAAACTATGAGTATTCAGACATTGTGTGTTTTTGTTGTTTTACACACCATGCACTTCCCTTGAATAATCTTCAAATTCATAAATGAAGTATGTATGTATTAATAAGCATCCACATTCAAACAAAAAAAAATATAAAACAATAGCAGACCTTAAACATCCCTGTCAGCTTTTAGCACAATTGGCTTGAGAATACGCAAGTGGAAAGTTCATGGAACCAGAACTAATCGTCCTCAGACAGGTGTGCCATGTCAAATTTCACAAAACGTTCTTAGACTAATGATGAGGAAGGTAGGAAAGAAAATAGCAGTCACTCAGAAAGAGGTGTAGAATTACCTGAAAGCATAAGGAACAACAACAGCTACACAGAGAACAAAAAGCAATGAACTGCACCACAACCATCTCTTTTCTTAAACCCCTCTAAAAAGAAGCACAGAGGTGTATATCTAAAACTTGCACAAGAGCATTTAGACAAATCAGAACACTTTTGGAACAGTACACTCTAGGGTGGCATAATATTGGAAAGACTGAAATTAATTTTGCTCTATAAATTGTGATTTTCACCATATGCCTTGAATATCTGAATAGTACTGAGCCGTATCACATTTGATCCCTTGCCTGTATCACTTAGCCTTACTCCATTTTACAAGATCATGCCTAGGGGTCGCGCTTCCCAATTCTTGTTGGGATAGAGGGGATGGGTCTTGTGTGAGGGCAAAAGCCCTTTAGAGGCATACTCAAAGGCAGCGTTATGAGAAATTTCCCAGAATGCCTTGTGAATCACTAACAAAGTTGGTCATTCAATATAAGTATTTCCCCATTACAAATTACGATAACCATTATTGTCTTAGTTTAATGTTGCTGCAATGTATTATCATTTTCTTTATAACACTCATAAAAATCGTTAGTAGATTGCTCTGTATCTAGCCAGCTAAAGCTACACTGGTATTGGTGATTTGTTCTGTCGCATTCCCCCAAAAGGGGTCCTTTAAAGGCAGATGGTGCGTAATGTGTCAGTGAAGGAAATGATAACTGGAGGGATGTACAATGATGTATTAGAGGAGAACTGTATCTCATCTAAGAAACTGAAACTGTTGAGAACCTGGAAGTTTCAACAAGACCACAAACCCAAACATATAGCCACAATACCTCAAAGCTCATTACAAAAAAAAAAAAAAAAAAAAAAACAGGTGAAGGTGATTGCGTGCCCTAGTCAATCTAATGACCTGAATTCCAGTGAAGGTTTATGGAGGACTGCTTCACCATAAGAGGGACCTTGTGACTTGGACTTGAGGAGGAATGAGTCAAAACTAATTAGCAAAAAACTAATTACTTCTTACTGTATTAGTCAACTGTGGCTTTGTATATTGCATTAATGTTATTAATTTGTGGTGTGTGAATATTTTTCCCTCTATTGTTTTTATCATGTTAGCTCTAGAAGCACTGACCTGTATAGAACACATAGGGAGAGCTTTCCCCTTCAAAAAGGTTTTTCGTCTTGGGATCAAACCTTAGCCAGAGACCCACAGCCAACACACCTGTACCTGCCAACTGATACACACAAATAAGCAGATATACAACATATCTAAATAACCATGGACAGTATAAATATTAAGGTGGGAAAACATCGATACAGCACAGTATTGTAATATTTTGCATGGCAATATTGGATTAGTATACAGATGCCAAGTATCAATATTTTATTACATACATTTAAAGAGGTTTTTTTTTATGTTAGTGTTAGTTAGTCTGCTTGATCTCATTTTGCTGCAATAAAACACGATTAAGGTGGGATGAACAGCCAGAAGCCTTTACCCTGCAGATGTTGACAAATAATTTGCAGTTGACAGAAAGTAATTAATTGCAATACATGTTCTCGCAGTACTCAGCATATCACAGTATTTTTTAAACTGCAGTAATACTGTGACGTAGGTACTGTGATAATATTGTATCTGAGCCTTTGAGCTCACCCCTAACATACACATATAGACAATAGTATGAGAAGTAATTAGAGAATTATCATATGAAATACTGAAGTAACACTGTAGTGTTGCATATGACATAGTTTGATCAAGAGAAGAATGTCTCCAAGAAACAGGGCTTTTCTTCTGTATGCATTATTAAGCTAGTCTTCTATTTATAGGTTTTGATGTTCACAGACAGAAGTTCTGCAGACCACAGGAAGACCAACATCCAAAGACCTCCTGTGTTATCCGTAGAGACTCTCATACCTGCCACATGCAGAAAACACCCCAGTGATCATTACACTGAAAGCATGGATGTTCGCAGTAGATAGTTAACTTAAACTAGCTGATAACATTGCTTGGTGCATCTGGTATTGATTGAATAAACACTATACTGTGTAAAACAGGAGTGAAAGCTTACTCAGCAGACAGGCAACACTGTTGCAACGTTTTCTACTTTCTTGCAACACTGTTAAAAAGTGTCGATTTTCATATCAGAACAAGCTTATTGCTCATTATTAATTAATGCTACCATATGGTATTATAACCATCTATGGCAACTTTCCATGGAGTTCAATGCAAAATATACACAGTCGAGTCACATTATTATGACTACTTGCTAATATCCAGAGTAACCACTGTGTGCAGCACAGACGGCAGCTAGATGGGCTGGAAGTGACTCAATAAGATCTTGGTAGGTCGTCACAAGTATCTGGAGACTTGCTGACTGCAGTGCCTCCCTCAGCTGCTGGAGGGTGTGTGGGGGAGGTTCAATAGAGCGAACACGGCAGTCGAGGTGGTCCCAAAGACGCTCAGTCGTGTTCAAGACTGGGGGAATTAGAGGGCCAGGGTAGTACTTGGAAGTCTTGTTCATGCTCTTCCAATCAATGTTGGACATTTCCAGCCATATGACATGGCATTGTCTTGCTGGAAGATCCCATCCGCCCCAGGGAAGACAATCAGCATGTATGGGTGTACGTGATCCGTGAGGATGGATTCATACCCAAATCAGTTAAGAGTGCCTTCCATATGGATGGGTGGGTCCAGAGAAAGCCACGAAAACGTGACTTCCTTCATGATCTATGTGCTGTCGCCGTTGAAAGTAGAATAATGTGACTCGAGTGTGTGATTATATTAAAGAAGGATGCTAGGAGGTCATGGCAAAGTTGCCACAATGTCCTCACCATGTTGTCAGATAACGTCGTCACAACTTTCTGAGGAATTACATTTCAATGCTGTGGAAATATTGTGGGCACCAAAACAATAGCTTGCCATAACATGAATTGTGTCTACTGGTTAAGAACTGTCTGACAACTGTGCCTTATTAATCCAGGCCTAATATCGTCATCTAGGCAGAGGTGTTTTTGTGGTTTTGCAGTCAATCAGACATTATATTACGCAATATTAGCTTCATTTGCAAATGGTGTCACTTTCAGTTCACTGAAAGCCAGTTTCATTTTAAGGAGGTCTTGTTGCTCTCTCTCTCTCTCTCTCTCTCCCCCTGCCTGACCTAATTCTCTAATTCGAAATTCAGGCCTGCTAAGCAGCAACCTCTACAGCAATGCTAGCCACACCACACCACACACAACTCAACCGCTCCCCCCTCCCACCCCACCCCCCATAAACACAAACAGGTCGCTCCTTTAGCTCCACTGACTTACCTAAAATACCTCAAAACAGACTGTAAAGTACACGAAACAGCCCACATACCCAGAAGAGAAGGTTGAAGATGAACATCAGGTATTTTACACACGTTATGCCTCCTGGAAGCCCCATCCTGCCGCTGCAGCTGCTGTCGGTTTAAACGATAAACGAGGACAAAGCAGTTCTTCGACTGTTCAAGCGTTATCTGTGGCTAAAGTACTTATCTGGCCAAATGTTCCGCGCGAAAAGCGGACTATACGTTTAGAGAGCGGAGGAACGGAAGAGATGTGGGTGTATTTTGTTGTCGTTTGTGCCGCTCCTCTGTCCCCGCTCGTCTCTCCTGGGAAAACGGTGAGTCAAAAGATTCAGGAAGTTGCCTTTCTGCTCACCTCGCTGTAATTCAGCGAGCTCGTGTCTTTCTGTCAACAGGCAGGCTACCGAAACACTGCTGCCATGATTAACTGGCCTGTGGGAACAGGGGGTCACCTCAAACACCGAATAAACATGCAGATGGTGGTGTGCAGAGTTCAAAAAGTAGCGTGTAACTCCGTGTGAGAGTTGTTTGTTTTGCTGGGTCTGACATGAAGACACAGAGCTAAACTAGGCTAAGTGTGGAGTGCAAAGTGTTATTGGGGCTGGTTGCCAGTTTCAAGAGGCCTGAAACCGAGCGGGACTGACACAACACACACATTGTTCTCCGGGAAACAGACGGGGTTAAAGAAGTCTTAACGTATTTAAGACTTATCCTTTCTCTGTAGCTCTTCGTGGCAGTGTTCTTGGCATGGGATGAAATGTTGATTCTCTATAAGGTGTTTGGATATTTAGGAATTATTTATTTCTTTTTATTACATATGCATTTATTTTTGTCTTATTTTGAATACATTTCGTATTGCAGGGTGCCAAAATCATATAAAGAAGTGAATGGAAATATCCCGCAGAGATAGGAATACAAATGTGTGTGTGTGTGGGTGTTAGGTTAGGTTAGGGGGGCGGGGTGTTAGGTTTATACCACACTGGGAGGAGCAAAAGCTGTTCATATACGTTGTGGTGTAAATTCTTAAATGTTAAGATCAGAGTAAGTTTAAGGTGAGACTAGTAAGGATTAGGCTAGGTTAAGGTTATGGTAAGGGTAAGGTTAAAGTTAAGGTACAGGTAAGAGTTAAGGTGAGGGTTATGATAGGGGTAAGGTAATGGTAAAGTTAGGGTTAGGTTAAAGCTTAGAATTAGGTTAAAGGTTATGTTAAGGGTAAGGGTTAGACTAGTTAAGGTTTGGGTTAGACTAGTAGTTCTGGTTAAGGTTTGGATAAAGTTTCAATTAAGGTTAGGGTTAAGGGTAGACTAGTAGTACTTCCGGGAAAGAAAAGGGTTTGGGTAAAGGTAAGGTTAGGGTTAAGTTTAGTGTTAGAGCAGTAGTAGTTCTGGTTAAGGTAAGGGTTATAGTAAGGGTTAGACTACTAGTTATGGTTAAGGTTGAGCTATTGTTAAGGTTAAGGTTAGAGTTAGAATATTAGTAATTGTGGGTTATATTAAAGTTAAGATTACAGTTAGGATTAGACTAGTAGTTGTTCCTTTTACAGTTACATGGTTACAGTACTAGTAGTAGTTCTTTGGTTGAGGTTAAGGTTATGTTAGAGAAGTAGTTTTGGTTAGGTAAGGTTAAGGCTACAATTACAGTTAGGGCTAGACTAGTAGCAGTTCTGTTTAAGGTTAAGGTTACACTTGTGGTTAGGGTAAGAGTAGTAGTAGTAGTTCTGGTTAGGGTTAGACTAGTAGTAGTTCTGGTTAAGGTTTGGGTAAGGATAAGATTACATTTAAGATTGGACTAGTAGCAGTTCTGGTTAAGGCTAAGGGTCAGTTAAGGTTAAGATTACAGTTAGGGTTAGACTAGTAGTAGTTCTGGTTAAGGTTTCGGTAAGGTTAAGATTATAGTTAGGGTTAGACTAGTAGTAGTTTTGCTTAAGGTTAAGGTTATTGTTAGGGTAAGACTAGCAGTAGTTCTGGTTATGGTTAGACTAATTGTAGTTCTGGTTAAGGTTTGGGTAGGGTTAAGATTATGGTTAGGGTTAGACTAGTAGTATTTCTGGTTAAGATTGTGTTTAGGTTAGGGTAAGACTAGTAGTAGTTCTGGTTAAGGTTAGACTAATAGTAGTTCTGGTTAAGGTTTGCATAAGGTTAGGATTATAGTTAGGGTTAGACTAGTAGTATTTCTGTTTAAGATTATGGTTAGGGTTAGGGTTAGACTAATAGTAGTTCTGGTTAAGGTTTGCATAAGGTTAGGATTATAGTTAGGGTTAGACAAGTAGTATTTCTGTTTAAGATTATGGTTAGGGTTAGGGTAAGACTAGTAGTACTGGTTAAGGTTAGACTAATAATATTTCTGGTTAAGGTTTGCGTATGGTTAGGGTTAGACTAGTAGTATTTCTGGTTAAAATTAGGGTTAGGGTAAGACTAGTAGTAGTTCTAGTTATGGTTAGCCTAATAGTAGTTCTGGTTAAGGTTTGGGTAAGGTTAAAACTTATGGTTAGGGTTAGACTAATAGTAGTTCTGGTTAAGGTTTGGGTAAGGTTAAGATTATGGTTAAGGATTACAGTTAAGGATAGACTAATAGTACAATTAGTTAAGGTTAAGGGTAGGTTATGGTTAAGATTATGGTTGGGGTTAGACTAGTTGTAGTTCTGGTTCAGGGTAAGGTTAAGGTAATGTTAAGTTTAGGATCAGACTAGTATTAGTTCCGGTTAAGGTTTGGTAACGTCTCCAGGAAATGAATGAAGGTCTATGTGAAGGCTGCACAATTCACTGAAACAAATGTGCGTGTGTGTGTGTGTGCGTGTGCGTGTGTGTGTGTGTGTGCCCCATTCTTATAATGTCTGACATACAATAATACAAGAGTATATATTAAGAGTTTGATATTAACGATTTAGTGTCACAAAGATTGAGAGCAGATCATGCACACTGACATATTTAGCTTGGAGGCGTTTGTGCAGGCTGCTCCGCCACGCACCCATCGTTTCTCACACGTGGGCCGTAATGAGTTTGCGCGTGGGATTACCGGACTCTATAAATAGACCTTCAGATTAAACACAATCTGGGATTCGTACACGGAGAAAATCCCGCCGGGACGAAGACACATCTAGTCTATCCCACTGCCACAGCGGGGCAGCGGCGCGCGGAGTCGTGAGTGAGGTCAGTGGGCGCGCGAGCGTCACGGGAGCACCATCAAAATTCAAGACCTGTCCCGCCACACACATGCAGACCCAGACTGAACTGGAGTTTAGATCGGTGACCCCCCCCCGCCCCCACCACCACCACC
>CM067486.1:23793120-23826602 GCA_034552555.1 Semaprochilodus insignis | reverse complement strand
CACCACCACCACCCACACTCCACCTTCCCCCCAAAAGAAATTACGTTAACTAAACAGTAGTCAGACAGATAAGGTTAAAGGGAATCGCGAGACGTCCCGAGTCGAAATTTCTAACCACAGCTAGTCCTGAGAACCAGCCAACCTGCTCATGCACTCCCAGACGTATAAGTCCACTGTACTGCTCGCCTGCTGTCCGGTCCGGTCCGGTCCGGTCCATTATGCGCGAGCATCGATCTGCGAGCCATCACATGCACATGTACTCACCCAGAATATGAAATTGAAGGCGAACATTAGGTACTTGACGCACATCTCTCCTCCGGTCAGGGCCGCCATCACGCTAACCGTTCTCTCTGTCTCACCGAGCCCGCGACAACCGAGAAACCAAGCTAACGTACCCTGGACAATTTGGGAGAACGGTGCGCGCACGGCTCCGTCCGTGTCCGCCGTTATTTTGTTTTCCCACCCGTATTCTGGCACGACCACACCGCCAGTAGTAGGATTGGCCAGTTGTTCATTCTTATGGATTGTTTGGCAAGTAATTAGGCAATCGTAGCACAAGAGGCGGGGCGCTACTAGCCAACCCCAACGCAGGGGGCGGAATTTGTCGGAATACGGGTGGAATAAATAAATAAATAAATAAATAGCGCCTCTCGCGCGTGCTACATCTGCTTCGCTTCCACTTTACGTTCCCATGGCGAGCTAAACTCCTCCTCCACCGTTCCCTCTCGGTACTCAGACACGACCGTTCCGTTTCAGGACATGTTTTTTGCTATAAATTCAGTGATGAGTGATGTGTTCGTTCAGCTCGGCTTCGTTCAGCATCAGTTTTAACAGCACTCCAGGCAATGACGTCATGCCTTTTCCCTCCCCAGCTCAGGTCCGTATTTGCACAATGTGCACGCGCACACACACACACACACACACGCACCAATAATTTGTGTACGCAGACACATCAATAAACACACACGTACACAAACAAAAGACGTACACATTCCCAGACGCGTCCAGACACTGTATATCACACCTGCAGAGTATAGCTCCAACCATACCTAGCACGGATACCACTTCTTCCCTTCCAGTACCGATACCGATCCATAAATATAACCTGAAGCTGAGTCCAGACAGTAACTCTACCTAACTACATAATAAGTCCTAATATTTATAGAGTTACATATTTAAAACAGTTTATTTTGGTAAAATCTATGATCTGTGTCATAAATAAAGCATACAGTTTGACTGAATGGCATTTACTTGTTGGATTATACACTCAGGGTTAAAACAAAAAGTTGCACCCAGAAGGAATCAACCGACAGAAATGAAACTTGGTAGGTAGGTTTGACATCATGAGACATGGCGATTGATTCAAGAAGGCACGTACCAGCAACTTGAAAGACCTGGGATACCTACACGAACCACGAAGAGGGAGAACTGATGGATCGTCCGTCCCTGATTGTGGACATTCAGCGAGCATTAAGCAGTGACTCCATGAGTCGTCCTGTTAGTGCCAGCACCATTGGCAGACAGCTGCACGATGCAGGACTACATGCGCGCAGGCAGTTACGACTACTGCCCTTAACACCACGTCAACGTCGCCAAAGACTGAAACGGTGTTGTGCCAGACTGTCATGACTCAGAATGGCACCAATTGTCTTGGTGGAGACGCCCAACGAATCTGTGTGTGGAGGCACCATGGTCAGCAACAAAATGTTTGTTGTTACGCGTCACCTGTCCAGAAGGCCTGGTGCCACTCCACCTCCACCACTACCGCAAAATCTGCAGGAACTGTGTAGGAATATTCAAACTTCATGGGATGGATTATCACAGGACACCATCAGGAACCTCTACAACTCCATGCCGAAACGTCTGGCATGTTGCATGTGCAAACATGGTGGCCTGACATCATACTGAGAGGCACTACTTCTGTATGTGTAGCTCAATAAATATTGCCCATATCAGTTTAAATTTATCACCATTTATTGTTCCTGGTAACCTTTATCTTCCTTCTGAACAGCTGAACAGCTTTTCTTCTGACATTTCCTTCTGCGTGCAATGAGTGTATATATTTAATGTTTTTAAACTGTTTTTGTTTATTTGCTATATATATTTAACATTTACTGTTGTATAATTACTAGTAGGAACAGTGTTTAACAACTTAAATATAAGTAAATGTAAAAAATCTTTATTGTGCAAAATATTTAATAAACAGAACTGAACAATATGTAGATAAAGCTGTGGTGTGTACATGTAAGCACAAAGCAACTTCTCTGGCTCAGCAGAAATAGAGCTGAATATTGTTTCACATCATAAGTTCTCAAGAAATGTGTTTCTTGTTCATTCACACTTACATACCTGAGTGTCAGACTCCACTGGAGCTCAGCAGATATCATTGTCGTTCATGCTGTTAGCAGCAGTGACTTTCAGCAGTGTTACTGGCTTTGTTGAAGCAATGAGCTGTGAGACCCGGCTCCTGAATTATACCAAGAGCAGTACACCCCAGTGTACTAGCAGGCTAGCAGGCTAGCTAAAGGCAAAATCAAGGCTAAAGGCTTGACAGTCCGGACTAACGTTAACTCAGACTGTAACTGACTACACAGCTGCAGATGACTGATTACTGAAAGAAGCCTGGTTCAGCGTTTCAGGTGAGGGGCTCCCATCAGCATGGTTTCCCCATGAAATACTGCTATTACAGATTTTGCCTTGAGCATTTTTACTGCTGCATGTCATCCCATACCACTGACATGTTGTTAAGGTTTGTCCTCTGGTATGCATGCATGTGTCAGCAGTTGTGGTGTTGATCATAGGTATCAGTATCCCCACCACTGATACCGATACTACATTTAAGTGCCAGTATCAGGGCCGATATTGATCCACACCTGATCCAGTTAATCAAGACATTCAGGAGCATCTAAATATAAGACTCCCAGATACACTCCCAGATGGGCAGATCACCAGTACCAGAGTTGGTCACCTCTCTTCTGTATATACACAGACACGTGTATCACACATTGAAAAAACATGTACTATATACGTTGTACTGTATACACACCAAAATCTCCAGTGCTGGACACCTACATCAGCCTACATGACTTTATGATGCAGGCAATGAATAACACATTCCAAAAGCAATACTAATATTTGAGAGTTTGTGAGTAGCTTATATCTGTAACATCAGATGTTTTATGAAGACCAGGACAATGTCAATACAGACGTAAGGGCCCTTAAACTAAATGATGGACACTGTCATGAAGTATTGTGATATTACATATAGTCATATTGCCCAGCTATACACATGTACCAACATTACTTGGCAATGATACTTCATGACTGTGTCCATTATTTAGTTTAAGGATTGTTATGTCTGTTAACATCAGATGTTTCATGAAGACCAGGACAAATCATTGACATAACGGCACTTAAACTAAATTACGAGCACCATCATGAAGTATCATTGCCAAGCTGGGCAATATGACATGAATGTAATATCACAATACTTCAAGCAGTTTTCTATATATATGTTACAATAGTAATAAATAATACTATAATAATAATAATAATGTTAAGCTTTACATGGTGACTCACAGCAGTGCATGGGCACCATATATTAGCATGTTTTTTCTTCTGACTTAGTAATGATATTTATTTCAATTTTAACAAAACATTTTACACAGTGCTGTTTAAGAAGAAGGCGAAGTCACATATCTGTATTCACAAATATTTCTCTTGGTCAAAAAGTGTAAAGTTTAAAAAAGTTACATTACTTTGAAATTATGTTTCATAGCAGTTTTACAAATTTTACAAATCATTATATTTAATATTATAATCATAATAGAATATTATATTTAGCTATTTGATAAACTTCTTCTGTGTAATTTTCTCAGTCTTTAAATGTTCTCTAATGCTATTATATAGCAAATATATATTATATAGCAGTGGCGACCAGTCCTGGTCCTGGAGATCTACCTTTCCACAGACTCCAGAAGTTCTTGATTGGCTGGATCAGTTGCATTTATGTAAGTAGTGGGAAGTGGCAGCATGTTGGCTTCAAACTGGAACTAATCTCTACAGGAAAGTAGATCTGCTGAAGGAGGGTTAGTGAGCACTGTAGCAATTGTTTTCAGTATGAAGTGTGAACCCTTTGCCTTTATTAAAGCTTCCATTCATTATTTGAGACTCACTTTCAGTTTTTTAAAAGATATTTGAAGGAATATTTTTCCACACTTCCAAAGTTCAGACTTAGAAGTTAGCAGACTGCTTCTCATGGGTAATCCCAAATAGATTCTGATTATTTTAAGGTCTGGACTTTGGGGTGGTCAGCACCAGTAGCTTTATTTAATTTGTAAATTTTCTTCTTTTCTCTCTACTTTCTTTTCTCAGTAAGGACGCCCTGACAGCTACACAGAAACAGAAACAGCTGTGGATTTTTCAGATCT
This sequence comes from Semaprochilodus insignis, assembly GCA_034552555.1. Classification (NCBI taxonomy): domain Eukaryota; kingdom Metazoa; phylum Chordata; class Actinopteri; order Characiformes; family Prochilodontidae; genus Semaprochilodus; species Semaprochilodus insignis. The sequence continues at coordinate 23,822,172 of CM067486.1, read as the reverse complement.
GAAGGAAAGGTGGAGCTTGATTGTCTCCTGTTTCACAAAAATATGAGTTTTAAATGATGTTTATCTGGTGGTGACAGGTTTGGTGGTCTACCAGGTTGTGTATGGGTGTTAGGAATCCTACTTTATTTTCTTTTGAGTTTCCCCTCGTTTATGCAAGCGGGTTATCTAATTTCTAATCTGCTCAGATGTATCTATCGTATGGACTGGACATATGAATGAACTATGGTCTCTGACTTATGCACAGTACTGTATAAGGTAAGTGGACCGGATAAAGTGGACATTGAGAGCAGATATGAGGTGGATGCATACAACGAAGTGTTCAGTGAGTGTGAGTGTGTATGTGTGGATTTCAGTCTTCTTGCTGATAGTTTTGGTAATATATGGGTGGAGAAGTGAAAGGGTTTGTGTAGGATGTTCTCTGATGGTTCTTGGCAGTGAGTGGGATGTCAAAGAGGTGCTGGTCCACATGCTTTTTTTTATGAGTACATGATTTTATAACAGCATGTATGTGGGTCTGCAGTGCTTGTGCACTCTGAGCTGTTGAGCGAAGTGCTGAGGTTAAGTGAATGATGGTGTGAACTCTGCATGTGATTTTATGCAAACCTTATGTGTGTAATGTTTTTCACTCCAGGCAGGGCCTGTATACGGTGTGTCTGCGTGAGAGAAAGTGTGTTTGTGTGTTTTTAATGTTTTACTTGGCACTACTGTCCTCTGTTGGTTTGTCTTATCTGTCTTCACTGCCAGACTAATCCTTTGGTTCCTCCTGTGCCCAGACTTCCTCCTATTGTTCACTCTTAATGAGAACAAAAAAGGAAATCACACATCTTTCTCGCTCCCTCTCTCTCTCATTCTCTCTCCCTTTCTCCCTCTCTCCTATAAAATCACGCCTTTATTGCCAGGGCTCTGGTTATGCCCCCAGAGTCGTGAGACATACAGGAACATAAAAAACAGTGGAGAACTGGGGACAGAACCACAAGGCAGGAGACAGGAACCCGGCTGGTGACCAGAAGTTCATTTCCATCCTTAAGGTAACTGTATGTGCTATTATTCTGTTTTTTATATGTGTTTTTTTCATATTTTGGTCACTTTGTGCAGCTTAATTCAGTATTTCATGTATCAATGTGCATATGCATGTGTGGGGTTAGCTGCTATAAATGATAATTTTTGATGAATTTCCTCATAAACTAAATTTACTGTTTATTATTACAATAACTAACATTACTTATGTTTTGTCATTATAAGCTGCATGTCCAGCAGTACAAGTGATGTGTATTAGTTGCAACTTGCTTCTCAGGGTTTTGAACAAAATAATAGGTTCACTCAAGACTTCAGTCAATACCAAATTATTCAATATAATTCTGATAGTACTATATAAGGTATATGGTTGTGAGGACCCGAATCTGGACTGAAAGATGGCATTCTTTGGTCAGTGTTTAGTTTGTCCGTTGTGGGTTACTTTAAAACCTGATGGCACAACATGCCCATCTCTATTGGCAGAGGACCCACTCCTATATAGATATTAAAGGGCTCATTTTAAGCTAATGATAATACATCAATTTGTAGTTCCAGTTGATTATACACTAAAATGATTATTCACATGAAAACATGTTTTTGTATACTATATTCCATTTCTGCAAATAGGTCACCCATAAATCTTACACACTGCACAATTAAATTAACACCTACTTCCCTCAAGCTGTATTTAGTTGCTGTCTCTACCACATAAGCAAGTTTGTAACCTCAGACATTAAACAGATTATGAGTGATCGACGTGTAGGTTAAGTGTGCAAACATGATTTTCTGCTGTTTTCTCTGTTTTAAGGAGTTCAGTTGTTGTTGGAACGTTTAGATTACTTTGATTAAAAGAAGATTGTGGTTAATGAATAATCAAGCAACTTCTCCACGTTTTTCACAGATGGAGAGGGTTCAGCTGAGAGAATGGAATGCAGTGATGTGGCTTTTCTTCCTCAGTTTAGCAGGCAAGTGCCTTCCTCTTTGTTTGCCGCTCCAGTGTTCTGGCTTTTCTAATTTGAAGTGAGCTGTATTTGTCTTCAGTATGTGTGCATGTTGAATTCTACAGCACATTTGTATGTGCATGAGGGTGAGGCAAGGCTACAGTGAGACTGGGTGAATAGTGTGCTTAATTCTCTCTTCCCTACCTCTAGGTTCTGGGTCAGTGGAAGGGGCCGCTCGCTGTAGCCTGTTTGGCCGACAGCACATACACACGTTTGATGGAGTCATTTATGAGTTCCCTGGGGACTGTAGTTATATGCTGGCTGGAGATTGCCATCGCAGAACCTTCTCAATTCTGGGTAACTCCACCCTGCTCTCAACAGTCATACACTTTTCCTATATATTTTATGGTCGAAAGTTATGAATGGGCACATAAAACATCTTTCAACACTAGATACTTATGTTTATATCCAGGTTCCTTGGGGGTATTTACTGGACACCCTTATCCAGAGTAACTTATAAAATTGCAGTGGAAGCCAAACCATACCTAGAGGATCTCTAAGGATTCATAACCTAAATCATGTCTACAACTCCTTATAACTCATATACACCCAGTTGCACTCATGTGTTGACCCTGAGGAAAAATTAAGTGTGGATTTTTTGTTTTTCTGTGTCGATATAGGTGATTTCTCTCAAGGTAGAAGGAAAGGAGTGACTGTTTTCCTCGGAGAAGCCTTTGAGTTACATCTCTCTGTGGATGGAACCCTGTCACAGGAAGCAGAGAGGTAAAGAGCACAGCAGAACACGGCTATGCAGCTGCCTATTGCTGCTGTTGGAACAAAACCTTGTATCTCCTAAATGATGAACTTTACAGGTGAAAGAAAAAACATGCTTTTAACATAAGTCAGTGTAACCAGAATGTTGGCCCATTTCCTTTCCTCTACCTATCATGAAATTTATACACAAGTTCATGTTCATGACATTTATACACAACCCAACTGCTCCCCGGGCGCCGTGGATAGGGCTGCCCACCGCTCCGGGCAAGTGTGCTCACGGCCCCCTAGTGTGTGTATTCACTAGTGTGTGTGTNACAGCAGAACACGGCTATGCAGCTGCCTATTGCTGCTGTTGGAACAAAACCTTGTATCTCCTAAATGATGAACTTTACAGGTGAAAGAAAAAACATGCTTTTAACATAAGTCAGTGTAACCAGAATGTTGGCCCATTTCCTTTCCTCCACCTATCATGAAATTTATACACAAGTTCATGTTCATGACATTTATACACAACCCAACTGCTCCCCGGGCGCCGTGGATAGGGCTGCCCACCGCTCCGGGCAAGTGTGCTCACGGCCCCCTAGTGTGTGTATTCACTAGTGTGTGTGTGTGTGTATGTGGGTGTTCACTTCACGGATGGGTTAAATGCGGAATTCTAGAATTTCCCTCTGGGATCAATAAAGTATCTCTCTGTCTATCTATCATTTTTGAATTAGATCAAAAACTGAAAAACAGCAAAAATGGAGATACGTGGTAGGAACAAAAAAGGGTTTGTTCCTACAACACTGTTACATATAAAATACAATGCCTTCCCAAAAACCTTAAGCCAGCCAAGAATTGTCTAGACTTTTTATATCGGTAGTATTTGTTTTAATTATAAAGCACAGTAGTGAAAGAACGCAGATCTGATTCCTTTCCTTCCTGAAGTATCTCAGCCATTCCATAAATTTGTCTCATTAAACTTGTGTATTTGATTTTCTTTACTAAAGTAAACTAAAAGGGCCCTTCTCATCAAAAACATTTCTTACCTTTTCTTAATCAAAGGCGTCTGAGGTAATAACGCTATTCAGACATACCAGACACTGGACATGTTCAGAGATGGAAAGGAAGCTGCAAAAACATCTTGTTTTTAAAGCTCTGTTTTTGTGGTGTTCACAACCAAAGCCAGCTTCTTTACATATATCAACCTACTCAATGTACTGCATTTTCTAGCCCCAAATTACAGCTTAAGAAGTTATAGGCATTTAACCTGACCTGCCTTAACAAACATTAAATAAAACACAAGACAAATAAGGACACAGACAATAAGGATACAGACAAATAAGTTTTTCAGCCTAAATATCTCAGATATTTACCACAGTCATTTTGACACATTTCCCTGTACAGAACAGAAAGCCTGTTGACTCAAAAGATCCTAATAATAGAAGTCAGTGGGCAAGTGCTAAAGTATTTGCTCATTGGCTTCTATTATAAGCATGTGTTCTCTGTGAACAAGTTTTCTGTTTTGACATGTATGGGAAATGTGTCTGGAGTACACTGGAATATTCCAAACCAAGTATGAACCTTGAACCCCCTGATTGTCTGTATTATTGCGTTATGCTACCATGTTTATTATGTTTAGCTGGTTTACCCACCAATCAGCAAGAAAAACTTTGCAGCATGCTGTAGCATTTCATTTCTCAAATGGAAGATAAAAGATGAGATATGTAAGATTATAGTTAGCGTGTGGTAGAGCAAACTTGAAAATAACATCTTCAGAAGAAGAACTGTTAAACCAAACGTTTGGCCGCTTTTGATGCAAGCATCAGCATTGTTACTGCAAGTGTTCAGCCAGCCGATGTTGGAGTAGCCAGTCACCATGGGCTCCCCCGAATACCAGGGGGTATTTTGCACACTGGTTAAGCTGCCATATGGACAGACATAAAATCACTGGTTGTATTTATTTTATTGTATTGTATTTATTTTATTGTATTTGTTTGTGTTTATTCTAAAGTTAATGTTTTTAACTGTGCTGAGAAATTTACATTTGTCAAGTGGGCTTAGACAGTACTGTATGTGTATGTGTAAAAAGTGATTTTGAGAAATCTGTATTTAATGACAGAAGAATTCTATGTGTGTGTGCAATAGGCTCCCTCTGCCGTATGCTTCGAGCTCTGTGTTTGCGGGTCTGGAGTTGGGAAACGTGCGTTTGTGGAGCGAGGAGTTTGGTTTCTCCATCCGCATTGACCCTGCACACAACATTCAGCTCACCCTCAGCAAAAACCATGCCAACCGCACCTGTGGTCTCTGTGGCAATTACAACTCTCTCCCTGGTGATGACTACACTGCACAAGAAGGTGAAAAATTGTTTGGGGAAATGGGTGGAGCCACTTCTCCAAAGCAGTCTAAACAGCAGGAAATTGCTGTGTGCCCTATCAGCGCTTTGAGTGTGTGCCTTTTTCTTAGTCATTCACTGCTTTTTAGGTTCAAAGGTCTGTTTGACCATGTTTACATTAGTTTTACCGGACAAATCAACATGCTTTATAGTACAAAGAACTGCTGTGTGTGTGGGTGGATGAGTTAAGTTCTCATGGCATGTTATAGTAATGACAAAAGATATGTATTCTATGGATGTGCTTGTTAGTGCCATTCAGATGTTCTTTTGCTTTTTCCAAGTAATGTTTGATTGTTTTATTTTTACTTTTCTATGAAGTGAGAAAAACCTACAAACAGCTGTTTGCTAGCAGTATATATGTATTTTGGAAGTACTATATATGTAGTATTTCTACTTCAGCATCATCTTTATCAAAGTGTCTTCCTTGGTATAAGGAGCAGGTTTCATGTCACAGTGAGATAAGATGAAAAATGTGTGGGTTATGTTATTATTATACCCACACTAGTAATTTTGCCTTTTGGTTTTACAGTTTTGGAAAGGTAAATGGGAAAATCTAAACAACTAAACAACAAACCTATATGTTTAGGTTTTTTGACAGAGGATCCATTTGACTTTGCCAATTCCTGGGCCATGAATGGAGCATCAGAAGCATGCAAGCGTGTAACTCCACCTGTTCAGACCTGTAACAGTACAGGAGGCTCAGCCAAGGTCAGTTTATATATATATATATATGTGTCTTTTTATCAGGACCATATGGGGGCATTATGCCGTCCTACCATTGCGGCTGTATTCCATCTGTTTTTCTACGTACTTTATTAGTGCTCTTTTAACCTTCAGTGGTCAGGACCCTCACAGAGCAGGTCTTATGTGGGTGGTGGATCATTCTCAGCACTGCAGTGACACTGATGTGGTGGTAGTATGTGTTGTGCTGGTGTAAGTGGATCAGACACAGCAGTGTTGCTGGAGTTCTTAAACACCTCAGTGTCACTGCTGGACTGAGAATATATGTATGAATAAATAAACATATGAACAGTGAAGCCAGAATTGATGTGATATGTTTTCTTCTGCGTGTTGCTAGCTGCACACATCTTATCACATGACCAAAAAATGGCTCCTGTAATCTCTGTTTCACATATATGTCTGATAGATACAGTTGTGTAGAACACTGTAAAAAGAAGTGAAAATAGATTAACATATCCTCTGCAGGAAACAACTGAAATCTGGTGTTATTTTCAGTGAAATTTTTGTGCAGTTTTTGTTTATTTTTTTATCTGTAGAATTCATACTCAATACAGTCCATACTTCCACTTATCACTCCTTTCCCTGTTTACTTACCAGTATCCCTTTAATCGCCATGAGTGTCTCCGGCCATGGAAAGCAACATCAATGTTAACAATGCTGCTGCTGTTTTTGTCACACGTATTCTTTGTTTTTGAACATTTTTTTACTGACTAAAGTGGGTTTGCTTCTTCTTCATCCACTGATGTGGAGACTAAAGGTAGACTTAATATCACTGTGACTTATCACCTCTTCAGTATCACCTCTTGGTATAAAATGGTATTACAAGAGTGAAGGGGCAGGGGCTAGCTGTTTAGCATGCTAAGTTCAGTAGATATCTCTGCAACATGATACATAGACGTTTTTGACATACCATCAAAACTTTCTTCACGTAGTGTTAACAATTTTGGTTGATTTTGCAAGATCATACATATGTCATCATATACATATTGTTCCTTTAACGTAATAATAAAATAAAACATAAAATACCAAATGTAGAGGATGTTTTCACTCAACCAAAGTTGCCGAACCTTTGTATATAGATGTTTGAATTTAAAAACGTTTTGTGTGTTTTGTGTTTGTTGAGTATAGAATCTGATCTTGCGGTGTGAGGCTCTGCGTACCTCCTCAGTGTTCCTGCGCTGTGCTCACTTGGTGGATGCAGATGCATTTGTGTCAGTGTGCGAGTCCGATGTGTGTCACTGTGGAGATGGTGAGGAGTGTGTGTGTCAGGCCCTGTTGGAGTATGCACGCACTTGTGCCAGCCACGGACTGGTACTACCTGAGTGGCACACACAGAGCCAGTGCGGTGAGTAACATGCGCATTCCCAGTACAGACAAACAAAACACATAGAATAGATAGGAAACAGTAAAGCATACATCAGAGGTTTGTGGGTTTGTGTAATATTATGATTTGTGTGTGTGTAGCTCCAAAGTGCCCAGTGGGGATGCAATACAGTGAATGCTCTCAGCCATGTTCCACTTCCTGTCAAAGTCTCAACATACACGAAGTGTGTAGGGATGAGTGTGTGGACGGCTGCAGCTGTGCAGGTGAGAGACTGTCTAGAGCGCCTGTCTTTGCGTTGTTGTGCGTTCAATATGTCATGAAATGCATGTATTGGGTAGTATCAGTAGAGTAGTATCATAGCACAGAAAGGTGTAGTTAATACACTTGATATGTGACTATACAACAAAATATTATGTTCTCTAATCATGTGCTTTCAAGAATGGCAATTGTGATTGATTAGCAGTTCATTTATAGCGAGTTAGTTTTAAATCAGAAAAAGTCATTGGTTCATACCTTGAACCAATAAATAATTTGCATATACAGTATTTCTATAGAAAGGTATAAGAATAATGTTAATAGCTCCCCAAACCAACACCACAAACCAACAATAAATAGACTTCTGATGTTGTGTATCTTTCTGTAGCTAGTGTCATGCCTAGATTAGGAACTCTAAGCTGTTATTTAGCTGTTGAAATACGAATAAAGCTGCATACATGCTACAAACAAGCTAATGCATCTCTGCATTGAATTGACGTTCCATGAAACAAAGTCTGCTGTTAAACTTACACACTGCTACAGACCAACATCACCGTAGGCTACTACTACCAGAGCAACTTAAGTAAAGCACTTCACAAACATTGCTGGTTAGTGTGGGGCATTTTGGTGCAGTTACCAGTTTTCTGATGTCAATTCAGTGTGCAGCAGTGCTAGGCTGAACATGGCAATAAATATTCATATATTTCGACTCCTAATGACCTCATAGGATTTAGTGACATTTGGAGGCAAAAGGTATGTAGAGCAAAACATATCTACTTTGTAACATGCTGTTTACTACAGGACATGAAAGCAGCAATTTTTGAAAATGGCATTCATTTTCCCGATTAAGTTTACACTTGTTGTTCCTAATATGCCTGTGAAAATGATTACAGAATGTGTACATGACTTCAGAGGTCAATAAGAATGTCAGTTATAAGGAAGTGCAAATATATCTGTTTTTGTTTATTAGGGCTTGAAGGACTTGCTTTAAGAAGGTGGCAGCTTATATCGGTGAAAATATAAAAGGCAAACCACAATGATTAAACAACATATTTGAGACTGATGTCATTTCAACATAATAAAGCACAAAGTAATGTTTCAGTAATATTTGGAAAAACTGTGTCTTTAGGGACTAAGAAATTCTGTGTAAAGCCTACTGTAAAACTATAAGACTAAAGCTAGATGCTGCTTCTTGGTTACAGTTTGTCTCTGCCACACACTGCTGTAAAACACTGCTTTGTCAATCATCAGGTTAGTGCCTCAGTTAGGATATGTAATTGGTGCATCTTTATGTCTGGAAGTAGGTTGAGAATTTTACTTGACTAAAATGAGTGCGTACTACATAACAACAGAGCACTAGTGAGTAAATGTTTGAGCAGAACAGGAACATATTTGCACAGTGCATATGTAGTGAAAGAACAGTCATGAACAATATAAAACAATATAAATTTGTGACTTATATAAAGGGATCTAATGCTGTGTTACAGAATAATGCATAACATGACAGTTAACATATTAAATGGAAGTTTTAGTGCAGACTGTTAATATTGTGGTGGCTATCCGCCCTGTTTCTTCGTTATTTCATTTGCATATTGTTTGTATCACTTGGGAGCTTTTGCAGTGTATTATGTTATATAAAACAGTCTGTTTCTCAGTAACTGGCTGTGTTAGGTACTTACATTATTCAGTACCAAACAGTATGTATCATACTGGAACTAGCCAAAGGATTTTGTAGAAAGTGTGTATGTTTTTTATACTTTGTCTATATATAAGTCATTTCATCTCAACTCATAACTGCCTATAAAACCAGACCCTATGTTGCTAACCATTCTTTGGCTGAAACTGGTCATGTCCCATCAGTAAGAAAACAAAATTTTGATCTCATATTTTCATATGCAGTAAAAACTTTGCTCTGAGCATTGCTATGTGTCTGTGTCAGTGGGTAAGGTGCTGGATGGAGATCGTTGTGTTGACGTGTCACAGTGTTCGTGCCAACATACGGGCAAACGCTACCCTCCTGGTTCCGCTATCTCACAGGATTGCAACACATGGTAGGAATAAACGCACCCACGCATATGCAAGAAACAGCACATCCGGTCAACAGCAGAACCATGTTCACATAAATACACACACACACACACACACACACACACACACACACACACACACACACACATATATATTTTTTTTACTTTAATATATATGCTTTAATATACATAAATACACATTACTGCATTGTATCCTGTTGTTATTTCCAGTGTGTGTCGCCATGGATCTTGGGAATGCACCAATGAGGGATGCCCAGGTGAGAATTTAGGATGTTCATAATTTATCCCTTAACAAAGTTTCCCCTTCAGATTGTAAGCAATTCTAATCTTGCCGTTTCAGTTTATTCCATTACAGTGCATATTGTGAGACAATCCAAGTTTCCATATAAACCCATACTAACTGAAAACGATAAACTTGAAATAAAAAAAATAAACAGTCGGGCAAACACACACACAGACCTGTTTCTCTCTCTCTCTCTCTCTCTCTCTCTCTCTCTCTCTACAGGAGAGTGTGTGGTAACAGGACAGTCTCACTTCAAAACCTTTGATAACAAGTTCTTTACCTTCAGTGGCTTCTGCCAGTATCTGTTGGCTAAAGACTGTCAGACCAACCTGTTTTCTGCTATCATAGACACTGTGCAGGTATGTCTAAAACGTTTTTCATTCAAAGTCATATCTGTATTATCAGTATCTTTACAGGTACTGAAACCCTGGCCATATAACATGCTTTGGTTATTTTTATGAAGTGAAAAGAAGTACATACAACCTCTGCACATCATTTTTAAATAACATTTTTCATGCCAAGTAAATAAAGTTACTTTAACTAAAACTAGCTTAGAAAATAGTAATTGTGGCTTGTGCACACTTTTGTCAGTCTGTCCTAACACCCTCTTTAGCCGATATCACCCGATATGCCATTATGCATTTTTTTTAATTTTAGGAAATTTCACACGCATAGCATTTAAGGTCTAGCTACATATTTTCAGAGAATCAGAGGACTGTCATGATCATTTAAAAGCCTGAGCTTGAAATAGTTCATGGTGGATTTTGAGGTATGTTTTGAATCATTGTCCAGTTGTAGAAGGTTCTTGTTCATTTTCTTGAATGACTAGGTCACATTTTCTTTTTTTTCTCCAGATCTACCTTCGCCTATGTGCAATGTTCTATCACTCTTCGTCACTTATTTTCAAAATGCCTTTGGCTTTTCTAGCTAACATCTAGCATATTTTGGATGTTGTTTTTTGTGACAAGGATGCATTTAAGGTGTCCTTTTGATGACTCTTCATGTTGACTCAGATCATGTTTGTTCAAGCATTGCTGCACAGGAGAATGGTGCACCTTCTGACTGCTGCTTCTTACTTTTTTTTTTTTTTTTTGTGGTATGGGACTTTCTGGCTGGCATGCAAGCAATTCTATCCAAGAACTTCCATGATCTTTCAGATCTTACTTTGACTTTCGCAGTTCTCCTTAATCCTTTACAAGCTCAGCGCCCATGGCTGGGTACACAGTGTTACTACACACTCCTGTAACCTAAGAATAGCCCAACCAGTTTGCATTATAGTTCTTGTAGTTGCTGAATAATAAGTCTATCACACAGGATTTTAAGGTTAACTACCATTTCACAGTGACAATTTGGACAGTGAACACTGCGACCTAGAAATGATTTGATACATGTTATTTATTCCTTTCACTTGGTTTGTAAGCTGTATTTATCTCTATTTTCAGGCCCTCAAGGTTTAAGGAGTCAGAAAATGTGTCAGCACTTTAGTTAGATACTTCTTATAAGGCTGCATGATACATACATTGGCATGACAACTGACATATCCCTACATAAATATTTAGAAAGGCCTATTTTAATAGACATCATTTGTTATAAAGGTTACAATTTTGCCAATGTTTGATGAAAATTGGACAGCCTTTAATATTAGATGACGCCCAATGAAATAAGCATTTATGCAGAGTTATGTGATTTGTCATGTCAAGCTTATTTAGGAATCTTGTAGCATTATGGACAGTACCCTACGGTAAAGTGTTACTGAAAATTTCTTAAGGTTTGAAATCGACAATTGACAATTCTTTACCTGCCTAACCAGTCCTAATGAATCACATAAGTCCTAACAAGCTAATTAATTTCTGAGACTTATGAAAAGACACAGGAACTCTTTTTTTCTATATTTTTATATAGATGAATTGAATATAAAGTAACTGTGCATAAACATTTGTCAAATATGTTTTTAAATGTTTGCTGAAGAGGTTGTGTTTACATTTCATTAAAAAAAATCAACAATTCAAACATTTGCATCTGTATGAATATTGCATCATATTGTGGCTGTATTTATTTGTTTGTATTTATGCTAGTGTGCAGATGACCAGGACGCTGTGTGTACACGTTCAGTCACGCTGAAGTTCCACAATCTGGCCAATCAGACGATTAGGCTGAAGCATGGTGGCGTGGTGTCTGTGGATGGAATGGATGTTCGAACTCCATTAATCAATGGTCTGTGAATGCGATATCTAAAAAGATGTAATTATTCAGCGTCATGTTTAAAGCTAATGACTATGCATGTGTGTTTTTCTCTGTATGTGTGTGTGTGTGTATGTGTAGGACTGCTACGTGTCCAGAGCACTGTGTTGTCATCTGTGAGGCTAAACTATGGGGATGATCTCCAGCTGGACTGGGATGGTCGTGGACGTGTTATGCTGAGGGTGAGTCCCGTGTCCAGAACTACTTACTATATAGTACACTCAGTCTGCCATTCTGTGGTGTTTTTTTAAAAACATAGAGGGAAATAGCCATTCCTATAGTGCAATAGGTATATAAAAAAGACTAACACTAAAGGAAAGCTACAATTTTGTCCTAATCCTTTTGGCCTCTCTGGATTTTAAAAATAGGTTTTAGGCCAAAACGTTATCTTGGAATAATCGGAAAACAATGTCTTGTGCATCCATTTTATGAAGTTACCTTCTTAGAGGGAGCTTTAAAAGCCAGTAAATGCTTTAGATGTCTGGCTCCTATAACCACCACTGTAAACAATTCTGATTCTGTAGTTTCTATAGAGCAGAGGATTTCACATCAAACAACTCTGAATGACTTTATTTTACTTCTTTACCACTGAATAATGCAGAAAGTTAGAATGATTGGTGGAATTTCCCTGCATCAGTAGTGTGCAGACACTTTTATGTGACTCATTAATTATCTGTGCAGCGCTCTGTATGGTGCTCCTGCTTTTCCAGTGGAGGGAATACTGATTAGGGGACCATTTCCAAAACAGCATGGGTGTGTTTTTGTGCATGTGTGTGTCACAGTTCTCACAGACTCAAAATAATTATCATCTTCATTGGTGGCCACGTTCCTGGTGTGTGTGTGTGTGTGTGTGTGTGTGTGTGTGTGTGTGTGTGTGTGTTTACACGTGTGTAGCTGAGTCCAGTTTACGCAGGGAAAACCTGCGGTCTGTGTGGTAACTATAATGGTAACCAAGGAGACGACTTCCTGACGGCGGGTGGGCTGGTGGAGACACGAGTGGAGGGTTTCGGAAATGCATGGAAGATGAATGCAGAGTGTGACAACATCCAGAAACAACCATTTGATCCGTGCAGCCTAAATCCAAAAAGAGGTACACATGCATATACACAAACACACACGTAGACACATGCTCATTTAGTCTCTCAGCAGAAGTGCAGTTATGATGGAGAGACTGGATTGATACCATATGGTGGAGTGCATGAAGTATGTAATAGGAAATACATGATGTTGTGTCTGTGCCAAGTACAGAATCACATCACCCCTTTCAGCACTAGATGGCAGCAGATATATGACCATTCTTATATTTAGATGGTGTGGGGTGGCCGTAGTCCGTACAGATGTTTTTAAACAGTATATAGGCTTTTGCACAGTACTGTGTATAGAGTGGCCAAATTACAGGTTTTTGTATATGACTGTATGAACATAGAAGCATCTGGGTTTCAAGGTGTTATGATTAGCAGCATTTATATGCAGTAATACATACCTCAATAGAAATGAAAATGGATGGGAATGAGAGTTTAAATTTCCCTAAAGGAAAAAGTCAGATATCTGAGAAAGACACAAACACAAATTTGTATGTGTGCAGTGCGCTTTGCAGAGGAAGCATGTGCAGTACTTCTGTCAGTGAAGTTTGAGCCGTGTCATCATGAGGTGAACCCGGCACCATACCTGAAGAACTGCCGCTATGATGTGTGCTCCTGCACAGACGGACAGGAGTGTCTGTGTGCAGCTGTGAGCAACTATGCAGCTGCATGCTCTGCCAGAGGAGTGCTCATTAACTGGAGGGGACATGGATACTGCGGTAACACACACAAACACACAGACAAACACAGCAAGGACCACTTAGCAGGTCCACACTTCAATTACTAACTCTCATAACTACACATCTTACTTATTAGTTTTATAGTAGGTACTAAATAAGCTTTAAGCTTGATCACTAAATAGAATGCCTGTAGTTAAAGGGGAATTCCACAGATGTTTCTAAATTCAGATGTCTGAAGAATTTTAGGCCAATATTTGGCCTAAAAGCTATTTTTTTCAAAAAGCATTCATGGCGCATAGATACATAGAGGGCATCATATGGAAAAATAGTATTCAAAGAAAACCTTTTTTTCCAGATTTACCTGTTAAACCATTATAAACATTACATATAAAAACATAGAACTTACATGTATGTCTTCCGGTGATTTTGGGTAGTTGGGTAGATAATACAACCACTGGTTCCTCTCACCACCAGTATAAATAAAATTACTTTACGAGTCATTACGTTCCTGTACAATACACCATTTCACACCTGATTACTCGGAATGTCTTTGATTGAATTATGCAGAAATAAAAACACCTGGTGGAATTCCCTTTTAAACTGAAAAAAAAAGGTTTTTTAAGCTCTTGAAATATACTATGGGTTGGTTTCCCAGACTGAGATTAAACCGGACTAAATACTCATTTTTTCATTCAATACTGCTTCATTGGAAGTGTGTGTAATTTTACACATGAAGATGTTTGTCACATATGTGCTTTTTCTTCATGTTGTTTCCTTTAGAAATGGCTTGTCCAGCTGACCAGGTATATGAGATGTGTGGAAGTGTGTGTAATCAGACCTGTCGGTCTCTGTCGCTGCCGGACAGTGAGTGCCGCAACATGTGTGAGGAGGGCTGTTTCTGTCCTCGGGGGCTTTATCTTACTGATACAGGAGAGTGTGTGCCACCAGACCAGTGCTCCTGTCATTACAATGGAGAAATCTACCAGCCCAATGATATGTTTGCTGACCACCACTCCATCTGGTCAGTCAAATGCACACACATGCATACACACACTCAGACATTCAATCTATATAACAAATGTAGTTTTAGGATTTTGTTCTTGCTTGAGTATGGTTTCTGTTTGTATATGTGTATGTCTAATCTACCTAGGCCAGTAAAGTGTTACATATTTTTATACTGTGTAAAGGTTTTTATTATATGTATTTAATTTTAAGGCTGCTACTATCCAAAATAGTAGCAGTCAAATAATTGAGCAATTATGTTGATGATAAATCTAGTAAATAAGTGTTGATTAATCAGATTCATGAGACAAACAGAAAGACTAATGTAAGACTAATCAAGTCCTTATAACAATGTTCCAACGTCTAATGAAATGGGGTAAATGCAGACTAGTTATTGATGACAGCTAAAACTCTAAAACTCGGGAGACCTAGAGCGGGAATGATTGGAAGACTGGGGACGTGTGGGTGTGACGTCATTGGGTTGTGCACTCTGGGAAATGGAGTCCGGGAGATCGGGCATGACCCAAGGGCGTGACAATTACATATATTTTGATACTGTGTACATGTATCTTTATTACATGTGTTTAATTTTAGGGCTGCTACTATCAAAAATGGTAGCTAAGTTACCATTAATAAGTTTGGTTAATAAGTGTTGAATAATCAGAGACATAAGACCAACAATAAAAGTAGACTTGCAAAGCCTTTCCAATAGTCCAAAAAAGAAAATATTGGAAAATATTGGGTCTTAAAATAATAATAAAAAATATTAGTGTAATAAATGTAATTGTGTCAGTCGTCTTTTTACTTCATTTACTCTTATATTTTCTGTATTTCTTCAAACACTCAAGTTCCTCCTGTGTGAACACACCTTTGGCTAATAAACCTTTCTGATTCTGATTGTAGTTACTGTGAGAACGGCTCTATGCGCTGCAGTTCCAGTGAACTTCCAGCATCTGTGCTTTCGGATCTTTTCTTTGAGGAACCTCCACTTTCTCGAGGTACTCACACCTGTGCCCTCTGAAATTCAGAACCCGCTTTCAGCAAGATGTTCAAATGCACCTTCAAAACAAGTTGTGTATTCAAAACAAGAGCTGATGCCCACTGTACTTTACTAATCATAAAAACTTTCTAGAACCTTTAAATACAATGCTGACAGAAGTACATCAGTGAGTGCAGTATAGTCTCTTTTTTACATGTATATATCAATACCAGAAATGCTGACTTTTACCCCCTCTGTATGTGTTTGTGTGTTGTGATGCAGAGCGGCGCTCTGTCTCCTGCCCGGCTCCGCTGCAGCAGTTAAAATGTGGGAGTGTGAGAGATGTGGGCATAGAATGTGCTAGAACATGCCAGAACATGGACCTGGAGTGTGTGAGCCAGGGCTGCATCTCTGGCTGTGTGTGCCCTCCTGGGATGGTATGTGTAAATACTGCCACTCATACTGGCAGTTGTATTATAACTTGTAATGAAGAACATCAAAACGTGCTTCTGATAAAGGGTTGGTTTTCTAGATCCTGGATTAAGTCTAAGATTAGACTAAATGGGATTTTTTTTAATGATGAAACACCACTGATATTGCCTTTTAGTACAAGAAAAGAACAAAGGTTTGTAGATACCCCTTCTGAATAGTGAATTCAGTTAGTTCAAAGTGTACCCATTGCTGAAAACATTGCTAATGGAATTGGATGCTCTGGAACAGCCAGACATGAGATTAAAGTCATCATACTCAATGCCAGGTAGCATTCTAATATGGAGTTATGGAACTGTATTCTCTGGAGTGATAAAAATCTATCCATTACTTTTGGAATGAGCTGGAACCATTCATTCAACATAGGTATCTGACCTCACTAATGCTCCTGTGACTACAATCAAATCCTTATAACAATGTTTCACCATTTAGTGTATAACATTCCCAGAAGTGTTGGCTCTATTACTACAAAAAACAATAATAAACTATCTATTAATACCCTCGATTTCATAGGAAATCTACAAACCTTCAGACATATAGTTTACCAGCCTCTTATACAGTCAATCAATTAATCTGGCTACAAATTTACAAAAAAAATTCCTTTGTTTATATTTAGCCATGATTATGTACACACACGGATCACTAGGGATATTAGAATAGCAACATGCAAAATTTTGTTTGGAGTCCTCAATAATTGAAAGTTTTATTTATCCATAAAATCCTCTGTACTGTGCTGACGAAATCTCTTGTTTAAGCATGTCCAAACGGCCAATGCTTTTTCACATTTAGTGCCCTTTTTACATATTGTTTAAATTATGTGCTTAAATTCAAAATTCAAATGTATGTAAATATGTGTGTAAATGGATATACAGAATGGACTCAAAGTCAGAGTTGACTTGGAGTTTAGACCAACATTATTTTGCTTTGAGAGAGCCTGTGTCTTAATGAGTTTCTATTTTATTAAAATAAATGATAGAACATTCCATTTGATCACAACCAAAACAAATCATTACAATACTCAAACTTTACCAAATGTTTCACTAAGGAATGTTTGGCTAGTAGAAATTTGAATTAATTGTGATCTAACAGCTCACCATTTGTCCATGAGGAGCAGAGCTGCAGGCTCACTTGATGTCTTAATATGTAGGGGTGAAAAAAATGTGTTTGGGTGGTGACATGAAACAGCATTTTTAAATATGATTCAAATGTTTTGAATATGACATTTTCAGATTTGTGATGCTTTTAAAACCATAATATAAAAATACAAAAACTCAAAAAAGTCTACATTTATGGGTTAGGGTTTGGGCCAGACACCTGCCACTAAAGATTACCCTATATTTAGCTTATTACTATATATGTTTTTGTATTAGAATTAAATAGATCATAACAAAATCCTTGTAAATTGTATCTGAGATCTGAATGCTTTAAAATAGTTGTATTACTCTGAGACTACAATTTGAAGTAATTTGGTAGAGTGTTCCGTCTTTCTATTTACATTATATCTATATGATAGTAATATATGGCTGGACTATCACTGCATGAATGGTTCCATTTAAATTATTTACATTGAATGATTTTTGACCGTCTGCAGGTTCAACACAGAAGAGAATGCATTCCTCCCGACCAGTGTCCTTGTTTTCATAACAACCATGCTTATGCTCCTGGACAGAGCGTTAAAATTGACTGCAACACCTGGTAAGCACAACGATGCCACAGGTTGCCCTTAAATACTGTGTTACTATGAGAGAGTTATGTGTCATTTATCCCCATTCTCTCTTCTCTGACAGTGTGTGTGGTGGCCGGCAGTGGAAGTGTACTCAGCAAGTGTGTGATGGCATGTGCCGTACAGTGGGGGACTCGCACTACATCAGCTTTGACGGATTAAAGTTTACATTCCCAGGACCATGTCAGTACATCCTGGCTCAGGTTAGTTGCCTGCTATAATTCACTTTGTCCCTTGTTCTTCATAAATAGATCAATAGAAACTGTTTAGAACTATTTATCTCGGTAGTACCTGGTTTACTGCCTATAAAACTATATAACATTAGAACAAGTACAAACAAACATCAGTACAGTTAAAAGTAACATGTTTTTTATGTGTTAATATGTTGTTTAGAGGGATTCAGTTAGACGAACATAGGTTTGGTTGCTGATTGCATGGTCTTTATTTTATGGGTAGCATTGATATGATAGCTTTAACATTGAGGCTAAACTTTTAAGTGCAAGTGTTTCTCTCTGTAGGACTACTGTAATGGATTGGACGGCACGTTTCGGGTTCTGGTGGAGAACTCTGCCTGTGGAACCATAGGTCATCGCTGCAGTAAGAGCATCAGTGTGTTTTATATGGGAGGACTGATCACCATGGAGCAAGGAGAGGTCTGGTACACACACACACACACACACACACACACACACACACGCACACACACTTTTTTCTTATTTTTCTTCCTTCTCTTTTCTTATTTCGCTTTTGAACGCTCTCTGTATCATCCCTTATGAACCTGCAGATTTCTAAGGTAAACACAGACCTGCATGCTGGATAGTCTTTCATCATAACATTCTGTATCTGTAGGTACGGATGAGGAAGCCAGTGATGAAGGAGACAGATGTGGAGATTGTGCGCTCTGGACTCTACTACATTGTTCTGCTCGGAAAACACATCTCTATAACCTGGGACACTGGAACTCACGTCATACTGCAGATCAATGGCCAGTACAGGGTAAAATCACACAAGTTTGTTTTTAAACATTTCAAGGGTGACACACATATCCCATATGATGTATTACATATATCATCACTGTCCCAACGAAACCTCATAATTCTATGTTCTAGATTCTAATTTTTTTAGACATTTGTGTACTTACAGCTTTTGACAGTGCCGGATTACAACATAGGGCCCTTTAAGAGTAAGGACATATTAGCTATATCAAATTCTGTGTTTGTCTGTGTGTGTCTTTAGGGCAAAGTGTGTGGTCTGTGCGGTAACTTTGATGACAGTCAGAATAATGACCTGTTGAGCAGTAATAATCAGATGGAGGTGGATCCTGTAGACTTTGGAAACTCCTGGAAGGTCCGACCCAGCTGTGCTAATGCCATGCAGGTGATTATTATGCAGTCAGCATGTTTCTTCACATGGATATAGTTTGTGTAATTACAGTAATGTATTAAACTAGATGGCACCTTTTAAAAACATGTATACTAAGTGGCTTAGAAGAAGATTAATGGAAAACGATGGACAACATAACATCATTATAAAATGATGTGTGTTTAGGTGCCATCTCAGTGCAGTGCCGACATAACGAAGCTGGTCACAGTGGAACAGTCATGTCATGTGCTAAACAGCGCCCTCTTCAAGGAGTGTAACATTGTGGTTAGTAGCACTTACATTACCCCAGTTTTGTCACACTGTCTTAAATCAGTGTCAGTCTGATTCATTACTCTGTCTCCGTCAGGTGGACCCTGAGCCATACTGGGAAATCTGCACTCATGATACGTGTTCATGTGCATCTGTGGGTGACTGTGTGTGTTTCTGTGATGCCATCGCTGCCTACGCTCATGAATGTGCCCAGAGGGGAGTGGTGGTGGACTGGAGGTCCAATGACCTGTGCCGTGAGTCCACCAAGTCACAACACCACAGAAAAGCTCTTAAGCTAAAGAAGCTGTTAATTTCAGCTTTCCATGCTTTGTATTTAAATTACAGCAGTACAGCATAACAAAAAGCTTAAATAGTGTGATAAACAGTGCAGGGGAGTACACATCATGATGTGGAAAAGTATTTTACAGACAGTAAGTGTATAGCTTTGGCAAAAAAAGGAAGAGATGCACTAAAGTTGATCCATTGAGTTTGCTTGAATACAATGTGTGCATCAAATTCCTACCTAACATCAGCACAGTGTATTTTGTAGGGGTGCAACAGTTTATAGAATGAAATATGATATGGTGGTGTCTCAACTCATACATTTTCTAATACAGGAAAAATAACAAGCAGCTGAAAAGTAGACATGGTCTCTTAACAATAAGAGCAATGCTGTAGGGGGCAATGTTATGCTTGTCAAGGTTGCCAGACAGCAAGCCTGTTCTTGTACCATAGGTACAACATTAGTTAGCATAGCTGAAAATCTCCCCCAAAAATTCAATTAAGCATGTAGATATGTGTCGCATGTGCAGGGCTAGAGGAATTTGGTGGCTGGTTTGGAGGGGACATAACTATTTTAGTGCCAGGTTTCAGGGAAATCTTTCACCAACGCTTTAAGATGTCCCTGGACATGTATTCTTAATACAAGATGTCTGGCCTACATTAATATGTTACAGTTTCCATATTTTAGTTTATTAGCATTCAGCATTAAAAACGTGTTTTGTTCTTTTGTCCCACTCTAGCCATGATATGATTGTCATATGATACAATACAAAAAATGCTGCTGTAAAATTTGTACAATAGAATACACACAATTGTTGTATCTCTAGCACTAGTTTTATATGTATTCTGAAGTTTATTGTGTGTATGTGTGTGTTTCAGCACTGAGCTGTGAGGACCTGAATAAGAATGCAGGAGTGGAGTGTATGTGGCGGTTTAATGCCTGTGGTAGTGCTTGTCCTAGAACATGTCAGCATCCAGAACCCTTGAACTGCCCCAATATCTGTCTAGAGGGCTGCCATGCTTCCTGCCCACCAGGTAACTGACATCACAAATGCTTTTTGCTTTTGAAAGCAAGTTGTCAAAAGCGCATTTCGGAAATGTGGTTTAAAAACCTTATAGATTTGAGTGTGGTATGTGTACCTAGTAGTGGTATTATTTTCCTCAAAAAATCCTAGTGAACCTTATGTTTTTGATCAGTCATACCAAGAAAGAAAGCTAATTAAACCGTTTTAAGAGCATAGTGTGCCCAAACATTTGTGTATTTGTACATAATTATATCTGCACACATACCTGTCACTTACGGTACACATACCATATTTTGCTCTCTATCTTTCAGGTCAGGTCTTAGATGAGGTTTTGAGACGCTGTGTGGAACCATCTGAATGTCAGGTGTGCATGCACAACGGAGAACGAATTTCACATGGGAAACAGATCATTCTGAATCATGATGACCCTCATCTCTGTCAGATATGGTATGTCCGCTTGGCAGTGTAAATGGCTGTGAGTGTTTTTGTACGCTTGTAATCCATGCTGAAACTTTGTATCTTTGTGTTTCAGTCACTGTGAGGAAAACACTTTGACTTGTGGTCCATGCCCTCCCTCTGGCCCCACCTCCACATTAAGCCCAATTACCACGTTTACCACACCCACACCCCTCCCCTTCTCCACGCCGGTGCCCGAGAATGCCTGTGACAGGGCAATGGATCTGGCCTTCCTGGTGGATGGCTCCTCCTCTCTGAGTGAGGAAGACTTTGGATTGGTCAAGCTTTTCATCCTGGGGGTGGTGGAGCGCTTCCGCATGGGTTCAGCCCACACAAGAGCTACTGTCCTCCTTTTCCACTCTGGGGTAAAGAGCTATGACATGCAAGTGCAGAAGTGGATATTCAGAAAGATGGTTCGAGACATGAACTACAGTGGTGGTGACGTGGCCTTCATGGATGAAGCCTTCAAGTACCTGTCTGTGTACATTTACGACAAGAACAAGCGAGATCATGCTGGCCGTGTTGCCATTATGCTGACCGCTAGTGCCAACCCGCGGCCCATGCGCGCAACTCCACGCCTGCTAAAAAAGAAAGACATCACTGTCCTCACGATTGCCCTTGGACCTGAAGTCAACCTGGCACAGGTCAATGACATCACCAAGGCCACACCTAGTAGCCGGGCATATGTGCTTAGCAGTGCTGGGGAGTTGGAGAATCGAGCTTTGGAGATTACAGATTACCTTTGTACCTTGGGGCTTGACCCAGAAACACCCCAGAAACCCCCTACTCGAAAGCCCACCACTACCACCACCACTACAGCAAGCACTACAACCACAATGCCCGGTATCGAGGCAAAAACAAATCCTGACACTCCTCCTCCCACAGCTGCTATTATGACTGCATTTCCCAGAATCCCCAGCCCTGGGACAACGCTTTCTCCTCCGACAACAATGGTACGGGACATCACCTTCCTATTAGAAGGATCAGACAATGTAGGAGAGGAAGGCTTTAACCGTACCCGAGATGCACTAGTCAATGTTCTGGCATCACTCAGCCAGGAAGAGGAGGAGCATTTCCGGATTACAGTGATGCAGTACTCCCTCACGGTTACCATTGAGATAAGCAGGATGGAGCTGAGGCGCAGGGAACTGGTTCTGCGCAGAATGCGACAGATCCGCTGGGGAGGCGGGTCCAAGGTCAACACAGGGCGGGCCATTGGTTCCCTCTACGAGTCCATCACCACAGAAAGGCCAAGTAGCTCCCCAGACCAGATGGTGTTCCTCATAACTCAGAACCCACCAACTGATGTAATCCAGCGGCCACCCAGCTCCACCCACACACAGGTGTTCCCCATTGGGATTGGTCCCCATGTTCAGGAGACAGACCTAGAAATGCTGAGTTTTCCACATGGCCCTATCATGCTGAAGAACCCTGAACAGCTGAGCACTCTTGGCCCCCTACTGGTGAACATCAGTAGGACACTACGAAGGCCACTCAAACCAACACTACCACCCAGAGCTACACTGCCTCCTTCAGGTCAGACCAAACAATACAACAACATCTCACCTCTGCATTCTATTCCAATCTGTTTTTCGTTTTTCTCCTGTACTGGGAGGTGAGGAATTGTGTGTGTTTAGATGTTTGTTTTTGTTTGTGTTGTAGTGCCCTGCTCCAAGCCTATGGATGTGCTGTTTTTGTTGAGAGCCACTGGTGATCAGTTTGAGGACATGAAAACTTTCGTGAGATCATTTATAAAGAGTGCTGACATCGGTACATCAAAATGACCTTGAATGCATGCATAAAAATGTATTATTCTGTAGTTTTGTGTTGTATGCGCTATATATATTCAGCTGTTTCTCTGTATGTGTATCAGGTCGTAATGGCACTCAGGTAGCAGTGGTTGTTTATGGAGAGAAGCCAGTAGAAGCTGTGTCTTGGCGAGATGAACAGAGTGCTAAAAACCTTCTTCAGCAGCTTGACGGATTACACAGCAAGGCGGACAATGCACCACGGCTGGGTAAGTGCCCCCCAAAACTGGACACAACGTTTATGTGCACTGGACAATTAGAGATACACATAATTATTTATGCTTTACTATGGCCATGTTAAAGCAATCACTTGGCAAAAAATGTACATAATTTTCTTTTTACATGTAGGCGATCTTGCTCATAATTGACCTATTTTGCGTCTCTCAAATGTACTTTTATAGTTTTACACTGGAGCTGCAGTGCTAATGTAGCTTTAAATGGAGGGAAAATATATAAATAATTGTACTTTTTATTTCTGTACCTAAATGTTTTTTTGGAAGATTTTCTACTTTTTACTATTTTCTTTCTAAATAGTTGTGTTTTTTTGTGCATTTAAATGTACATTTTATTGTATTTATTGAAACACCTAGGAAATATAATACCAATGTCAATGAAACACTTTGAGTTTACACTTTTAATTAAGAATGATTTTGACAAATATGCCAACTTACACTTATGCACAGGTTCTGTGTTCCATCCCTGGTAGCTTACAAGTTATAGAGGCTTATATAAAATTAATTACTCCATAAAATAAAATTAATTAAACTCCATAATCATTACACACTTGCCTTAAACTGTGTTGCATTGTTAGATAATCTGAAATAGACCTACTTATCTGACACTGCTTTCTGACACTGAAGAGCACAGTTTTGTCCATTTTACATTCCAAATCCACACTTATCCAAACTTATCTGTGTGTGCATCTGTGTGGAGTACAGTTGAGGTGATCTGTGAAATGTGTGTGTTTTAGACCTTGTATGATCATTTTGTGTGTTTTTAAGGTGCTGCATTGCGGTCTGCTGTTCAGACTTCCATTTCCTCTACAAGTGGGGGTAGGATGGGTGTGGCCAAGGTTGTGGTGATGTTGGTGATTGACAGGTCAACTGACTCAGTGCAGGAGCCTGCAAACGAAGCTCTTACTGCTGGTGGGTCACGTCACTATGAGACTGGGATTGTCCTTACTAATATAGCGGTAATTTAATGTTTGAGCTTTATGTATTTGTAATCCAGGTGTTTCAGTGTTTCCTATTGGAGTGGGTGAGCAGTATGACCGCACCGAACTGGGCATGCTCAGAGGCCCACATGCACAGGACAACATCATTCAGCTAAGAAACACAGACGACCTGCTTGCCATGGTTACCTTGGACCGTTCATTCACCGACAAACTCTGCAGGGGTGAGATAAAAATACACATACACACACACACACACAAACACACACCCTGTGCAAGAAATACAAATGATACTGAATAATGCTGATGGTAATGATGATGACAATGATGATGTTTCTCAGCGGGTCCTCCTGGGGTGTGTGTGGATGATGATGGAAAAGAGAGGAAGGTGAGCTGAATTTGGCTCGGTGCACAGAGGCTCACTTCTCTATAATTCTCATTTCGTTACTTACCATCATTACATTACCTTACAGCAAAAACCGCAAACACCTAACCAAGTCCACCAGCACATCATGCTTTAAACGCCTTCAGACATGTTGCTTCTCACATCATGTCTTCCTAACACTGAATTGCATATATCGGTTTTGCTAGGCTCATTTCTAAGCCTATAACTTACCTGTTTTTTTTAAACAAAAGTGTTATTCAAAATAATTAAATGAAACAAGAACATTTTTCATTTATTATTTTGCTATTTTGATTTGACTGTTGTAAACTATCATGCCAATTTGTTATCATTTTGTGTCAGAAAGTGCTGTTCCTTTTTTGTTCCAGTCAAAACAGCTATTAAGTGCAATTTATTCATTTTCAGGTAAATAAAAATGCAGAAAGCAAATATTAAATATTTATTTTTACAAGCCTTAACAACTACATTAATAACTAAATGTTCAATATTTAGGGTGTCCACCATTATAGCCTGCACTATTTTTGGGATACTTACTTTCAGTTTTTCAGTTTTCAAATCTGCAGGGCTGTTTTTTCAGTATCTCCTTTAGTCACAATCCTTCAGTGAGGTTGGTTGCATTTTGTGCTTCTCATGATCCAAATAATACCAAACATGTTCAGTGATGTTAAGATCTGAACTCTGGTGTGATCAGACCATTGGTCTGACAACATCAGCTGCTTCTTTATTTCATTTGTACATTTTGTTCTTTTTATTTTTTTCAGTAATGTCTTTTAAAAAGCTACACTTCCTTTTAGACCCATAGCACTAAGCTGTCTTCCCACTGTAGAATGATGGACAGAAACACCTGTGATTCTTTTAGTTCTGAAGATATTGATGGTCTATCAGGTCATGCAAAATGAAATCCCACAGCATTTGAGCTCCATTTGTTTCTGTTTATTTTACTTAGACCTCCTTTCTTGGACTGTTTTATGTCTAATCTTCTCAGTATCTCTCCTGACAAAATGAATAACACACTTAATGGCCATTTTGGACTTGACATAAATGAAGGGTGTGCGAAGCTCGCCAGACCAGCTGTTGTGAAAATAACAGTTTATGTTAAGTGTTAAAGAAATCAAGTGTTGATTTCATCTTGATATGATAGATTCTTAATCTAACACTACCAAGTGAAGGCTCTTTGATGCTCAAAATCTCTGAAAGTAATGCTACATAAGGCTATAAGCTTTGTTTGATGGGATTCCTGCGTCTGACAGCCTGGAGAAACGTGGCTGCTGGCAGATGGCTGTCACTCGCTGCTGTGTAATCCGTCTGGTGTGGTGACGCTACAGAGCCACAGAGTAAACTGTGAGAGAATGGAGCCTCCAGCCTGCAGGAACGGCCTCAGAGCTCTCAGAGTTAACCAAACCTGCGGCTGCGCCTGGAAATGCCCTTGTGAGAGCACAACCATGCACACACATTACAAAGTTAGATATATAAATATAGATTTAAATATATAATGTTACGTAGTACAGAAGGAAAATCTCCAATTCATTCTAAGCTTATGGTACAAGGAGTTAATGTCTTGCCATGTCTCACAGACTACACTCCTCTTTGCTCCTGCAGGTATGTGCATGGGTAGCTCCACCAGTCATGTGGTGTCGTTTGGAGGTGCAGCTCTGAAGCTGAAAGGCGCCTGCTCTTATTTGCTGCTTCGCTCAGGAGGGTCAGAGCTAGTGTTACACACAGCAGCTTGTGAGGGCTCACCGACTCAGATTTGTATGAAGAGTTTGGAGCTGAGAGAGGGTGGAACTAGTGTGGTGCTGAGAGATGACATGAAGGTAAACATGATCTAACAGCACTGTTACGATATCAGTCTTAATGAGCCACTGCAATGATACCAATATGTTTGTGTTTGTATGTGGATGTGCATGATGTAGGTGACTGTAGATGGTGTGATTACTGCAGTACCCTTCAGACGAGACGGAATATCTGTCACTCAGATTGGAGCTTTGCTTCATCAGCTGCGGTCAGAGACACATGGCTTCACGCTCACATTTACCCCCAATAGCAACGAATTCACTATCAGTCTGGATCTCACCATGATAACCAAAACCTCCGGCATCTGTGGTACATATATAATATTTTGAGCTATTATACCTTATCTTGATTAAAGTCATGAGTTTGTCGAATTTCAAACACACCCAGTGTAGTAAGCCTTTTGTGTCAGTTCCTGGTGTGAATCGGATGCACTCTGTGCAGATGTTATGTACTAAACTGGCGAACAAGCCTCCAAGTGAGGTTTATGGGCTACGTGCAAGGAATAAGTCAAAATGCGTTTTTCTTTTTTATGTATATATATTTGAAAGAGAGCAAAAATTGGGTCAGCAAATTAAATGTGCAGATAAAGGCATATTACAGTATTTACTGCTATATTTAGCATTTTATATTTTAAATGTTGTATTTTCTGCTATGATTTTAACATTCAGTAGGTCATTTAATGAATGATCAAGCAACTTACTCTGCAGTCAACTTCGTCTTCACACTTTCCAGTGAATTTTTCCCCCTAAATCTATGCAAAAAATGACAATGAGGTGAGATATAAATTACAGAGATATAACATAACTAGGTTAGTAACGTACATAAGAGTTATAATGTGACGTTAATCTGTGAAAGAATTCTGAAAGTTTATGCTCAACATGGTCATTCAACAATATCAATAAGGTCTCTTACCATCGCACTCTCTCCCTTTCTCTCTCAGGTTCATGCTCTGACGATCAGACGCACCTGCTGCTTCCTGATGGCTCAGTGGCTGCAGATCCAGATGTGTATCTGCGCGAATGGGCTATGGGCGAGTGTGTGTTGGGTGGAGGCGTGTCTGTGTGTGAGACTGGTGTGGCTGAGGGCTGTGATGTGTTAGCCTCATCTGTGTTTGGCCAGTGCCATGGTGTGGTGCCTCCTCAGGACTATGTGGACATGTGCAGACAGCTGGCCTGTCACCCTGCTGCGGTGTGTGACCTCATCGCTACCTATAGTAGTGTGTGTCGACAGCAGGGCGTGTGTGTGAACTGGAGGAAATCCAACCTGTGCCGTAAGTCTCATTTATTTGTCTCATTTATTTATTTGCATCCGTTTGGAATTACTTGCCATAATCATTTTTGCTCTTTTACTCAGAATCGTATGTAAAACAGTGCAGATTATGTTTAATAAGCAAGATGGCAAAGGGTATTTTAGATGTGTTATCATGGTTTTATACATTGTGTAAATACCAAGATGTTACTAAAGGGAAATTCCACTTGTGTTTTAGAAATTCTGCATAATTCATTTATTAAAACTAAAATTCTAGAAAATCTTACAGAGTCTGAGCTGTTCACAGTGGTGGGGATAGAAACAAGATATCTGAAGTGTATAGTGCCTTTAGAAGTTCCATCAAAGAAAGTTATTACACAAATGGTTAAAAGTATGCTACCTAATGGCTGCTTGACGATAGATTTATAAGGCAGATATGTAATTTTTAAATCCATTCATGGTGAAGAAGTAGATATCAGGCAAATTGGTATTAAAAAACATATTTTTCCAGATTTCCCACTATTTTTCCATCATCAGTTTTGCATGTAAGACCGAGAAGTCATGTAATGGCTTCACTGGGTTGTAAATAATATGCTACATTTAAATCCACTAGTTCCTAATTTTTTTTTTTTAGTTTGACTGCTAGTATATACAGTATATACGTGCATATATACATTAATCATCAAAACAAAAGTTGCACCCAGAAGGAAGTGTCGGACTGGAGCGCTATTAGGAAGGAAGATAAAGGTTACCAGGAACAATAAATGATGATAAATTTAGACTGATATGGGCAATATTTACTGAGCTACACGTACAGAAGTAGTGTCTCTCAGTATGCCGTTGGGCCGCCATGTTTGCTAACGCAACATGCCAGACATCTCTGCATGGAGTTGTAGTGGTGTCCTGTGGTAATCCATAATATTCCCACATAGTTCCTGCAGGTTTTGCAGTAGGGGTGGAGGTGGAGGAAGAAGAAGGCTGTTGGGTCAGTCAGGTGCTGCGATAAGGCCCATCCTTACCCACCAAGCTTCATTCCTGTCAGTTGATTCCTTTTGGGTGCAGTTATTTGTGCAACTATCTTTTTGATGATGAGTGTATATATATATATATATATATATATATATATATATAGAGAGAGAGAGAGAGAGAGTTGATATATATAGAGTTTATATATGTTTGTGTATTTCTGTAATTTATTTGAATTTAATTTGTATTTTTGTGGAATAAAACATTCTAATCAAAGCTTTTGAATATGAAAGATTGTTTTTGGAAAATCTGCTGTA
>CM067486.1:23683832-23788360 GCA_034552555.1 Semaprochilodus insignis | reverse complement strand
TTTTTTTTCTTCCACTCACTTAACCACTGCGAAACAGTTTGATTGACAAGGGTCCGCAACAAGCACTTCCTGTGTGTTAGACCTGCCCTTTCCATCAGAATTCGCAGTTTGTAAAAGTGTTTCAGTACCGGTAAAAGTGTTTCATGTCTTGTACATTAGTTTTTACTTTTGTAATTTTGTTTTCTGAAATGTAGTTTTTTTTTTGCCCTTGTAAACTTGTTTTTGCTTTTGTAATTTTATTTTCTGAAATGTAATTTGTTTTGCACTTCTCGGCCACTGTATGATTATGATCCCAGTATCATTATGCATTTCTAATTACACAATTACATAATTAATTGCACAGTTATGGAAGGAATGCATTAGATTTGAAGTCTGTGTATGAGTATGGACGTCCTACTTTTTCCTGTTTCTTAAAGTCAGCAAATGAAAATGAAAAACAAATCAGTAAAAATGTAAAGAATGTTGCTTTCCTCCCTTCCATCAAATGAAAAGTCCATCAAATAATATCCAAAATATTTTTTCTCTCATTTAGAGTGAGACGATTTAAAGTTATCTGCTTGTTCTACAAAAAGCATCTACTTTTCTACATAAGCTATGAGCCAGAAATAATAAATATCAAATTTCACAAGGATTTCTTATGACAGTCGCAGTATTTTTTTTTATTCTCTTTGTAATTTTCTTTCCTTGGATGAAACACACAGGGGCAGTGCCACAGCAAGTCTGTGTATTCGCTGGAGAAGAATCGTGTGGAGAACCAGTGTGTGTGTTGCTCCGCTACAGGCACTCTGCCACTGAGTGTTTCTCTGCGCTGTCCTAACGGCACACGCATACCCCATCAAGTCCTCACCGTCACTGGCTGTGAGTGCCAGGCTCATGCCTGCCCCTCCGACTGAGTACAATGTCATGCATCAACACACAAATGTAAACGTACCACATGTGTTCAATATGAAGCACTCAGTGACGACTGTAAAACAGTCTTTTTAACATGCATACACACAGCAGGGCCATTAGCACTGTCTCTATAACAAGACTGTATGTGACATTGCAAGCCACTCGTTATTAAACGTATACATAAAGAAGCAATAACTCATGCTGTCATAAATCAACATGTAATCAATAAACAATATCACTATTCACATTTACACTTGTCTAGCTGTGTGTTCTGTGTGTGTGTGCATGTTGTGTATGTATTTTGTGTGTGTATGTGTATGTATTTTGTGTGTGTGTGTGTATGTATGTGTGTATGTTTGTTACTCTTATTAGAACCAACTGTCCTGTCATGCAAACTTACTTTGTTTCGTTTGCAATGGAACTTTTTACTACATCCAGCATCTTTAAGCACAGAAACTGAAGACTTTATTCTTCCCTTTTTGGGGCCTTTATAGTCTGAAATAAAATGATAATTCAAAACTGAGCTGCATGACCAGCTGCAAAACAGTAAACCAGCTATTACCAATGTAACATCATAAAACTAAACACAACAAAGGAGTTAGGAACTCGACATGAATGCCTGAAACATTAGTAGTGGATTTCTTTCCTCATAAATATTGTGCTGGTGTAGAATAAGATCTGGGTAGGAGATTGGGCCTCTGTCACCAATATCCTCCTAAATGTATTCTTAAATTTGTTCTTGAGAAAGACCCTAAGAAGAAGCCTACATCAGATAATTGTTCACAACTTCTATGTGTATAGACTCTGTTCTTCCCTTAGAACAAATCCCAAATCAGAACATTTGGTGAATGTCTGTGTCTTTGCGAAAACTGTGTTATGTGGGTTTTAAGAACAAATGTTCTTTAATTGAATACCAGTGAGGGAGAACTGTCATTCTGCTGTCACTGACTTGGCATGGAAGCAGGCAGGCCACCTTTAACCACACATTTCTACTCCCTAATAGACAGTAAACCCACACAACATACCCCACAACCCAACACACTATGACACAAACAACACATGCATCTTCAAACTAGAATCAACAACTTATATTACTCTCCTACCATGATCCAAGCACCTTCCAGGAGTCTCTTCACATGGCCCCTCTTCACTGCCATCCTCTCTCATTCCCACTGCAGTACTGCCAGTAGTGAAACGTTACAATATACTCAGGGTGGAAAATATGGAGACCTTGGAAATCCTGCAGCACCGGCAATACAGCCTGGAATGAGATTGGAGCCGGAACAAAGAATATGCAGTATTTAGCTAGAATGAAGTCTGAAGAAATTAAAGACCATCTCTAAGAATCAGGAGATGTACTGATTTAAAAATGACTGACATAATAAATAAGGTTCCTAATAATACGGTAATAAGACCATGACCAATCAGCTCTTTTCTTGCTTATACCTGATCCAACATACACATGCACCATTCACTCCCAGAGTGTGTGCACCGATTTCCACTCATTCTTTGCCTTTATACTACTGCTGGGTCCTTTCATCCTCACCCTCGTTCGTCTAAGGGTTCAGCCACTCTGTTTACATATTTTTGTGAAAGTGCCAAAATTTCAGAGGTAAAGTAAATGTCAGTCTAGAATTCAATGGACAGTAGCCCAGATAACACAGTTATTAATATTCATGATATATTCAGAGATGCATAAAGAGAAAAAAAGCTTTTACTTTGCAGGGCTTTAATTATAGCTAATCAACATCTGTTACTGAATGTCTTATGTCTATTACTGACTGAACATGTGCGTCAGTCTCTATTTGCATAAAAACAGTACTGTGTAGATGTCAGGGACCACCTTTCATTTATTAATATACAGCTATATCACCCATTAAAGGAGCAATATTGTAAGATGTTTAGTTTACAACACTGCAAAATTAACTAAAACTATGTATTGTCTTGCAGAGATAACTACTGAAGTTAGCCTGCCAACCAGCTAGCCCCAGCCCCTCCTGTCTCATAATGCCACTTTGTACCTCAAGAGGTGATAGTTAGCCACTGTAGCATTTAGTCGAATCAGTCCAACATGAGAGGATGAAGAAGTAGCATTGCTGCCCCAATGGTGTATTTGACCCCTGTCAGTCATGTTGAAGGTGCTGCTCCCGGTTACATCATTCAAAGTAACCAATGACAGGAACAGTAAATGCAGCAATGGCTAAAGCACTTGGCACATGATCATTATATTGGCCGCTGCTGCCTTCTCTCAGCAAGAAACCACATTCAGTAGCAAACAAAAAAGGTGATATAAAGAGAAGCAAAACTAGAGTTAATATGGTGATACTTTCCACTGCTGGTTCCACTGTTAACGAGTAATGGGATGTTTGATGCTGAACTTTCAATGTGTTTTTTTTATTTAGACTGGTAAT
Organism: Semaprochilodus insignis; assembly: GCA_034552555.1. Taxonomy (NCBI): domain Eukaryota; kingdom Metazoa; phylum Chordata; class Actinopteri; order Characiformes; family Prochilodontidae; genus Semaprochilodus; species Semaprochilodus insignis. Next base: position 23,785,058 of record CM067486.1, on the reverse strand, counting down.
AACTGGAGAGAGAGGAGCTGTGTATTTCCTGGTGATGTATTGACCCCTGTTATTTGAAGTATGAATCTGAAGACAGGTCGCATTGAATTGTTTCATTTAGTTATTCATTTTTCAGCATTAAAATAAATAAAAAGAAAACATGCAGTCATGTCGCTGTCCAAAGAAAAACAAGTATCTCCACAATGGCAACCTTACAGGAGAGGCCGAAACCCTAGTTTAACTTTAATGTAAGTTAGTGGAACCAGACTTTTTCCCAAAAATGGAGATACATGTTTTTCTTTGGGTAAGGACAATATACAACAGGAAGTTACACCAAAGCTTCAACAACATCTTAATGCGTCCACACTTTTTTAGTGTAGCTTCTGTTCTTTTCAGAAGAATCACTTTCAGTTTTTCTAAGAAATCTGCAGGTATATATTTCACACCTCCAAAGTTCAGTGTTGGACGTTTTTGTTTCCCACAGTCCAAATAATCCTAAAGTGATGGTGGAGTCTGGACTCTGGGGTGGTCAGTCCATTGATTTGAGAACATTAGCAGCTTCTTTGTTTGATTTGTGTATGTCCTTCTTCTGTGTGTGTTTTCTTTAATCTGTGTGGGCTTTTGGGCAGTTGCACATCATTACAGACCCACAATGTTGAGTTGTTGTCTTACAGTAAAAGGGTGGAGAGAAACTCGTGTGACAGGAGTGGAGTTTAATATTCTGCTCTCTGAAGGCTTTAATTGCTGTTTATCTGATGGTGATGGTTCTGGTCCAGTTTTCTCTTCATCATCGCTTAATGTTTTTCTGTACTCCAGTTTCAGAAGCTCCTGTTTTTCTTCACTCATTTCTCTGATTTTCTTATGCAGCGGGATTATATTACGTGTAATCTGTTCAGAATGCTCTCCTGAAAAAAACGAAATGAATGAAAGAAATAATGAAATGAATGAAAGGGGGTCCTGTGCTCTGTGCTGTGCGTCTGAGTGTGTATGTTTGTGTCTCTGACTAAATGCGTGTGTGTGTGCGTCTCTGAGTGTGTTGTGAGTGCGCATCCAGAAGGTGTAGCAGTCTCGCGCTCTGCCTGCTCTCTCCCTCTCGCGCTGTGCGCTGTAAGCCTCCTCTCGAGCCTCCACGGATTTATGGGTAACAGCAGAGCGGGTTAAGCCTGCGCGGGGCGCGAGCGGATTGTCCAGCAGCTCAGGGCTGCACGTCCTCTAACCGGGCTCGCGCTGTGTCCGCGCGGTCATATGGCCCTTCACAGGTCTCCGTCCAGCTCGGGTGAGTGCAGCTTTGTTTATTTGTCCAGTGGCGGAGAGCGGAGACGGCGTCGTCACATGCGTCCGTCCGTCCGCCCGTCAAATTGGCTCGTTTTGTTTATCGCGCGCGAGGACAACTGTTGCAGCGTGCAGGGCGTCTTTAATGAGCTGATTTATTAATAGAGCGCGAAGCACTGAGCTGATAACAGCGGTGCGTTGATTTCGTTATGCGTTAGACCGCGTCAGAACTGGACCCAATTGGCTCTAATCGCGTCTAATTTATTATGAATTATTCGCGCGCCTCAAAAAAGGCGCCGTGTTCTGGCGCTGTTACTGGACTGTCGGACGCGCCGGTCCGTTCATGTTGTGGACTGTGGAGTCTCTTACTGAGAGGTGCTGAACGGGTCTTGGTGTAATTAGCGCGCGCTGTAAGCTGGGCTATTTCAGGAGCTGCAGCTCGCGACCAGCAGCGTTACGGACTGAAGGGGCTCATGATTTGCCCTCTTTAGTCATCGCGTATAGCAAAACACCCATCTCTCTCCTGCGCCCTCTTTCATGTCTGCCCTGAGGGGTTCACGGGCGATCTGTATGTGAGCGCGCTGCATGTTTGTGATGAGCGCTGTCAGGTGAAGCAAAGGCGCTTACAGTCCCATATCCGCGTTTGTTTACCAGCGCCAGTGACATATTTAAGGAGTGCGTGCGTGAGACAGGTGTGTGTGTGTGTGTGTGTAATGGAATGAGATATGTAAATGAGAAGAAGACCATGTGATCTGTTTTGACTACCCTGTGGACCTGGCCATGGTGCTGAATCAAAACGGCCGTTATTAGCCTCTCTCTCTCTCTCTCTCTCTCTCTCTCTCGTTCTCCCTCTGTCTCTCTCTCTCTGTCACGTCGTCTCTATCTCGCTCTTTCTCTCTGCCACATCGTCTATCTCACCTTGCGTCTCTTTGACGTGTCTCTCTCTGTCTCACTCTTTGTTTATCTGTCTCTCTCCTTGTCTTTCTGCATATCCTTGTTCTCTCTCTCTCTGTCTGTCACATTGTCTCTTTCTCACTGTCTCTTTGATTCTCTCTCTCTCTCTCTCTCTCTGTCTCACTCTCTTTGTTTGTCTGTCTCTTTCCTTGTCTTTCTGCATATCCTTGTTCTCTGTCTGTGTCGAATTATTTGTCCTTTCACATCCTGTCTCCCTCACTCTCTTCATATCTCTCATTCTCTCTGTTTCTGTCACATTCTCTTTGCAACCTCACCAAATCCTACTCTTTTTCGCTCTTTTACTCTTTTCTCTCACTCTCTCTCTCTTTCTTTCTCTATTACACAAACACACACATCCTTGTGTTTCTTTGATTCTTTCATTCTCCCTTTCCCTGTCAGTCTGTCTCTCTGCCTTTTTTTCTTCATCATCTCTTTCTCCATCTCCCTACATATATATGCTCTCTCACCCTCTCTGTCTCTTTCTGTCTCCACCCTGACTCGCTTTTCATACTTCACATCTTTTCTCTCTGTCACATTCTCTCTTTCTTTTAATCACGTATCCTGTTTTTCTGTCGTATCCTGTTTTTCTTACTTTTTCTCTCGCTGACTCTCTCGCTCGCTCTCTCTATTTCTCTCACTCTGTCACATCATCTCTCATTTTCTCTTTCTTTATTTGTTGTATATCTGTTCTCTCTGCATCTCTTCAATTCTCTTTCTCTCTATCTTTCTTTCTCTCCCCCCTTCTCTTTCTATTGCTGTCATGTCCACTGTCAATCTCTCCTTGTTTATCACATCATCGCTCTTTTTCACATTCTCTCTCTCTCTCTCGTTCCCTCTCCCTTTGTAACGTTCTCTTTCTTTCTCTTTTTCTGCATGTATATATTTCTCCTTTTGTACCTCCTCAGTTTTCTCTCTCGCTTTGTTGCTTTGTTTGTCAAATCCTCTGTTTCTGTCTGTCACATCATCTTTCACCCTCTGTCCCTGTTTCTGTCTCTCTCCTTGGTCACATCCTCTGTCTCCCTCTTTCTATACCACCTCATCTTTCTCTGTCTGTATATTTCTCTCCCTATCAAATCTTCTAGCTCTCTGTCTCTGTCTTTCTCTCTCTCTGTCTCTCTCTCTCACTGTCTATCACATCTGTTTCAATGTTTTTTTAACAGAGACATGGAATGGAGCCCCTGAGCGCATGCGTGTAGCCACAGCGATGAGTGAATCTTCATCCATTCACAGTGAAAAACTCCGCAGTCTCGCACGTGACATATCTGAAATTGGCCAGGACTCAGCCAACAGCAGACATGATGCAGGGGAGCCTGCAGAGGAAGCTGTGCGTGTTTTTGTTTACTCTGTTCAAGGTCATGAGAATTAGCATAATTAAAGAGATCATTCAAGCTTTTCCACATTGCACTAACAAAGTGCTGCTACCTGAATAGGCTTGACTATCATAGAGCTTAGACAAGAAATCATTTCACCAGCAGCTTTCTTTCTGCATGCCACAGGCAGAGGTTGGCGTAGTAGGTTGATTGTGTAAAAAAGTGTAAAAAGTGTAAAAAAGTCTGATTGAAAAGCCCTGGAACCGCAGTGGAGATTTGTAGCACATCCAGAATTTAAAGACATTCAGATTTTCTTTTCTTTAGGTTTAAAATCAAATGCTAAGCTTAAAAGTATAAGCAATGGCAAAACAGCAAAGATACTGCCACCAGGATGTATACCCCTTTGTAGGTCATTGCAGGGTCCCATATCATTTTTAACAATTATTAACACATTAAAAGGTCCATATTATGAAAAAGGAGTTTGATATGGAGGTAAACAGTGTTGCCATTCATCTCCCAGTCCATAAATGGAAACTAAGCTGAAAACAGCCCATTTCAAAAGAATTATGTTTGTGATGTCACAAATACCAGCCAATTACATGTCTGTCTATTCAGCCTAAAGCAGTTTTTCAGTCTGGGCAGCTTTCTGAGTGAAGCACAATACAAGGCAGCCAATCATAGAAGAGAGTTTATTTATATATCTTAAAGACATAGTTGTAAAAAGGGCATATGGAAAATTAAACCAAGGTTAGAAGTGGTATTGAGGGGGAAAATGAAATACAAGGAAAATATGGACCCTTCAAATCACCTTACTATACACAGGCTACAGCTGACCCCTCTAACAGTCATATAACCTAAATCTCAGATACTTAATACTCAAGTTCAGAGATTTGGAATTACTGTTTTCAGTGATATAAAACTGGAGTTCAGATACATGTAAAAACAGTTCAGTATGAATCTGTAAATATGGAGAAATTTAGAATGGTGAACAGAGCAGTAGATGGCTCTTCAATGACTGAAAAAACTGTAGAACATTGAGAATCGAGTTATAATAAAATTAACATTAAGAATGCTATATATTAGAAAAGCAGTGATCCGATCTTGAGGAGGGTGATCAATAAATAAATTGCTATAAATATATAATTACAGTATATTCGTTATGACATATTCATGAAATATATATTACAGTATATTAGGTATGGTTAGCTAAGTGTATTAAACTTTTTTGGTATCTATATATAAGTCTAGCATTTCAGTCTACACTATCCACATAGAGGGGAAAAAGGAGGAGTTCTGGAGGACTACAATGTACCTGTATAGTATCTTTTATCTAACACTGTAAAAGTTAGAATAATAAATAACAGTGACATATCACTGTAACATATCATAGCAATGGCTTTTTTGTCTGTGTATCACCACTCCCAACAATCTATATCCTGACAGTGGTCTATAACGTGTCCTGGAACAAAGCTCTTCACGTGATATGACAAGTGGTTCTAAGCAGTAGTGTAAAAGTATTATTATCCATGAGAACCAAGCAGGCTCCTCAAGTGAGCTAGTCTTTTTGGTACTATAATTTTAGCGCTGTAATGTAATGTGTAATCTGTGTGCATGTCTATGTGTGAACAGGAGGAGTCAGTCCCCTGTCCCAGAGGAGGACTGTGTTTTGCAGATGGCCGCAGGAGAGTGGACTATGTGCTCGTCTATCACTGCAAGAGACGGCACTCACAGTCCCGTCATTCCATCATTTCCAATGGCAACCTGCCCTCCCTGAGCCCCACTCCTTCACGCAGGAACACACAGCCAGAGCTGCCGGAGGTGGAGATGGAAGCAGGCCTGGCATCGGGGCCTGGAGAAGGAGAGAAGGCCTTAATCAGGGAGGAGTTTGAAAGGGGGCTGCAGGAAGAGGGTCTGGAGATTGAACGGGACAAAGAGGTGTGTTGGAATGTCTGTGTGTATGTGTGGCTTAGTACCTAACTTTCCAAAATGGAAAAAAAGACTTTCAGTGTTTAAGTCAATGTACAGAGATTTTATTAGTTTTGGAGCATTTCTATTGGTTCTTTCATAATGAAATATTCACACAATGTAAAGAACAGCTGAGCTCTTATAATGTGGAAAAATAAAAATGGACAACAATAGAAATACATGGTTTTCTTTTGATTGCAACAACATATACCTTTAAATTACACAGCATGTATCTAGAATAAAATGTGGTACAATAAAGTAATGCTTGATGTAGGCTCTATATTCAAATAATTTGTCTATTTTTAACATATGTATAATCAAATTAACAAAGGTGGTTTTGTTATTTCTTATTTTGTTAATCACCTCAGAATTGTAAACTGATTATATTGAAATATTACTCTGTTATTTAAAACTTAAGGGGAAATTGTACCTTTTTTACCTAGCTTAATGAGCTAAAGCTACAAAGCATGGTTCTATGAGGGTTCTTCAGTAAAAGTGATGATTCTATTTACAACAATGAGTTCTATATAGAGCCATTTCATGCTTGAATGCTTGAATTGGGACTTTGTAACACCAACAGGGGTTCTTCTGTTTTTTAAGCTTGATATCACAACAGTAGAGAACATTTATATAGGACCCGACATATATCAGTGTGAAGAACCATTTCACTATTTAAGCATGTGCATGTTTCTTTGGGTGTTTATGGTTCTATAAAGAACCATTCTCTTTACCGAAGAACCCCTTAAAGAACCATGATTTTTTTAAAGTAAATATTTCTCTTAGTTGGATAGTTAGTTACAAACCTGGCTGGTTAAAGTGTGATGACCTTGAACTTTGAGCTTATAAAAACAAACAATGCTTGGTATTTGGTCATCGTTTAGTCCAGGTTTAGTTTTAGAACAAAGCAATCGACCTGATTATGTGGATCCTTATAGCTTTGGGTTCATTAAAGAACTAGTTTTGTAGTCATTAAGAACCTTTTAAGGAGAACATTTTCTTCTTTGAAGAACCATTGTTACGTTGTTTAAAGGGAATAAAACTGGTTCTCCTACTGATTTGACTCTGAAGTTTATATTTATATTCATATTTAATGTTTTAGATTTACATGTTTTGTATTTATTGTTTATCATTTATATTTTTGGCATGTATATGTGTGTAAGGCTGTAGAATGGTCTTGTGTGTTTATGGTGAGGGCTGGGGGAGGGGAGGTGGTAGAAGAGATGGTGGATCACTCTCCTGTTGTATTCTGTTGCGATGGATTAATATGGAGTACTGTTGTCTCCAGCCAAAAGGCAGATTATTGCTGATCCTCATGGCCAGAGGTGTGTGAGAGATTTTGTGTGCGAGTCAATGTGCATGTGTAAGTAGACAGTGTGAGGTTCAATGATCCATCATCAATCCATCCACAACGCCAGAGCAGACCACAATAGATGAACAGATGTTCCGCCAAGCATATGTGTCTGTGTGCATACACCTCCTGTGGTGTTAATCAAGGCAGCTGGATGACCTCTGTCTGGGGCAGAACTTAGCTGATTTTGCTTGAGTAAATTTAGCTCAATCCTATTAGTAACACTCCATGCACAGCAATTAAAGGTAATTGACAGAAAATCAATAGCTGCTTTTGAAATCTTGCAGGCATTAAATTGCACAATTTTCCCCAATGGGGATGTTATGCAATCTTAAAGATGAAATGTCAGAATTTGCTGTTCTTGCTCTCTCACTCTGTCCTAATCAAAGGTTCTCTCTCTCTCTCTCTCTCTCTCTCTCTCTCTCTCTCTCTCCCTCTCTCTCTCTCTCCCTCTCGCTCTCTCTTTCTCTCACTCTCTCTCTTTCTCTCTTAGATGAAGACAGTACGTTTCACTCGTCTGCATGTTCCCTGGTCTGTGCTTAGCCGCGAGGCAGAGCTTTTGAAGATCAAAGTTCCCACCAAGAGAGTGAGTTTCACTCGTTCCGCCCACAATTCGATGCAAAATCCCTCAGTCACACTCAGGAGGAGATACATTAGCAGAGGATTCAGCATTAAGACTCAAAAAATCATGGCTACTGGATTAAGCCAAGTGTTTCTGGTCTTTGGAGTTATTTGATGGTAGCACATCAGAGTGAATTTTGATACTAAAGATTTTTTACTAAAGTCATTATGCTAACATTTACTATGATTAAGTGAAGTGTATCACAGTTTTAAAAGTTAATAATGCAGTATAACTGTATCATCTTGCTATATAACTTATTTCTTACCATTTGTGTTGTGTTAAATTGTCATGATGAAAGGGCCAACAGCAAAGGGTGTAAAATTGCTTACTTAATTACTACTCTAAAATTCTTGTTACACTTCTATTACACATTAAGAATGTTTCCTTCTCCTGTAAATTTACCATTAAGAACATACAAGGTTTTGTTTTCCAACACTGACAATGTATTAATGTAGTTGAGGACCAACCATGAACTAATAACTGATATTATTAAAAATTGCGATCATTTAACTAAGTGCCGATATTTTGCTTTCACATACCATGACATATTTTATTGCTTTGGCTTTGGCATTTGGCATAGCTAAAATGTATACAAGAAAATGTTTAATTATAAGCATACATATTTTGAATGCCTTTGGGAAAGATTATAACATGAGATATTCACATAAGGTCTACTCTTTGAAAGAGAGTAAAATGGATGATCTTGTCCAGAAAGAGGCTACCAAAGAAATGCAGAGAACTACTGAATGTTAAGAGTGTTACATGCCTTTTGTAAAGAATATTGGTATGATTTTAAATTCATTAATATTAGAAGCTGGGCCAGGTGGTAATTAAATTATAATATTATTACCATTGCAAAAATTGCTTTTGGGGAACATTCACTAAACCAAGATTAGTTCATCAGAGAGTGACATTCATTTGGTGATTATGTAATTGTTACAGGTCTACTCCCAGAGACAGTTTCAAATTTTGTAGTGAGTGATGTAACAGAGGATAGGCAATTTTCATACACTACACTCAAGGGCCTCTCTCTGAGTTTGTATGGTCTACCGCTTTGTGACTGAGCTGTTGTTGCTCTTTGACATTTTCACGGTAATAGCACTTACAGATGACTGGGACAGGCCTAGCAGGACAGAAAATTCTCACTGACTTGGCTTATGTGGCATCCTAGTACAGTGCCATGTTTAAAGTTATCTAAAATGATCACATTTAAAGTACCTCCCATTATACTCCTGGTGTTTGAGCAAGGAATAGGTGCTTTGGGGTATGCGTGATGAGTGGAGCACATGGACACCGATGCAAGCACTGGTGTAGATACTACAAATAGTGTGTTCATTTAGTACAGAGACCATACGTAGCCAGATCTCACTGCTACTCCTAATGTTAAATTTATACACAAATGAGACACAGTAGGAATGTGATGGAGTGATTTACTGGTGTGATAAATCTCTTATGTTTTACTGTTGTATATTGTGTCTTTGCCTGGAATGAGCTTCACACATCACAGAGACAAGTGTAAAGGAATGTTGACTGTGTTGTCTGTACTGATGTAGAAATTTGTCTGAAGCTTATAAACATCAGCAGTCTACATGTGTTTACATGTGTATTCGCCTTCTGACAAATCAGCTAACCCCTATATAGTTCCAGCCCTGGGCCTGACCCCACTGTGACCTCAGCCTCAGTGTTTGTTTTCTGTATTCCAGTTAGTAATGCTGTTCTGTCTGGCTTTACAGTCGTATGAGTTGAAAGAAAAGACTGGCCTTGCAGGAGCAATAAGCTCACTTTGGGAGAAGCTCAATCAGCCGTTTCAGCCAGGGGTCCCAGAGCCCCAAAATCCACGTACCCGTGTCCTGTCACTGCCATTCAACAGAACAAAGCTACATCTGTGAGTGGACACAAACAGATGCACTCAGAGATACACTCATATTTACATTATGTAAAATATGAGCAACTTCACCATCTTAATTGTTTCATATCTGTTTTCTCCAGATTTGACATCAAGTCAAAAAACACCCTGTTTGACAGTGCAACACGAGGACGAATTGTGAGTTTGTTTTGCATGAAGATTAATTTAAGTTTTTATCCAATTTATGGCCATTTTATGATTGTTTTCTCTTGCCCTCATATTTTCCAGCTTCTGACAGCTTTTTTTTTCATGTAATTCTGTGTGCTTGTATTTGTTGTGAATTTGCCTTCAAAGGTGCTTGAGATCCTGAGGCGCACGGCCTGCACACAGACATGTCAGACTATGGGTACGTACTTTTTGGTAAACATGTTAGACTTACATATTTTACTAATCAGACTTAAGGTTCAATTTGTCATTCCAAACCTGGATTTATAATTTTTTCCTTTTATTATAAATATAGTTTTTTGTTTAATATTTATTTAAATATTATTTTTTATTTATTTCAGGTATCACATCATTGATGGCTAAGGGTGTCTACGATTCAGCCTTTCCCCTACATGATGTAAGTTGCTGTAAAAAAAAGTTACACATTGATCACTGCATTCTATTAAATCAGTTACAAATAGCATACAAGTTTTAGGCACCTAAGCAAAATGTTTGAACAGTTTATTTGGGCAGTAAGTGTGTTTTAACCTGATTTAACATAATGTTTTGGTGGTTGAGCCAAACCAGGTATCAGATGATAACTACACATACATATATATACATACATACAACACAACAAGGAGAGGTCTGGAAAGGAGTAAATGAACACATCCAAATACATCAACATCACTACTAATATGCCAATGTATTCTTCTAATGTGTTTGTAGCGTTTCTTCAAATGTTCATTTGTTTGACCAAAAACTGTTATTGCCCAGATAAGTAGTGTTTACTCAGGTGTTTAAAACTAACGCTCATATTACAGAACGTTCAAATGCAATCACATTTCCAATTAGTGAATAATATAGCAGTTATCAGTAGGCATATTCAGAACAGACCACTGTCACATAGATCCAATGAGATGGACTATATGCTTTGCATAACTGTACAAATTCCATATTGTGTGGATAATGGGTACAGACAGATGTATTTCAAGGTTGTGCATGTACACAGTGTAGATTGTAACTGTGTCTGCTCTCATTGCCTCAGGGGGACTTCAATAGCTCAGATGATAAAGAGCATCGCAATGACAGGCAGGTAAGCTCTTCAGTCTGCTCTGATTGGACAGATGTCACATGGTGGAGTTTAAGATAAGCCGTTTCTCGATTGATAAAGCTACAATAAGCTGCTTATTGTCATTACAAGTGTGGATGTGTAATTGTGTCTGGGTCCCTGTAATAAGCACATGTTTCCGTAATTGATATTAGGCAATGGTGACATGATTCCCTGTGTATTTGTTAACCCTTTTAACTTTAAGCGTATTGTTGGTTTATCCTTTTAACTGCAATAAATCGTTTAGTTACTACTATGAAACTCATATGTGAGTTACATAGTTATTAAAGTGATGAATTGAAGTTTTGAGTGACATAACAGTGTTTGTGGGTTTAAGAGGTTAAGAAGCACATTTTCTGTATATTCCTCAGATGTTACACGAAGAATGGGCCAATTATGGAGTTTTCTTCAAATATCAACCAGCTGACCTTATCAGGTACTGCAATGGACATACAAAGCACCCTAAAAGATACATGACAATGCTGATATTTTTGCCCAGCACTAGAAGACTGGTCTGTATTTTTGTCCAGTTTAAGATGTTGTGGGTGTGTTTGTTTATTGATTGGTTGGTTATCTTCTGCTCTAAAGGAAGTACTTTGGGGAAAAGATTGGTCTGTATTTTGCCTGGTTGGGAGTGTATACGCAGCTGTTAATTCCAGCCTCGGCAATGGGCATTGTAGTGTTCCTCTATGGATGGCTGACCGTAGATACCAATGTGCCCAGGTATGCATTGTACAAAACACATATTATAAGATTATGCAGTACTTCAGAGACCACCCTTCATTTATTTAATTTCCAGTCCAAACAGCCATTCAGTACACATTTTTCAGCATCAGGAAAAAAGAAACATCAACAACTAAATATAACATTGTGGTCTTGGCGTAGAGTAAGACACAGGAAGCATAGCACTTGTTGTTGTGCAAAAAAGCAAAAAAGCTTGTTTACTGAATACAGCATTGGTGGAGAACCACCACTCAGCACTCACTGGCAAGCAGGAAGGTCACTTTTAACCACTCACCTTTTCATTTGATGGTGGGCACTAATGCTGCACCAGCTATCCACCAGCACAGCACAGAATAGCACAACCAACACAGCAGCACTAATAATGTCCACAACAACTTATTTACAATAATGTCGTATTCCCTAATAACTGTAGCTTACTTGAGTTCCCCAGTCTCATTCTCCAGGATGTGTTTGTTGACCCAACCAAATCAAATATTTTCTTCAAATCAGGTAGTGAGGGGAATCGATTCCAAAGTAAGCAAGAAAGAAAGACGAGCGAGCAGGAATCAGTCTAACAAACTCTGTTCATAGAAAGGTTTTCTATACGTCCTGCATAGCAACCCATTTTCATCATGATTTGGGTTGCAATAATCCATTTTAAGGAGTGGAACAAGGAACAAAAACCCAGAAGGTAAAGGAAAAGAGGAGGAAGCTGAGATTTACTTCCTGTTTTAGCAGCTCCTAATTCAAATTTCAGTTCCACCTTAAATGGTGCCGCAGTTACTTTCTGGCGCTAGTTCACCATTAAGGTAACTGCTGTATTACTTACGGTGGACTTGAACAGTGGAATAAGTAGCTACAAATACAAAGCCAACTTCAGCCTCTTAACAGGAGGGACCAGATAACACACAGTTTTTTTTTTTTAAAAAAATTTTTTTTTTAAAGAATTCAGATTTCAGTAATGATTTTCTCACTCTGAGTTTCCCTTGATTGCCCCTCACCAGTCTACAGGTGAAATAAACAGAACCCTGGAAAACATATATCACTAAATTAAGCCATGATTGCTGGTTTTTGTAGACACGTTGTCTGTATTAACTACTAGCTCAACGCTGCAGCTTTCTGTGGAATCCTTTCTTGTCTTTGTATTTGATTTTGTTCCTTGTGTATACTGGGGGAGCCTGTAAGCCTGTAAGCCATGAAAGTAGCCGGTCACAGGTTCATTCTATGGCTAAAAGTACAAAGCATTAGGTTACAGAAATATTCAGGTAAAATGGAGAGACCTAAAAAATAATGATATACGTACGTACAGTAACAGAGTACTTGTACTTCATGCTTCTCACAGTAGACAGTTTTGGTGGTCTGCTTGGTTGTGCATGGTTGTTAGGAGTCCCATTTTCTCTATTTTAACAATATTTAAAATAGTTTTGGAAACTGTTTTTTAATTGTTTTCCTTTCCCTGTTCCTGTGCAAGGATTATCATATATACAGTCTCCTTTAAATAATCTAAATATTTATGGTCATTGTGATTGAAAATTACATAAATGAGGGGTGGTCTCTGACTTTGGCACAAAAGAGTATGCAAATGAATTATCTGTCTATCTATCTAACTATCTATCTATCTATCTATCTATCTATCTATCTATCTATCTATCTATCCCTGTCTTAGTCAGGAGATGTGTGATGAGCGCCTGAATTTCACCATGTGTCCCCTGTGCGATCGAGTGTGTGATTACTGGCAGCTGAGCAGTATGTGCAGCACAGCGCGTGCCAGCTATCTGTTTGACAACCATGCCACTGTAGCCTTTGCCATCTTTATGTCCCTGTGGGGTGAGTACACTCAGTGTGGGTGGGTACTGGCAGAAATCTGTTTGTAAACATTATCTGTAGAGGGCTGTGTGGTTAGAGTATCAGTGTATCTGTGTGTAACACTGCAGCATTTAACAATATGCAAGTGTTTCTCATCTGATTGATATGCAGAGATGTACTGCACATTTAGGAGTAATACTGTATATACGCAGCTCATGAAGAGTTCAGACACCTTTCTGTTGAAATTTCTGAATTGGATTTTTACAGGTACTTTTCAATTAATTAAATAATTACCTGCAAAGGTTCATGAACCTAAAACAGCTATTTACTAATACTTTATTTTGCAACACTCAGCTTTAGTTTAACTGCAGTGTGAATGGCAGGATTTGCCTGTATATTTTTTCCCATACTATTGTAATTATTTGCAAATTTAAAATTCTGAATGCTGTCATCATGTGAGATGTTAATATACCCATTGTAGTTCCCCTGTCAGTTGTTCCTAAAGTTCTGTAGTTTTGCTACAGGAAGTGGCAAGAACAAAAAAGCTTTTTTATCTGATTTAATTGAACTGAATGAACTTTATTTTTGTCTGATGGGGAGCTCATTATTAGGCATATAAAGATAAAATACAAACATATAACAAAGTCAGCTACAGACAATTACAGACAGATGTAAATAAGAATATTAAAATACATAGCAAACACATAACTCAAAGTGAATAATTACTGATCAACCTGATGGTGTGTGGCACAAACAACACTCTCTGTTAGATTTGGACAGATCAAAATCTAAGGCAGCGATAATGGTGGCCCACAGGCAATAATCCAAAAGAAAAGGGAAGACATGTAAAGAGTTTTGATTACAGTTTTTCTTAGTCACTTTGGTGCATTTCTGCAGTCATCATGAATATTTGCTCAACATTAATTGTGTTTCTCAAAACAGCTTGTACAAACAACACCTCACAGTAGATTATTGGCAAAAGCCTGAAACTTTGTGTCCCAAAAGTAAGTATTTATGTCAATGAACATGTCAGTATCATCAGTCCTTGCGGCATCGATTACCATAATGCTGTCAGTATACAAGTTTTTCTGGAGGCTAATGTTTTGATTACAATGACTGAAACTGCCCAAGGCGTGTATTTACTGTGAGGCACATACACATGTAAACAGTACAAAGTTAGACATTACTGTATGGGGGAGACTGATTGCAAGAGATTGGACAAGATTCACATTCATGCTGTTACTGTTTGTACTGTAGACTAACAAGCACAAAGGAAAGAATACAAAATCAGACATATAAACATAGGAAACCCCCCTTAGGCAGACCTGTACATGCAGCACTGTATGGGAAATTTCAGTGCAGTCTTTCTACACCTTTTGATGTTCCTGTCTGTTGGGGCACTCTCATCAGCTTACAACAGACACCTTCCCTTGCAATACAGCATGGCAAGAATCTTTTTAAATGTCTTATCTGGCCTCTGCAGGTGTCTATGCTGCATCCATGGCAGCCAGCAGGGTCATCTGAGTATGTTTGAATAATTGAGGACATAGTTGTTCTCCCAACATTCAATGGCATCCTTCAACCAGCCTCAGACATTGTAAGGCCATGAATGATAACATGGTCCACTAACATGGTTCACAATTGTGACCCTTATTTCATCCGCAACATGCCCACGTCCTTGGCCTCGTCTACATCTTCCTCTGTTTTCCCTCCTTACCTTTCCATCACATTCCATTTACACCTCATGTCTGTTTTGGGGGTTGGACTTTTCAACTTAGAACAAGTATAATGCATTTTGATCAGCATAATAAAAGTAATTGCTAATCTAAGAAACAGCAGACAATTGTGCAAAATAATTTGTATGAATATGCCGAAGCATTTGTCCAAAATGAATGAGAAATTGCTTTTATGATGTGCACAGGCAACTAGATGAGCAATTTTGATCTGAGCACTGCACCAAAGTGACTGAGGAAAACCTGTAATAACTGAAAAATCTTTATTTAGAGTCTGTTGATTATGTAATAAAGCCAGTGACCTCAGTGGAAAAACAAGTCATTTTAGAGCAAATAGAAAAGTGAGTTAAACTAGCAAATGAAGATGAATGAAACAACACTCTAACAAAGCTCTAAAAATATCTTAAATATCTATGTTAAATTACAGAAAACCAACAAAGACAGCACCTTTAAACATGCTCATTTATTTATTTGTTTGTTTGTTTGTTTGTTTGTTTATAATTGAAAACAGTTTCCAAATGTTTTCAAACTGATATTGGACAGATCAATATTTCAAACTGATGTTAACCAGAAAAGGTTAATTTAATTTGCATTTGTAACCCTTTATACATAAGTATTGTATTTCTCCATGTTGCTACTCCAGATAGATATAGTGATAATATTATAAATCTTTATGTATCGGTACCTGTATCTTGTACGTGAAACATACTGGATATCAGCATTGGGCCACAATTCCCATAAGGAAGCATTGCTAATGGACAGTGCATGTTTACCAAGGCAGTGCCAGTACACAGACATTTGAAGCAGACAGATGGTTGGGGTGAAATTAGTTTAATTGCTGGTTTTCACTGCACTGAGTTAGATCTATTTTTAGGACTGCTCAGTGTCGTAGACAGTTACTGTTAAAGCATATGTAAACTTATGTGCTGTATGTTTGTTGACCATATGTGCACAGCTGCTGTGTTTCTGGAGCACTGGAAGAGAAGACAGAGGTGTCTGCAGCACAGGTGGGATCTGACAGGCATGGAGGAGGAGGAGGTAAGAACCCTATTAAACACAACCCACAATCTCCTCTAAACACAGGCTCTGAAGCCCACTAAACACCAGTCTGACTCCAGCCCAAAAAGTGTGTGTGTCTGATTTCATGTGTCACAAATGGATTGTGTTCTGCTTAAAGAACTTCTAAAAAGTGCTTACATACATTCTAACATGCATTCGGAAACCACACAAAGTACCATTACCTCAGCACCATTATAGTAGCCCCAAGAAATATTTGGACACTTTACCCATGGGTGTTGCATAACCTTAATAGACGCTCAAATCGTTCCTGTAGCACAAAAGCTGCTAATAATGGCAGACAAGCATTAAATAGTGTAGCAATGCCTTTAATTTTGGCATGTGAGTTGCAGGATGTATTGCATAGCCAAATTATTGGTTACATTCAAATTGACAATTAGGAAGAAGCAGATATAAGATAAGGTTTATTATAATTGCCTTGAAACAATCAGCGTCTCTATTGTAATGCAAAGTAAGAGTATTTTGGCTCAAATGGTGGTAGACATAAAAGTAACAGTGCTGGTATCCCTGCAAACCTTCAGCAAGAAACATGCACTCATGTGTGATTTGGTGCATAAAAGGTACAAAAACACAAACTCTTTACTTTCTAATACTTTAGCAAATACACTAGCTCAGAAAATGGCTACAATATTGAATCTTATCAGCACTGAATTCAGCTTGTAGCTAGACTGTCAGTGACTGTTTACCACCAAGTCCAGTACCCCCACCCAAGCATATTACTACTGCAACAACAACCAAAGTAGAGAACCTCTACATATATTTCAGCACCCTTGTAGCACCCCTAAAAAAACCTGGCACTGCCCCTACAAAACTGATGGAAAAACTGTATGTGGAGAAAGTATAGGGAAGAATGCCACCCAGACCTCACTGAGGCCTCCGTAAACACAGAGCTGGAAACATCCTGGTCTTTGGCCTGGTCTTAATTGGTGTTGGTGGGCTTCATTGGTATCGTGAACTCAGATGTGCACAACGGCATTTTGGATGCAAACCCTGCAGAAGTCAGTTTTGTAAGTTTAAAGCAATTTAAACTTGGAACATTTTAGTGAGGCACAGTCCTAATACCTTTTGGCACCACTATAAGTCAAGTTAGTGGGGCTTCATAAAGCAAGGGCATCACTGAATTGAGTTTATGGTGCACAGATGTGCATTTTATCTATTCCATGGGCCCTAATAAACCCCCATAGCATGACAGACTCTAACTTTTAAGCTTTGTACTGGTAAGAATCAAGTCTTTTTATTCTTTCAGCCAGAGAACACAATGTCTATTATTTCCATAAACATCAGATATTCTTGAAGACTAACCCATCAGAACACAGCACATGTTTTATGTGTACATCAGTCCACTTAGGATGAGGTCAAGCACTAAGAAGTTGGCATGTTTTTGCATGTTCTTGACATACGGCTTCCACCATGCATAGTATTGAATTTGTGAATGTACTGACGAACTATGTTTATTGACAACTTGTCAAAGCATTACCAAGCAGTAATATCCATCATAGAAGCATGTTGGGTTTTAAAGCAGTGCTGTCTGAGGGCTGGAAAGTTACAGCCATTCAGGAGTTTTCTCTGGAATCCCTGAATCTTTTGATGAATTGTGGCGTCGGAATAGAACAAGAAGACATTGCACATGTGAGCAAATGTTCTTTTATAACAGCATGGCACCTCACGTGAACCTCTCTGCATGGCCACGCCTCCCATGCTGCTATGCCAGCGTGCTCAGTAGAAGGATGCCTCAATATTTTATGCCGTAATGGGTGAAATGGACAACATCTATTCAATTGCTCATTTAGGAGTATTGTTGGTAAACTGCAGGGTTATTTATTTATGCTTTCAAGTGGTGAGCCTTGAGTCATCTTTGCCTAGAAAAGACAAGAACTTTCTTACATGCTTCTATTACTCCAAAGCATGATTGCGTCACTTGATTAAGATGTTTCTTTTTTAACATTTCACAACATTCTTTGTATTAATTAGCTCCTCCCCCAACTTCTTCAGAATGTGTTGCAGACATTAATTTCACAATGAATATATGTGAAATTAGTGATGTTGATGAGGAAATACATTAAATATCTTGTTTTTATATTTCTACTCAAAGAGAATTTTCTTGGTTCATATTTTACATAGTGTCCCAACTTTTTTTTGGAATTAGACTTTGTAAGCTTTCATGGTATTTATGAATACATATTAAACATATAAAACACATAAAAAACTTTAACATTTTGGTGGAGGTGGTGGTACTGTTCACCTGCCTCTCCTCCTTTCCCTCTCCCCTGCCTCCTGTTTTGCTGTAATTACATTCTATTTTCAGCTTGCAATCAGAATACAGTCAATTACTGATGCACCAATTAATCTTGTTTTTTGACTGTTCCTTCTCTGAATGCTGATAATTACAGGATGGAGCTGAGGTGAGTTCATTTTCTCTTTCACATTTTAATCTCTGAAGTGTAGATTATGCTCAGTGTTGGATGTGTGATTCCCCTCTGAGGTTGGTTAGACGAGCTCACTAAGGATTAACTGTGAAGACGCCTGTGTATCAATGGCTGCTGTATCCTTAACCCTAGGGTCAGACCACTAACACTGATCTTATCCATGATGATGTGCTTTACAGTAAGCGTTGTCAGCCTTTTTGCATTTAGTGCCAACTACTCCTTGAATGCTGACTCATGTGTGTTAATCCCACCCCTAAATCAGACACTGGTGTCATGTTCTCATTTCATAAGTGTTGTGTAAGTATTGCATAAAAATAAAGGCATACTTTTTGTCATTTGATGATTAGTTTACCTGGAATTGCATTTTCAATTGTTGTCTTTGTAGAGTGAATAGAACCTGATCATTTTTAAAATGGCATCATATTGATTGTAAAGCTTCTTATATATTTCTGAAGGTGTGTTACAATGGCAGTCTGTAGTTATATGACAAAGTAAGTAAATAAAGCAGGTTGTAGCAGCTTCATATAGTTAACTATGACACTACCATGTATTATGGATATAACATTATTGAAAACACATTGTTAACCCAATGCTGATGTATGTTTATATTCCCCTTATTATATATATCTTAAATCTGTAGTTTTTAGCCCAAGCTATATTTCCAGTGCTTTGACCATCAAAACCAGCACAACACGCTAACAACTCTTTCCCCAGAGCTGTAACCACAGCAGTCACCTTGCACTTTAAACTATAACTTATACTTATTGAACTGAATCTCAGTGTATTACAGTAACTCATCTGTGGCATAACACTTATTTGCACAGCTGTACAGATTCTGCATAAAATACGCCACATTATTATTACTTTTATGTCCTACTTTTGGCAGTGGCAGCGCAAAGCTCCAGGAAGTCAAGCTTTTGTAGCATTCTCTGTGCTCACTCATCTATGTAGAAGGCACTCTCAACCCTATTTGGGTATAAATCCATCCTTGCAGATCACATACACGCCTACATGCTAACTGTCTTCCCTGGGGTGGATGGGATCTTCCAGCAAGACAATGCGACACGTCACACGATTAGAAATGTCCGACATTAGTTGAAAGAGCATGACCAAGACTTCCAAGTACTACCCTGGCCCCTTAATTCCCCAGACTTGAACCCAAATGAGCACCTGTGGGACCACCTTGATCGTTGTGTTCGTTCTATAGATCCTCCCCCACACACCCTCCAGCAGCTGGGGGAGGCACTACAGTCAGCATAGCTTCAGATACCTGTGATAACCTACCAGGACCTTATTGGGTCACTTCTAGCTCGTCTTGCTGCTGTCTGTGCTGCACACGTCGGTTACTCTGGATATTAGCGGGTAGTCATAATAATGTGTCTTGACTTACTTATGTATAGAATATCCACACACATATAAGTACAGATATGACTCTTTATTCTTATGCTGTTTATTTTATCTTGTTGTACTTTTTCCTTAATGTAATACTTGTTAACAGTCTGTGCTCTTGTTACATGTCATACACATATACTCTCACCAAGACAAATTCCTTGTATGTGTGACGTACGTGGTGAAATAAAGAATCTGGTTCTGAAATATAAAAAATATGTATTTATATTTGTACAAATTATAAAATTATATTTAGATTTTTTAGTATGCCTTCTTTGAACCGCTTCCTTATAGCTTTTGTAACCTTCCTCTTCTGGAGCTGTTTTTCAGTGTGGCCTTTGCCAAATACTGTGTGCATTTTGTATAGCTGAGGATAATACTGAGTATAATATTTTTCGGTGTGCATAGTTTTAACAGTTGTTCCTTGTTATTATCATTTATTACTTAAATTATAAAATCTAAGTAAAATCTTTATTTTATGCATACATGGTTAAAAAAAGCTTAACTTTTAATCAAGATATCAAATATGGCCTTCATGTCAAATGAGTTATTTTAATTTTTTACTCATCTTTGTAAAGCCACTGTTTTTGTCTCATGTCAGATGGATATATCCATAACTTCACCTCAATAGTCAATATATATTATTAAAATTAATATTTAGAATGGATGGCGGCCCCCTAACAACAAGACTACAGCCCTAATTCCAGTCAATTCAGAAGCTTGGAAGGAATGTTACTTACACCAGCTTGACCTTAAGTATCAGTTAGGTGAAGCCGGATATTCCCTGCTTAGCAAAACCTCATTAATTAAAGAAATGACCGGCGAACCCCATTTCATGATAAATTGATAATTCTTATGTATATACTTTTGATGCATCAAACTGAATTTTTGTAGCATTTTGTAGCTTTTGAAATATATTGATCTGCTGATCTTGCTATTATTTTCTTTTGTTGTTTTGTGTTTTTCATTTCATTTTTCCCAGGATGAGCTCCGTCCAGCATATGAAGATTTTCTTCTTCATAAGCGAAAGAAAAAGACCAAGAACAAAAAGAAAGAAGAGGTATGAACGATCAATAGTAATCTTTACTTGCACAAATTCCTTTCATATTTGAAACTATTTTCCTCTTGCTCCAAATATATTCAGTCAGCCAAGATGTCCTTGGTTTCCAAAGTCTCCTGTGTTCCCAGGATTCTATGTCCTCATGGTCCAACATTGCTTGGATCCTATGTTCTTAGGACCCTATGTACAGAGGGTCCTATGTTATTAGACCCACATTTTCCTAGTATCCTTTGTTCCTAGGGTCCTATATTTCCAGGGCTCTTAATTACTATGATCTTAAGTTCTCAGGGCATTATTTTCCCATAATCCTTTGTTCACAGGGTCCTATTTGGCTGGGATCCTATGTTGCTAAGTTTCTGTATTCTCTGGGCCCTGTGTTGCTATATTCACATGTTCTCAGGCCCTTATGATCTTAAGTTCCTCTGTTCAAAGTGTCCTATGTTCCTAGGATGCTATGTTCTCTGGACTCTATGTTTCTAGGATCCAATTTTCTTAGGGCACTAAGTTCACCAGACAAAAAATTAGTCCCCTGTGACTGAAACATACTTAAGGTAATACCTCAATGAGCACGAATAACAGCTGTGATTTGATTTGGCATGAACTGGACAAGTTTCTGGATGTAGTCAACATCAATGTTCAGCCACTCCTGCATCAAAGAATTCCACAGTTCAGCAGATGTTGTGGATGGCTTCTTTGGCTGTACCACCTCTTCTTAAACTATGAATCCTGGCGCACACCCCGCAGGTATTTATAGCCCGATTGTCCTTGTCCAGTGCCATCTACCTGAAGCCTGAAGTTACTACCACCATAAGCACAACAATTTTTTGTCCGGTGAGCTTATGTTCCCAGCATCCTATGCACACTGCATTTGAATGCTACAGTAATTTGAAAAACAGATTGCACTGCAAAGTGTGCATAGCTAGCTAATTAGCCAGAGGCAGGTACATCCCTAATAAAAATATCAGCTCCTTGCTGTCCTTTGTTTGACCACTGGTGACCCCAGGGCCCTAACTTACTGGTATCATACTATTATCTATAGAAATCCAATTACTTACATTTTTCCAGTGCCTTTGTCTATTTGGCCATGCAGTTAGTAAATTGCTAATTGGTGGGATATAAGCTTATTTTACACACTAGCTACATTAGCATCATAGCTCACAAAACTAAAGAAGCAGTTTGAGAATTGTTGCTGTTTTAAAGATAGAGGATTCATTAATGTGAGTCATAGTAAGTAGGTTTAATTGTATGCTTGTGATTTACTATTTGTGTGCTTGTGAATCAGAAATTAAGAAGGAATGTGTGTGTGTGTGTGTGTGTGTGTGTGTGTGTGTGTGTGTGCACATGCATGGGAGAGTGAAAGGAATTAAAGGGGAGGAGAGGGAGTCGAGGCTCCAGGTCATGAATATTTGAGAAAGAGAGAGNGTGTGTGTGTGTGTGTGTGTGTGTGTGTGTGTGTGTGTGTGTGTGTGCGCGTGTGCATGTGCGGGAATTTGTGATTAATCTCCACTGTTTTGCAGCCGGATGGGAGAACAGATGACATAGGTAGAGAGAAGCTGCTCTCTGCTAAAGGAGGACAACCACCGGTGAGAGCGCTCAGGGTTGGGGGGTGGAGAGAGAGTCAGAAACAGTTTGTGTTTGTATGTGACTCACTGAGGAGGAACGGATTGAAAGAGAGAGAGTGAGAGAGAGTAGTGGGGTGAGAGAAAGCGAGAGGGGTAGGGAGAGAGAGAGAGCTAATCAACTTATCAGAGAGAGAGGTGGGGCTTTGGGGATAATGTTATTAGATGTCAGTCAGCTGTCAGTCAGATGTGGAGTGGTCAGTGCACTCTGTACTGACCTCACGGACAGGTCCCACCTGCTCTTCCTCGCGTGTCTCTCTCACTTCCTGTCTAATTAAATAATGAGTGGGTGAGGTTATGTGTGTGTATTTGAGTGCTGTTTTGATGCATGAATGTACATGATTATAAGAACTAAATGAGACATTAGGCATGGTAGCAATTTCTGCTTATGAGATTTTACAGATTTTTATTACTGCTTTTGTGCCCTTCTAAGTCTATCTAGTGTCAACACACACACGCATGCACACACACTCAAAGGCCCGCCTCCACACAGACACACACTGCACACATACACACTGAAAGTGCTGAAAGCAGATTACCCCTCCTGGGTATTCCACACAGTAGATTATGTGGGATTAGAGTCAGAGCTGGATTAAAACACACAAGTTAAAGTGGTGCCCTTCCTCTAATCAAAGACACATGCTTGGTATATGTGGGTGAGGGTGTGTGTGGTGAGTGAGCACCAGGGTTTGGTAAAGTGGTCTAAATCAGTACTCAAGTAGAAGTATTGATGATCAGGGAAAATACTGACACAAGTAAAAATAAAAGCACTTTCAGGTTAAGCAACATGAGTAAAAGTACAAAAGAATCAAGTCAAATAAGTTAAATGCTGAATAATGTTGCGGCACAATATATCGTTTTAGAGTTGTCGCTGCAATGTGCACATGCGTAATACTCACGTCGCAGGACGTGCAATGTTTGTAAAGGCAAATTAAATGTCTTGCTTTGTCATGCTGCAACTTTTTTGCTGCTTGATACAAAAGAAAATTGTTCATTGAGTCTGAGGCTCTTAAGGCACATAGAAGAGTAGTCACAGTACTCTTCTGCTTTTGTGTTTGGTGAGTTGAAATCGATTATAGAGCATCAACATTCCAGGAAAGATCGTTCACACACAAGAGCACAGGAGCTGTTTTTTGTACGGCTCAACAAAACCAAATGAAATTAAACTCTAAACTCAAAATACTCTAGTAAGCATCTATACCAGAACTTTGTCTTTCATTAAATTCATCCCATATTTCAGACTTGCTTGCTAATTCACATTATCTATTCCATCTACTCCTGTGGTATGAAGTCAAATACCATCCTTCAGTTCTTTAGTTTTAGTCAAAATGGCAAGTTATTCATTATCAGGAGGAAATTAGGAATTAAACATCTCACTTGAAAAAGGAAAGAGAAAGTTAAATGGGAATAAGTGAAAAAACAGGAGTTTACAACACTGGAAAGTGAAGGGATTCTATTATGCTTTCAGGTCTGCAGAGTTATAAAACTCAAGGTACACGCCAAAGGGAGTAACCCAGTGAAACTTTTCCCAGCTACCTGAAACACCTTGTTGGAATTCCAGCTGTTATCTCTGTTACATAGTGATATAATCTCATACAAGACACAGGAGCTCTAACAGAGCTTAAGAGGATGGCTACTGAAGCAGAAAACTGAAGCATGCACATCTATTCTAGTAGATCCCAAAAATAAAAATTATGAACATTGAAAATGAGGTCTCCTTTAAAAGGTATAGCAAAAATGGGTCTTCTAACAACCATGCAAGGCTGCCACCAAAACTCTCCCCATTAGCAGTACTTCCAAAGTTCTTTGAGAGAGAGGAGAAAATCAAGCACTAGAAGACAACTCCATGCCATGGATCTGAAAGGATGTGTAGCTGTAAAGAAACCCTTGCTGAGAAAATCAACCCGCTTCTGAGGACTTTGGAACATGAAAGCCGTAATAAAGGCAAAGGGTGGGCACAGTTTACACTGGGAAAATATCTTTTCTGTGAAACGTTGTTGGGTGGACTCTGACTTTTGCTCAGTGCTGTATAAACAGAATATAGTTTTTATACAATATTGTTTATTGTTATACTTTATTATTATTATTATTATAAAGTGCAATACTGGAATGCACAAAAACCTTAAGTAATATGTTAATATCTATATTAATATTTTCCTAAATTGATATAACAGTAGCTCTCCAGGTTTGCTGAGCTAACGTCTTTGAAGGTGTAGTATATGATGGGTATGCTGACTGACATGTTGTGGGTTTTTTTTGTAGATGGCTTCAGAGTCTCTTACATGGAGGGACCGGTTGCCAGGATACTGCATCAATGTATCCTCTATACTACTTATGGTTGGTATTTGTGTCTTTCATGTGTTCCTGCTAATTTATGCATATACGACTTCATCACTGGCATATCTTCAATCTCTCTCTTTCTCTTTCTCTCTCTCTCTCTCTCTCTCTCTCTCTCTCTCTTTCTCTCTCCTCCTTTCTGTCTGTGTTTCAGGTGGGGGTGACATTCTCGGCAGTGTCCGGTGTCATTCTGTACCGGATCATCGTTTTCGCAGTGATGTCAATGAACCCTGACCATGAGGCCAAAGCTAATGTGCGTGTTACCGTGACAACCACTGCTGTCATCATCAACCTGCTGGTGGTTTTGGTACTGGATGAGATCTACGGGGCTGTGGCAGTCTGGATCACAGAACTGGGTCAGTCAGTGTGTATGTGTGTGAAGTGTAAGAGAGAGAGAGAGAGCAAGAGAGAGGGGGAGAGAAAGTAGTCTGTATGGGGAAACATATTGAGGGTTTATGGCTTATTAATGGTGACTCCATTACATCTGATGGCACTGAGACGTAATTAGTCAATAATATGACAGTGGGCCCCAATGCTGCTAAATGGTCAATGATGATGACATACTGCTGTTTTCAGAGATCCCAAGAACTGAGGCAGCATTTGAGGAACACCTGATCCTGAAGGCTTTTCTGTTGAAGAGCATGAACGCTTTTGCACCTGTCTTCTATGTGGCCTTCTTCAAGGGCAGGTTAGTTATAACAACGTATGCACAGAGTCCTGTAGGTATTCATATTCACACAGCTTTGGAGCATGACATGTCTACATGAATTGGTTGGCAGTGCTCTTGAGCAGCATGGAAGGAGAAAGTATAATACGTTGAATAATATGGGCAATATGAAGCACTGCATTTATCTATCACATAACCTTCTTGGGTCGTTTAGGTTTGCAGGTCGTCCAGGGGATTATGTGTATGTCTTTAAAGACTTCCGCATGGAGGAGGTATGAACTCAAACTCTCAACCTTTGATAGTATTTGTGCAGTTTTCCGCTTGTGTCATGATTGTGCCCTTGTGTGTTACAGTGTGCTCCAGCAGGCTGTCTTATTGAAGTCTGCATTCAGCTTGGAATGATCATGCTGGGGAAGCAGCTTATCCAGAACAATGTGTTTGAGATTGCCATCCCGTGAGTTTTATGCACACATACATGTGTTTCAATTAACCTGATCTTGAGCTGGATGCCATTTTGTAGCCATTTATTACACATTCAAATGCTTTTCCAAATATGTTTGAAATGTTTCATAAATTCTTTGACAGTAGTAGCTCTAGGAGAACATCACTGTTCATTCGATTCCACTCCTCTCTCTTTCTCTAGAAAGCTGAAGAAGATGTATCGTACATATAAGGAGGAGAAGGAAGGAGGCGAGAAGAAGAAGGACAAAGATCCGAATCGCCCACGTCACCGCTGGGATCTAGATTATGAGCTGGAGCCATTTGAGGGCCTGAGTCCTGAGTATATGGAAATGAGTGAGTGTGAATTTGGAGCCCAAGTCCCTCTTCAAAGTCAATGTAAATCAGAAACATAATGCATTTTCCTTGCATACTATGCAGTAATTCTGAATGAAACGTATTGACAAAGACATTTTATAGGCAGGCAAAAGTCATTCGATTTTGATGGAATATTTTGAGAAAACAAGACTTTTGACATGATATTGTCACTATAATAGCAAAAACTGAAAAACTGAAATAGTTATTTACATTTACATTTACATTTAGGCATTTAGCTGACGCTCTTATCCAGAGCGACTTACAAGGTTATTCGTTTTACAGGTAGGCCAGTGCAGCGTTAGGAGTCTTGCCCAAGGACTCTTATTGGTGTAGCTCAGCATTTGCTACCTAGACTGGGATTCGAACCCCCGTCTCCCACATGTGGTGGTAGTGCTCTGGTGGGTAGTGGTGTTAACCACTATTTAAAAGTGTGTCGTTGGATTTCAGGGGAGCGCCCAAAAGAGGACCCTTTATACTGATGAAGATATAATGATAATAGATTTATCTGCTTGTGGGGGTCCCAAGCACAACTGACATTACAAAATGTTTTTCCACAAATTGAATATAATTACTATGTTTTCACAAGAGAGTTTTAAACGTTTTTGAAGGTTTAAAGGTTTTAAAGGTAAGAACTTGTTTGTCTGTAAAATCACACACGTATTATTAGAAGAGTGAAAATATGATGATTCATGCTTAATAACAGCACAGACAGTCTAGTGAAATTTTGATCTCGACTGTGGGTGAAGGGTTTTGGGTAGATCTGTTCTTAGGCATTGCAGGATAATTAGCATGGTATGTTTAATTCAAACCATGACCATATTCATAATAGATTTAGGGCCGTTTAGCTGCAGTGTTACCATTTCTGATGTTATTCTGAATAAGCCTCAGTTAAGCCGTCATCTCCTTATTTTTAGGGCATCCATCTTATTCTTAGTGCAGTAATTGCGTATTTGAGTCTCATGCAAACAATGTGAGTTATGTTGCTAAAACATACAGGTACAGCACCAACTGATATAAATTAAATGCTGTTATTTCCAGCCAGGGAACAACAGTCATGGGATCTATTGTTTGTCGGTTTATGGGATGTTTGATCATTATTGGCTGTAGTGTACAGAGGTTTGGAACTATGCCAGATTACATTAGGTAAAGTTATTTATGTTCATAGTGTCTGAGAAGGAGGAGGGCCTGTTGTTTGGTAAAGAACCCGAACTGTAAGGAAAATGACCCCCTGTGGTACTGATAATATTAATAATTTATTTGTTTTCCACAGTTATCCAGTATGGATTTGTTACACTCTTTGTGGCATCATTCCCGTTGGCTCCTGTCTTTGCTCTACTCAATAATGTCATCGAGATTCGCCTTGATGCTGCAAAATTTGTCACTGAAATACGGCGGCCTGATGCTGTCAGAGCAAAGGAGATCGGTATGAATCTATTTCAGAAACCATGGTTCATTCATTTCATTTCCAGTCTAAATGGCAATTAAGTAATTGAGCAATTAAAAATGACGTTGAAAGTTACTAAAGTTACTTAAATATGTTATCATTCTTTCAGTACCCTTTGCCTTACAGATTCCATTCTTTTTAGAAGACTTGCTTTCAGTTCTTCAAAGAAACCTGCAGGAATAATTTTCAGACCTTCAAAGTTCAGTCTTAGAAGTTGATCACACTTTCTTCTTTTTCATACTTTCCAAGTAATTCCCAA
Organism: Semaprochilodus insignis; assembly: GCA_034552555.1. Lineage (NCBI taxonomy): Eukaryota > Metazoa > Chordata > Actinopteri > Characiformes > Prochilodontidae > Semaprochilodus > Semaprochilodus insignis. The sequence goes on along the minus strand of CM067486.1, from coordinate 23,757,091 downwards.
GACATTTATTGATGTTGAGGTCTGGGTTGGTCAGTCCATTGTTTTGAGAAGAACAGCAGCTTCTTTCTTTTATTTGTAAATGTTCTTTTTCTTTTTTCTATTGCCTTTCTTTCACACGGGCTACTACAGCTACTCAATAAAGCCTCACTCCGTAGATCAGATACCCAGTTTGTGTGCTATGGTGCATCATAGCACCAAAACAGACCCATGTCCGTCTCTTAAACATGAAAGCTTTCAGTGCTGTTTATCTGATGGTGACAGTTTTGGTGGTTTACTAAGTCTTACACATCTGTTAGGAGTCCCATTTTCTTTTCACCATTTAATAACTTTTTGATTATCTTATATATCTCATATCTCTTATATGTTATAATCTCTTCAGAAATATCTCCCATATATAAATAACTTGGACTTAATTACCTTTTTGACTGGAAATTTGACAGGTCTCTCACGCATGAAGAGTCAGATTCACTTTTCAGTTTGTTTCATGTCTTATTCTTTGATTCACTTTGCTTTTTTTCCTTAGGAATATGGTACGACATCCTGAGTGGGATAAGCAAGTTTGCTGTTATCACAAATGTATGTAATAAAAGCATGTTTTATGTGTATGCTACATATATGTCAATTTGAGACATTGTTTAATGATTGGAAATGTGTGGATGGCCCAAACCAGCCATTTAGTATCCAGTGTTCGCCACACACTGTATGGAATATAGACATACACTGTATAAAATCTAGATTCAACACCTTGGAGAGGTAAAACAGTAAATGTTGTGATGTAATGCCAAGTTTGTGCCAAAGTGTACATGTAAGGACACTAAATCAACAAATCTGTCCGTTCTTTCTTTCTTTCTTTCTTTCTTTCTTTTGTCTCTCTCTCTCTTTCTCTCTCAGGCATTTGTTATTTCCTTCACGTCAGAATTTATTCCTCGGATGGTGTATCAGTATCTGTATAGTGACACAGGCACCATGCACGGATTTACAGACCACACACTGGCATACTTCAACACCAGCAACTTCAAACCCGGCACAGCACCCAACAGCACACGCTTTGACAGGGAGCTCCGTATCTGCAGGTGTGCACAAGGACCCAAATGCACATACACAACCACACACACATACACATACCCACACGCAGACCCTAAATCAGTGAGTGTATCTTTCTTTTAAGAGAAATAAACTAATTTCCTTGCATTTTGAAAGGAAGTAGTTTTAAGTAATTTCTTAACACTGTTAAACTTTCAAAACATACAATCCACAAACCAAACCAAAGCCATTGTTGCTGTGATGATCTAAATCAGAAACGTGTGATTAATATATACTCCCCTGTACAGTCTACAGTGTTTGGTTCTGTCCATTCATACTGAAGTTCTAAGCGGTGTTTCAATGAGTGCTATTTAAATAGGGTAGCTGATCAAAGAAGAGCTCATTCTCCTTATATTAGACTTAGTGGCACTAAAAGGCAGAAAAATGGCCATGCATAAAATAATTCTGTTATGCACAATACATTTGTTTTATGTGTTGCTTCTTTTGGTACATAAAACCACATGAGTGACAAGTGGATAACGTATCCACAGAGGAGGAGAAAAAATAGGCCCTTTAATATAAGAAATGGGCCTCTTTTCTATCTTTCTCTCTCTCTTTGCCTCTCATTCATTCTCTCCCTCCTCTTTCAGGTATAAAGACTATCGAGATCCCCCATGGTCTCCTGAGTCCTATCAGCTCTCTAAGCAGTACTGGTCTGTGCTAGCTGCCCGACTGGCCTTTGTCATCTTTTTCCAGGTCAGTGGAACCTTATTCTCTAGCCATAGTTAAATGTTGTTTGGTGATATAACATAGATTTATATCAAACTGTAAATACATGTTTTGATTATTCTTGCCTCCTCCTGGTGTATTTTACATTGTGTTTTTCAGAACCTGGCAATGTTCCTCAGTATGCTCGTGGCATGGTTGATTCCAGATGTGCCACGCTCTCTAAAGGAACGGCTGAAGCGGGAAAAGGTCCTGTTGTTGGATCTTCTCCTCAGTGAGGAGGCAGAGAAGCAACGTCGGCATTCCCAGCGCCCTGTCAACATCGACATCACCATTAAGAGCCCAGAGGAGGAGGAACCCTTGGGGCCAGAGTGCATCACAGTGCCTCAGAGCCAATCAGCTGATGACCTGAATGAGCTGCAGAATGCAGACAGAGAGATTAAACTTGAGCTGGTAGCAGAGGAAACTGTCACCACAGGTCAGCCTGAGCCTGGTTCCCCCACTGAGTCCCCTGGCAGCCCACAGTCAACTTCCAAACCCCATGTTACATCAGATCCTCCGTTGAATCCAAGTCAGGGAAAAACAGGAGCCCACTCTCGAGAGTTTGACCTAGATAAGCCTTCACCTCGAGATCCCAGCTCCAGGCCCAGAAGCCGCTGCCGAACCCTTCCTCCCAGACACAGAGGGATTGAAACAGGAGACAGCTCAAGCAAAGCAAGTCACTCTACTAGTTACATACAACTCAGCCAGAAAGTTCCTCCATCACCCAGCGAGCTCTTGCGTAGCACTCCCAGAGTACCATCACAACTTCCATCTAAAAAAGATCTCTCCAGTAGTCAGATTGTCATGCTTTCCCGACCTTCCTCTAAAACGGAGCTCTCCGGCAGCCAGTCATCTGTGCTATCACGTCTCCCATCCAACACAGAGCTTTTAGGCAGCCAATCAGGAGCATTTCCCCGTCCTCCATCAAAACAGGAAATCACAAGCAGCCAAGCAGCAGTGGTGCACTCGCCATCCAAGTCAGAGTTTACAAGCGACCAAGCTACAGCACTGCCACGGCCTCCATCTAAACAGGAAATCACAAGCAGCCAAGCAGCTTTGGCTCGTTCGCCATCTAAGCCAGAGTTTACAGGCAGTCAACCAACAGCACTGCCACGACCTCCGTCCAGACCAGAGTTGTCAAGCAGTCAGTCAACTGCACTGCCAAGACCACCATCCAAACCAGAGTTGATGGCTAGCATTGCAAAAGGACTTCCACTGCAGGACCCAAGCACAAAAGCCAAGTCCCGTTGTCAGACTCTCCCCTCTAGGCAAAGAGGACCTGATGCTGTGGAAAACTCAGCACCCAGAGCCAGCCACTCCACCAGCTTCACACATCTTAGCCAGAAGGTCCCTCCTTCGCCCAGTGAGCTAACACGCAACACCCACGTGTAAGCGTGAATGGACAAAGCAGAGTTTTGCTCCACCCCTCCTGCAGCTCTCAACCAATCACCTCTTCAGTGCCAGGCAACCCAGTCAACTCATCATCGACTCATCGTAAGGCCCACTGAGGGCAAGATAATCAGTAACTGTTTGTTTGTTTATTAAGGTCTATTCCATCATGTTTGTGGTTAGATGATGGTCAAACATTTTTTTGTTTGGTTGCCAAGTCATTTTGGGCACTGTTCTGTAAGTTGTGATGTGGTGTTGGGATGCAACCTCCATACTTTTGTGTGCCAAGAGGTGCACTTTAGGGTTTTTTGTGTTTCACTGGAAATAAATTTTTGGGCTTAACAAATATTTGACACATTCCAGTACTGTGAATATACATTCCACTCACCTTGCAAAGATTCTCTCTTCCTGTTTTGAATCTGGCTAAAGTAGAAGTGAGAGAAATAAGAACTCCCTCGGCACTGTGTGGCCTTACACATGCCATAATAATTTGGGGGAACATCCGTGTTATGATGGTTTTGTTCAGGGATGAGTGTTGACATCAATGTTCAATGTTCATGTTCATAAAAAAAATGTTTGTCTGTGCATAGGAGATGTAATTCACATTGTAAAACCTGAAAATAAGCTGTTCAAATCATTTAAGTGTTGTGGCACTGTAAAAAGCATCAAACATTAGTGTTTCTAGGAAAGACAAAGGCCTGAGGAAAGTTTTACCCATGAGCCATGCCTCCTGAACCTTTAATCTTTAAGGCCACCAATTGCCTCGACTCGGGTGAATCGTCCTTAATGTGTAATGTGTCAAGTGTGACTTGAATTGAGAATCGTTTCTGTTCTTAAATTCATTGTGTATTTGTGTGCTTATTATTTTAAGTTACAGTCAAGGCAGTTGGTTAGCCTTTGCTAGCTTTCGGAAAAACAGCTTATGGGTTTCATTTTTAGACAGTGTTTACAAATAAGTTGAGGCATTCATTGGAGGGAAATCCTGGGGCTCGATTTCCGTTCAGATAAATCGTACAAATGTATTTGTGATATTGCATTTTATGATGCACAAATCAATTGAGCAGCCTCTTTGTTGGGTTTTACAGTGATATGCAACTCCACTGTAACTAAAACATACCGGTGTCACTTAAATGTGAAGATTGCCACATAAATATCAACTAGGGATGCATCGATCATGAATTTGTAAGGACATTTTTATGGACAATTCCGATTTTTTTACAGCCAAATTGACGGATGACCGATGTTTTGCTGATTTTTTTATTAGCCAGTTTTTTAATCCGAAGCTTACACTGTGTGGAATAAATGGAGCACATTTCCAGTCCTTTTTATTAGCCAAATGTGCAATATGAACAACACTATTTGCTCTTTAACTGGCATTAAAAATGTTTCAAATTGGTGGCCTATTTTAATTACATGAATAAGAGAGGCAACTGACTATTTAGTACAATGAATTATGCAGAATTATGCTACAGGTATAGCAAAAGCATTCAGATACAGCATGAGTGCACTTACCAGGCGCATGTTTTTTATGTCTGAAAATCGCAATACAGACCTGCCAATATAAAAAAAATAAAGTGGCCAGTTGCTGATTTTGTGTTTTAAGCAAAATTCTGATTCCAATCCCATTTATGCATCCCTATTAAAGGCACAGTAAGCGATTTATTCAAAATACACTTCTCCTCTCAAATTGAGCAAATTTCTCCTCATATTGTGCTAACTGATGCTCATACACTGTCACTGTCCTGTCACTGTAAATAGACAACAAATAACAAAAAAGTAAACAAACAAAACACAGAACACTCTTTAAGCCAGTTAGCAACAAGGGATGTTTGTGTTTGTGCACAGGACAGGGGGAAGGGGAGGGGCTACAAGCTGAACCCCATGCATTGTCAAGAAAAAGTGAAAGAGAAGAAGATCTAAAGAACAAAGATTCAGAATAAAGTTTGTGTTTACTTTATTGAGGCATTTTAGCAGTGGAGAGACCTCTTAGAGTTGATGAGGCTGAAGTTGGCCGACTAATTGTTTGAATTTGCTAATTGATTGAATTTTTTGTTCCCCTTAAATGGTGACACCTGAGGCTTGAACAAGAAAAAGGTAAAAGCGTAGCTGAGCTCAGCTGGTGTGTATCAGTAACTTATTTTTGCTGTTTAAAGGACCAGTAAGGACCATTTGCTAATGTTTATGAAAGCAACTGGTTAGCACCACCACAGAAGCAGTTGTAGCGACAGTTTGCCCATAACCCATAACCTAGCTAACGTCTGATACACTGCTTGCTACATTGTTGTTTGCTCTGCCACTATAGAATTCTATTTGTGCGTACAATGAATGAACGGTTTTGCGAAGGGTTTTATGGCCATGAAGATCTAGAAGATGAAAATTTGTTTTGCTGTTTCTTCAGAATCGCTTACTGCGCCTTTAACTGAACGCAATAATAAGCAGTAGTTCTGAACAGCAGAGGAAGAAAGGGAGTATATCTTAACATATCAACAATGATCACTTTTAGCTAGTCCCCATCAACATCCACAGAACTTCAAGTGCACCTAAACAACTATTTTTATGTTGACAAAAAACAATTTTGCTATGTTGTGACTAACCTTAGCCAACATTAATAAATGATATTTTAGAGCATTTAGTACAGGGTATTACTACATGGTATGTCAAAAAAAATAACACTGTGCAGTCATTGTCTTCACAAAGTGAACTGTTATGTAACTGTTTCAGTACAGACAATGAAATTGTTCAGGTAGAGGAACACAGCTCCTCCTCCTCCAGAAGAAAGCACAGAGTGTGACTGTAGACTTGCTGTTTGCTGAGTGGCGATACGTGTATGATATGCATGGGGCTTTAGCCTGGGTTAAGTTAACTAAGCACAAATACGAGCCAGCATTTACATATGTAGACCAGTTCTGTGTCACTTCTAGAGATCTTGAGAAACTGCAACAATATTTTGATAATATAAAGAAAAAAAACGTTATTACTGTTCATAATAAAATATGAATCAATGAAGTCTCTGTTTCTTCCTTTAGCATTAGCAAGGCTCTCTGCCTTGCACACTGAAGTGTTTTCAGGCCTGCTGGGGCTGGGTTGGTTTTGATTTACTGTATTATGCTTTACTGTAGATGTTGTTCCTCAGAGCACCACTAGAGAGAGCAAGAACACCTTGACCTGCATTGAGGGCCAGAATACCTGAGGTCAGGAGTGTGTATATGTATCCTCTGAGGTCTCTCTGAGGTCACATGACTTTCCAGTGTAATGAGTCTGCAGTCTGGTGCTGCTTATGTACTTACTGCTCTGTGTTTCTGAGGTTCAGCATTGAACTAGCAATTAGTGACATAATGAGATTTGCATACTGTGAAATATGAAAGTCTGCTCTCAGGGGTGAGGCAGCCAGGGCACTGGCCCCAGTAAAAACCTGACTGGCCTCTTAATTGCCCTTATCCTGTCAACTAACTTCCTCCAAGCATGTTGTTGATTGGTATACAAGCTAAATTCTAAATGATGGATATGCCACTTAAATTAATCAAGGAGATTCTCCTGCTGCTGCAAGCAAGGGTAATTCCGAAGAAGAGTCCCATTCCCTGGAAGCAGATGATGGGAATGTGTATACAGATATAGTATTTTATTTTTTATGTTGTAAAGATTTATAAGTTGAGAGGTTCCAGGACTGCTGTAAGGGGCTGGATAACATTGACTTGGCTTAGGGATTTGAAATATTAATGATACTGTTAAATGAAAAAAGGTTCAAGCACAGCAAGCTTTATGGAGCCAGTATAGGTCATTTAGAAGACAAAATACTCTGGAGGGGTTTCTGCCAATTTTATAACACACTGACCTTTTAACCTTTTAACCTTCACATGGTACCCATATTAATGGTACCCATAAATAAATAGAAAGCAGTATAGTCTTTTTCCAATCTGTTTTCCCAATTCGTTCCTTGTGGAGAACACCAGGATACTTCATATTCATGACAGAATCACAAACATTCTCCTAGGGGTCTCTGAACTCCCCTACAGCAGGCTGTAATCTTTTTCACTGCTCGCAAATTTGCGTGACAATCGTGGTTCTGAAATGATTAGCCTTGTGATTACATATCTTACTATTCCTGCTACTTCTACTACTTCTGGAAAATATAATAAATTGTTTATGTGCAAAAGTCTGAGGCCATTCAAATCAGGTTTTTATTTATTTGTTCAGTTTTATTTCAACCTGCAAATAAACAATAGAATATTTTAGAAATTTGCTACAATTGTTTTTTACATTTGATTATATTCAAGATTCTTCACTCTTTCTAGGCCACTATGTAATGTAATGTAATCAATTTGTTTAGTCTCATTTCTTCTATTGCAGCTTCTGAGCAGCTACTCTCAAGTGGATTTGATCTACTCATCCGAGGCCCTGGGACAAATCTGTGGGGTCCATGTAAACAAGAGACATGCCAACTACTAAGAAATTCTACAACCCTGTTTACAAAAAAGTGCAAACTGTAAATAAAAACAGAATGCTGTGATGTGCATTCATATATACCTAATATCGGATTGAATATAATAAAAAGTCAGCATATCAAAGGTTGAAATTGAGAAATTATATAGTTTTTGGAAAAGATATATGCCCATTTTGAATTTGAGGCCAGCAATGCAATTAGGTTGGGACAGGGGCAGCAAAAGACTGGTACAGTTGAATACTGAACTGTTGAGCAGCTAAAATCCTAAATCAAGGAAGAATGGAAAACATTTCATTTTCAGAACTACAGTAATTGGTCTCCTCAGTTCCCTAGCACTTGTTGAGTGTTGTTAAAGAATGAAAAGATAAACACAGTGGTAAAAGTCAACACATGCCAACTGTTTAAATGTTGGCATCACTGACAAATTCAAAATGGATTTGTTAAAAAACAATCAAATTTCTCAGATTTAACATTTAATATGTTAATCTTTGTACAATGTTTGATTACATATAAGGTTTAAATGATTTGCATATCCTTGTATATGTTTTGCACAGTGTTCCAGGGTTGTAAAATCCATGTAAATATTTCAAGGATTCTACTTTTAACTCCAATTGTCATGATGATAATATCATTTGTAATAATAAATTAGAAAATAAAAAATTGTTTCAACTGTTTCAAGTAGTGACTTTGAACCCTGCTGTATATCAATAGAGTGCCTGATGCTTCATAAATGTATTTCCCGAAGAAAATGCAGAGTGATGGTACAGCTTAAACAATGTTGCTTGGGTGTTGTAAGGTGTTGCTAATTAAGGGACTCTGAAGGCATTTACTTGGCCCCTGAAAAATTCTAGAATCTCCACTGTTCCCATGCCCAACACACACACACACACAGGCTTTTCTTCGGGAGGAGCTTTGTGGTGGTGGTGAAGGAGGTGCAGTTGGGAGGGGGGAGTGGGTTGTGGGTTAAAGTATGCTGTGAAAATATGTGTGGAGTCATTATACTGGGCAGGACTTTTTAGGATCACTGACTAAAGGTGTGTCTTGTCTACGTGTGTGTGTTGTGTATGAAAAGCCCAGAAGGTGGAGGGAGGGCCGTTACAGGAGAGGGAGTGTTTGAGAAACAGACAGAGGGCTTACCTGTTACAATCGGGCAGAGAGGAGAGAGTCGGGAAAAGGCAGGTAGGAGTATTACTGGCTTTTATCTTAAGACTTTACTGCTTCTGTCTGGGCTCGGGCTGAAACACACTTGTATTCACAAAACAAAACAAACCTTGTACCTGCTTCATGGCCACAAATGCAAATTCAGCCTACTGAAGCCTACTCAAGTGTTAAGATCTGAACCTCTAGCTACACGGGCATTCCTGAGGCGAACTTGTGTAATACAAGACTGTTCAACAACTATAATAGAGTTCCTGTGACTAACAGTGAACTGGTTTATCCTTATTACAATGAGCACGTGAGCTAGTTTGTCCTTCTTGAGCTTGCAAGTCATTATATAAAGTGCACTAACAGGCTCCTTTCAGAGCTGTTCTAACATGCTTTCAATCCTCTCTCTCCCTCCCTCTCTTATTCTCTCTCGCTTTCTCTCTCTCACACACACAAATCTAGCTATTGCTATAAAATTCAATTTGGAAGTCATTTTTCTTCAATAACTTTAATCAAATATATTACAACATACAGTAATTTGATTGGATTTTTCTACTATTTTAGCTACTTTTTGTCTCTCATTGCTCGCTAGCAGCTCAACACATAGTCTTGCTGATCCAGACATGATCTTACAATAAGATTACACATCCGCCTATTAAATTGTTAGTCCTGGATTGTAGCACAGTCCACTGCTCACAACAGTCCACCCTGTCAGAGACATTATAAATGAGGAGACAGGTCACTGGTTGAAATATGAATGGGAAATGGGAACATGGTGTCCATTTACAGAGAAAGTCCTGCCCTTTCCCCCAGTTTCTCTAATTTGCTCTATTTTGACATACAGAACACAATAATAAAGTAACCTAAACCAACTACCCAGCACAATGCTGTTTTTCCTTTCTCAAGAGGTAATGTTTACTTTTACCACACGTAATGTGTTCTCTGTACATACAACATACATCTGCATACTTATCAGGCCTTTGGAGGGACTTTTCAGCTCTGATAACTCACATTACATCCACACACTAACAACAGTCTTGTTGACAGAGTTGACAAGCACATTATTGTCTTATAATTTGAGCTTTGCTTTCATGTCAGAGGTGAATTGGTTTGAAAAGTTTCCAGCTTGTTTTGTTCCCACCCTTGTTAAGTCTACGTTCCCACCCACTTTTAGCCCAAATCTTCTCACGGCTGTCCTTAGATGATCTCATTATGAGATCCCGCCTGGCCCCGCGAGACTACTTAACACAGTTTTTCACACACAGAGAGCCAGTGTCCTTGTTATCCTGATAACAGTTTCCTCAGTTATCAGATCTTTTATATGATCATATTGCTTGTATAACCTCTGCAGGTGGAATGGCCACTAGGTTTGTGGGAAGAGTTTAAAGACCTTCCTTATACTAGACTCGTTTTCTTCTATGTTTGTAGGTGTGGCAGTGAACATCATCTCATCATTACCATTCAGTTTGCCTTAACATGCTCCTCTGAAGTCCTGTATGTCTGAAACTCATCAGTGTGTAAATGTTTACTTTGATGGAGAGAAGCTTTTCCACTATTTAAGTAGTGCTGCCGGTGCTTAGTATGTGTGTGTCTGTGTCAACAACTGCCAAGAGCCTGTGTTCCTTTGCTTAGACAAATACTATGTGTCATATTTCTGTTATTTCTTGGGAATTATTGGGATTTTTTTGGACTATTCCCATAACTTGGGTTAATAGCTGGTCTGTGTAAGAATACCTACCAGGCAGGTTTTGGACATCTTTCTATGTGTGTAGTTGAAGGTATATGTGACAAGATGGAGACTGAATCTCTGTGGCCAGATCGCTGGAGGCTGTTTTAATCTGTGTGTGTGTGTGTGTGTGTGTTTTCCAGGGCGATGCTCAGTGAGTGGTTTTGGTGGGATCGTCTGTGGCTGCCTGTGAATGTAACATGGGCAGACCTGCAGAACACAGAGGGGCGTGTGTATGCTCAAGTGTCTCACCTGTACATCATTTTACCTATAGCGGTGCTGCTGTTGGGCCTCAGAGTCCTGTATGAGAGGTACACATGTGCATGTGCACACATATATTGAAGTATTGGATGATAAATACAAATAAATAGGATGTATTATGCTCATTTAGTTTTGTGGGTCTACTGCAATTTTGGGGGTATATTATACTGTATATATATATATTATCATACAGTACATATAGATTCACCCCCTGTCTGAAACCAATGAGCCAAAAAGAGCCAAATGTGCTCTGATTGGTCATCTCGCCCATGCTGTTCTCGCCACATGGCCTAACAGGTTTCCCCATTCCCCCATAGCTTATATTTAAAATTGGATCACTGTCTGCCAAACTGTTTTGATCTAAACCAGTGTTTCCTTACTTTTGAGTCACCCTGTATATATGTAATAACCACTTACATGAAATCATTGTAATATGCTAGTCCTGTACTACTTCACAGTTTTAAATAGTTATTAAGAAGCTAGGAAGAAAAAAATGAAAATAATATATGTGTCTAGAATGATTAACAGGGTTAAAGATTATTCTGTATTGGCTAAAAATGCTGTAGAACATCAAACCAAAACAAAAACATCAAAACAAAGCTATAACAAAATTAATATTAATATAGCATTTAACAACCTTGTACCTTTTCAATATTTTTTAAATATTTAACACAATAACTGAATAACAGGGCAAAGTATTTCAGTAAGCATTTCAGTTTTTGGGTTTATAATATTTAAATCTGCTACACATATAAAATAACAATTTTGAACAGTAGTGTATTTGTTCAGAAAATGCATGAAAACAAACACACATGTTCTAGCCACATCCTTTATGAGGTGTGATGAACAAATTACACCAGAGAGTGTAACTGTGGCAATGGACATGCCTTTACACATGTGTGAAGTAAAACAGTAGGAAGTTGAGGAGTGTAGAGGTGTGTAGAAAGTGAAGAGCTGTGCACTGTGCTGATCTGTTCGTACTCTTGATAGACTGATTGCCCCACTTATTGCTGCAGCCCTTGGAGTGAAAGACAAAGTCCGTTTCCGAGTGTCGCATAACCGCACACTGGAACAGCACTACAGAACATGCTCTAAACAACCCTCACAGGTAAACCCACACACAGACTCTAGTGTTTCATAGACACTCACTGAAAATATGCCTACTCTGTAGAGACTCCCTGTATGTACATGTGTCCGTGTGTGTAGGCAGATATTAAAGGCCTCAGTAAAAAGGTGAGCTGGACGGAGCGGCAGGTGGAAAACTGGTTTCGCAAAAGAAGAAACCAGGACAGGCCAGGAGTACTCAAGAAATTCAGAGAAGCCAGGTACACACACACACACACACACACATACTCACACAGCTAAACCTAACAGATATGCAAAATGTAAGCATTTGTAAAATGTAAGCAAAATGTGCTGGAATAAGTGTATCAGAGACAGCAGTGCTGGGATCCTGTATGCCATGTCCATTTTTTTTCATGAAATTTACACACAATATACTGTCAGACAGAAATGTTCAGATTAAGAAAAACATTAAAAATATCAAAAATGAAGACTAGGTTTTGTTCCAACAATAGTGATTTCTTTAAAACCCACCCAACCAATCATACTACACTGCCAATGCAAGCTACAGCAGAAGGCAAGTACATCTATGCTCCGCACACACTGGGCAAAAAGAGACTGTATCACTGTGCTATAGCCTCTCAATGTTGGTCCCCCACCTTGTCAGATCAAATTTGCACCTCTCACAATACACGTGATGAAATATTCTTCATGTATATCAGTGTTTCTAAACATTTTCCGTAAATTACAGCAATGCTGTGAACATTTTGATCACCAATATCAAGACAGAAAAATCCCATTTTTGCTGCGTATTCTGCTTTTTGGAGGTCTAGTACACACTATGATATATTTATTGTGTCAAATATCTGATGTTTTGTGCAGCTGGAGGTTTGTGTTTTACCTTTGCGCTTTCCTGGGAGGCCTGCTGGCTCTACATGATGTGAGTAATAATCGCCAAATAGATCAAAAGTGTATTATTAGCCACTGAATCTGAGCCTATTTCAGTCAGAACATCTCAAAATGACCTTGAATCATAGCATGTAAGTGTGTGTAGGAGCTTACATGTGCATGCGCAAGCATGTGTGTGATGTGCCTCAAGGATAATAAGTAATATATTCCCACAAAACTCCAGCCAAATTCTGTCATTCATAGCAAGGCAAGGCTCCTTAACAGGCATGGACAAGCTCCTGTTACACACTCACACACACATTCACGTACTGAAACAAAACTACAGAATATCTGTATGAATTGTAGCTGTTTTTTGTGATACAGAAACCCTGGTTTTATGATTTACGGGAAGTGTGGGCGGAATTCCCCAAGCAGGTAAGTGAGAATAGAGGAGATATGCTTTATGACACCTTTGTTTCATGCAGAAAAATATAGGTGTGTGTCAGACAGCCTGGACTGTTTCTCTAGCGCTTAGGCTTCATTATTCTCGGCAAACAAGTTTCAGTTATGCTGGAACACCTATAAATCATGATCTTATCATTACTCCAACAAATATTATATACAACAGCCCTGCAGACATGCTCCAATAAATGATTGTTTAAAAAGACATTGTATTCCCTGGGCAATTGAGCACAAGATTTAGTTGAGGGAGCTACAGTTGATAAATACCTTCATTAGAAACATCATGATCAATCACTACACCCTGTCCAGTTTAAAGAATGTCTTCACTCCCTATGGTTTGGAAATACCCTTAATATCTGAAAACACTTTGTAGGGAACTGTGAGGACAACTGGAATACACCTAAGAAAACTAAGCTCAGAAATCTTGCACTGAAGCTGTGTCAGAAACAAAATCATTTAAAATATCAATATCAAATTGTGCTCGAAAGGCCACTGAAATTTGGAACTGGTAAATTCAGAATTCTAGATGATGCACAAGTTTACGAAATACAATGTATAACACAACCTTTAACCTTTTACATGAGTTAAAAGCTAAACCTGCAATCAATGTGGGGAAAAAATACAAAACTGATGCCCTGCTATTAAACCTATATGCTTTTCAATACAGCAAAGAAAAAGCAAGTTTGTAATCTCAATGCTCCAAACGGTGAAGTCGTAATTACTAGTATTATTCAGTAACTATTCAGTGTATGCAACCTTCTGAAGAGTACTCAAACACAGCATAAGATGGCAGAACTTTGCTAACTGCAAACACAAACCTTATACTTATTTGCACGCAGAGCCGGGAGGACCTTTGGTGTTGATTTGGGGAGTGTTTGTTTTTTTACATACATGTTTTTCATGGGAGAGGCCTTCTGGTTTTGCATGTGAGGATGTGACATTGTGTGTGCGCATGTGTTTGTGCATGCATGTGATTTGTTTTTTAAATGCCTGTTGGTGCGTCTGTGTGTCTATGTGTGTAGAGCCTGCTGGACTCTCAGTACTGGTATTACATGATTGAGATGAGTTTTTATGGCTCCCTCTTGTTCAGTGTGGCCATTGACGTCAAACGCAAGGTGAGATTTCATCCCATCACCTTCTTATCACACTAAAGGACACTTATTCAGCTCTCAATAAATTCTCACAAATCATCATGATTGGAAGGAAACACATTCTTAACACACACTTGAAACTTCTTAGGTTAATGTAAAAAGATTTTATTTGGTCATTTTGGACCATTTCTATTGATCTGTTTGTCATAAACAGTTAAGTCTGATGTAAAGAATAAACTTTTTAGATTATGTAAAAAGATTTAAAATGACAAAAATGACAATAGAATTAGAATTTACAACCATTTGCCAATTGTGCTTACACAATTTGCACATTTAATCCATCTGTGATATGAAACCCACATGCACACACACTAGTGAACACACACACTCACTTAGGCAGTGAATACATTTTCCCAAAGCAGTGGGCATTCCTATCCACAGCATCCAGGGAGCAGTCGGGAGTTAGGTACCTTGCTCAAGGGCACTTTAGTCATGTCCTGTGGGCCACCCTCCGACCACGAGGCTGGTTCCCTTACTTCCAGCCCACGACTGTGCCTCAGCATATCACAAGACCATCATTCACTTTTACACTGTCCTTACAGAATTAGAATTCAGTAGGATGCTTTACTGTTAACATGTCTTTAGGATTTATATACTGTATAAAAATGACTCTGCTCTTCTTGGCTGGCCTGTTAGCCAAACTGCTGTAAGCTGAATTGCTGGATATGTGTTAATGTACTGGGTTTTGTGACATCACAAAAACAACCCATTTAAAACAGGCCATATTTGCAGCCTATATATCGAATGTGAACTTTACGAAGCTGGGGAAAAAATACAAGATTTTGATATGACAGTCTTGGTTTGAATATCTGTTTTTGTGTGAGGAAGCTATGAGCTATCTCCACTGTTTTATCACCTTTCTTGTGTGCCTGAGGTTACAAAATCTCTTTTGATGTATTATCGTATGCCACTGATATGCTATCTCGCCTGTTACAGATCAAAGTCTCTGTCTGTCTGCCTGCAGGATTTTACAGAGCAGCTGGTACATCACTGGGCCACTCTGACACTGCTGTCATTCTCGTGGTGTGCAAACTACATCCGAATTGGTACTCTAGTCATGCTGGTGCATGATGCCTCTGATGTTTTACTAGAGGTACGAGACACAGAGAGAGAAAGTGATGAAGAGACACTTCATGTGTTCATGGGTTTATATTCATTCAAAGAGCAATATGTAAAAATTTTCATTTTAAAAATTATCGGCAAAATGTGACAAAATAAGGGCATGCCAAAGACATCCATTTATTGTGCTGCAGAGATAACTACTGAAGTTAGCATGATAACCAGTTAGCCCTGGCCCGCTGGACTAGGGCACCACTTTGCACCTAAAAAGGTGATAATGAGTCACTGTAGCATCGAGACAAATCAGCCCAACATGAGACGATGAAGAAACAGTAGTGCTGCCCCGACGGCGTATTCTAACCTCTTGTCAATCATGTTGAAGACGCTGCTCCCGGTTAGATCATTTAAGGTAGCCAATGACAGGAACAACTATGGCTAAGGGTCTTGGCAAGTGACCATCATAGCAAGACTCGGCAAGACTCCCAACTACATAACTTAGAGTAAGTTCAGACCATAAAATCAGTATAGTATTACAGTACTATGTATAAATAGTACTATAAGATAATACTAAATTCTTCTAGCACCTCTTAAAGATTCTAGTATGTTAGCACTAAATTAACATTTACATTGTGAAAATCACATAAATAATTTTTGACCATTCTAGATTAAAGTGGACTTTTGAAACTTGTACAATGTTTAATGTTTAAAGCTATATTTTAACATATATTTTGCCTTGTAATAGTTTAACAGTGATTCTTTCAGTATAGAGCCCTGCTATAGAGCTCTTGCCACCGTTCACCATTTAGCACTGAAGCGCATTGGTCGGGCTGCCGCTCATAATTGCAGTCAGTAATGTATCTATGACTTCCAGAAGGCCACCCTATTTTTTTCACACAAAACTGGTCTCACCCTTTAAAAACAGGGTTCTTTCCACCGAAAGTGTAACAGTAAGAGTAGTACTATAAAGCATGCAGAGTTCAAATACAACTAGAATGTTAATTATACTGCATAAAAACGGACCAAAAGTTACAGACATTTTGAGGCACAGAGGGTTCCCCACTGTTAGTTTCATAGTAGTTACTAAATAATTTGTTGTATTTATTGTGAACATTTAAGATCAATAACTAGGCCTAGAGTATAGGGGATTAACTGATTTAACTGGTCTGTGTTCCTCTCTGTCAGTCTGGGAAGATGTTTAACTACGCAGGATGGGAGCGTACCTGCAACAGCATCTTCGTCCTCTTCACTGTTGTATTCATGGTAACCAGGCTGGTCATCTTCCCTTTCTGGTAAGTACAAAAGAGAAAAAGTTAAACAGAATAAAACTAAATTCATGTTTACTGAAAGGGTAGCTCTAACATTGGAATCAACGTTTTAGGTTGATCCACTGCACCTGGGTGTATCCTCTGGAGCAGTTTCAACCATTTTTTGGGTATTATTTCTTCAATGCAATGCTGGTGGTCTTGCTGTTGCTACACATTTTCTGGGCCTCCCTCATTCTTCGCATGGTCAGAAAGTTCCTCTTTGGCAAAGTGAGTGGGTTTTTCCCCAATATGCAAATCAATGAGTAATACCAATATAGTAATAATAAATACATATTACAGTATCATCATTTCTCATTCAAAAGTCACTGTCATTTTTTTCATTCTGCAGATGAAAGGAGATGAGAGAAGTGATGAGGAAGAGGATGACAGTCTTGATGAAGATCACAACCATAAGCACAATGGACTATCTAATGGTCACTGACACATAGCCAGGAAC
Source organism: Semaprochilodus insignis (assembly GCA_034552555.1). Taxonomy (NCBI): domain Eukaryota; kingdom Metazoa; phylum Chordata; class Actinopteri; order Characiformes; family Prochilodontidae; genus Semaprochilodus; species Semaprochilodus insignis. Next base: position 23,739,954 of record CM067486.1, on the reverse strand, counting down.
AACAACAAAACTTTATGTCCATATTGGACACTCAGATCACTCATTAACTCAGTATATTCATAGCCTTTAATTTTTGTTAAGGTGTGTATATGTACTTTACACTGCTTTAGAGAACGGAAGCACGTCTGAGATACCTCCTTTTCAAATTCTGGTTTTACCTCCTCATTCAGCCTCCATGTTCTTCCACCTCGTCTTTGCCCTTCTTCTGTGCCTCTCACCACCCACAAGTATGAAACAGCACCTCCTACTGGGCCTTGAGGAGGAGTGGTGTTGCCTATTTATTGCTTTCATATCACACTACCAAAAAAGTTCTAGTTAGAATTGATGTAAGAGAGAAAACAATGCCAAAGTCCCTTTAGTTCAATAAAGTATATAAAACTCACCTCTCTACTGTTTACTTTATTGCCTTAAATGTTAGAAAACATGGTCGGGACAAGATTTACAAAGGTTTTACATTTAATGATCAGGGAATATTTTATCAAAGGCAAACATATTTTTAAATAAACACATGTAGTTAAATTGGAGCTTAGTCAGTATTTTATATATTTTCTCAAATAAGTGATGTAAACAGTATTACAAATGACACAATAATAAATAATGCTCCCCTTTAATACAAAATCACTAAAACTTTACATGTATGACATTTTAATGTATCACATTTTTGCATAATTATGGTTTTCAATAAACAATTTAAGTCATGTTCTAGCACTCCTGAAGCACTTTGTCCAAACTAATGCTGTAATGGGTACATAATTATTAAAGTTACACAATGATACTGTAATTATATCAGTATCAACAAATATTGTTTTAAAAATATCAGATACAGTTACATTTGACTTACATTTCAAACCAATATTTGATGACGCATTTATTGTTCTCCAAGGGAAGAATATTTTGTGAAATCTGAGCTACTGAGCTACAATTATTGGCAACATTTTACTGCCTTTGTTTAAGCTACAGAATTAAACATTATAGTTAACAGCAATATTACTCCAGGTGGACCTACATTTTACAAATGTTTATGTATTTCCATGGGCAAATATATAATCAGAATCAGAATAAGAATCAGGTTTATTAGCCAACTATGTTGACACACACAAGGAATTTGGTTTCAGCAGTTCGTGTCTCTCTAATACAGTACCAATGTACACATAACTAACTGACAGTCCACAATATACACCATGAATCTACATATACACAATAAATACAAAAATATACAAAAAACTTACATAAAAATATCTGATAGTATGCAAAAGTTTGAACACCCCCAGTCTAATTAAATATTTTAAGTTAACACAAGTTGACATGTCCTCTACAGGGAACTTTTTTATGGCTGTTTTAGTGGACAGTTTCTATTTTTCATAGTTTCAAAACTCAGTATTTTTATCATATTGGTAAAACATGAAGCATAAAAATATAAAATATAAAATGTGCCATAAATTTTGCTCAGGCCGCATTTTATACTTTTCTTCACCCCTAACAAGTTAAAATCAGAAAACAAACAGTAATTGTGCAATAAAAAGTATGTCCTCTATAGTGGATGTGTTTACTTATTTTCATTTAGAAAACCAACAAAACATGGAATTTGCTTGCATATTAATCCATCTTAATCCACATAAACTAAATAAATACACACTCACAGGTCACTCAGGTCAGATGCTCCAAGTGCTCTTCAGGATGCTGATGTACTCCTGATCACTGGAGATTTCAATGCTCAGTCCTTCATAATAGTCCTCAAACTCAGCATAAGACACATAATTGACCCTTCCTGTGTTCCGCATACAAGTCAGGATGTCTATTTTTGCCTCCACATCTATAAACAGCCAAACATGCAAATGACTCATAAGCACCAACAACTGCTTGCCTTGTAACAATGCAAGCTACACTGCAATTCACCAGGTCCTTTACTATTCCAATCTAAGCAGTGTGGTCATCAATGAAACCCAGTGTTCTTTGTACCTATTATAAGTTATATAACATTTGACTTCCCTGAATTCATGATATATATTCATATATCTTTCCTATTAACATATTAAGATTTAAAAATGTGTCTTTATGGTGAAGATACTGATGTTGATTATATTACGCCTACACCTTTGATATGTATGAACACTTTGTATGAAATTGTATGAAATTTTCCAGATAGAGTCTCACCATGCTCCACTTTGGCAGAGTAGAATTTCTCAATGTCAATCAGCGAAATGCATCCCGTTTTATTTGGGTCAAGTTTAACATAAACCTGAGAAAATATGAACAGAAAGACTCAAAAAGAGAACTATATCTATCCATAATACAACATCTATGGACTAAGCATTTGTGGAGCAGCAGTTTCTGCTTTGCTACCTTGATGAAAATGGCTTTTCTGATCTCGCTCATCTCCCCGGTAACAGCACGCATCATCTCAGCATAGTCCACCGGCCCTCCCTGCTGGCCCACAATCCTATATACAGCATCAAAGTCCTGGCATAGAGATGACATTAACAGTGTGGGTTACGTGAATGTTGTTGTCTTTTCTGATGTTGTCTTTTCTGATATTGATTGCTTTCTTACTGCCAGTGTTTGCGTTATTTTGCTAGCATTAGCTTGTACCTGCTGACTAAGACTCAGTTCCTCCATTAGACATTCTCTGAGCTCCTCTTTGCCAATGAGACCATTCTTCATTAGGTCTAAACTCTTCAGTCTTCTCCCAAGGCTAATCAGAGCTGTGATGGCATGACCCTTCAGTCTATCACGTACTGCCACTGCACAGATTCAGCAAAGGCCGACCATTCAGACTTATAGATTCATTTACTCAGTCATTTGTGAAAAAAGTGAAAATCATCCTGTTTAAAGTAATCTGTACATAGTGTATAATATTTATGTGCGCAAATTGGAGAATATTAACCTTGAACTGCCCTTAGGATCTTCTGATCTTTGATGTCTTCCTCAGAAAGACAATATTCACTTTCTCCAGACTGGGCCCTGTAAGAAAGTAATATTGTACAGCTGCACTTTCAGTTGTATTTTCAGATAATACACAATATATACAAAGCACACTTACAATTAGTGAATACAGCTAATAATATTTGTGTCTGTTTGTGTGTTTTTGTAAGAGCATGTATTTACATACAGCAGAGTTCTCTTGGTCTCTTCATCCACTTCTGTAACTCTTAGGGTCAGAGATGGTCGCTGTCTCAGGCTTTCAGACACATGTGGCATATCGGTACTGAACCGCAGATCCGCACCCTTCATAATGTATGTAGGTTCACATAATGAGTTATTCTGCTTGTGCTGGCTGAACTGTATAAAAGTCAGAGACCATCCTTTCCCCTATTTAATCTACTTTGCTTCTATAATCTAAGGAATCTTAATGATTTTTTAATAATATCAAATCTATCCATAATTATTGTGTCCACTCTTTACTCTTTGTGCATAATTTTAACTTATTTTTAACTTAGTCCAAACTCATGATTCAAAGAAGAAATAGAGGTAAAGTGCACTAGCACACTGTACAAATAAATAAAGTTTAACACATCTTGCAATACCCCCTGGAGAACATTTGGTTTGGATGAAATGAACTGTACAGTAAAGTACGCAAAAAGATGCTACTGATGAACTGGACACCCTGGAACCCAGACCTCACCATTACTGGACATGTTTAGGATTACTTGGATCATGAGAAGCAGAAAAAGTAACCAACTCCTAAGAGTGAACTTTGGAGGTGTGGAAAAATGATCCCTGCAGATTTATTTGAAAAAAAAAACTGAAAACAAGATTCCACAAAAGAACTGAAGCTGGAAAAAGTCAAGTTGGAGTTGTTGCAGTTTCTGTGTGACATTTGGTTCTGTTTTTTTCATGAAAATGTAATGCCAGGTATTAAGAGGCCGTTTTGATTGGAAATGAACTAAATGAAAGGATGGTCTCTGACTTCTGCACTGTGGGAGCGTGCAAAATGAAGGGACTGAGAGGGAAAGAATATGAGAGAGAAATGATTATGACGGTGATGATGATGATGTTGGTAAGAAGTCCATTGTACCTGTGAGAGGTCAGCTAAACAGTAAGGCCTCCCTCGGGTCCTATAGACACCACGAGCAATGAAGGGCAAAACGCTGCACCTGCAAAATTAAAAAAGCTCACTTCATACTCCACCGTTTACCCTCACACATCCAGTCACTGTGCAATGACAGAATTTGTTTTAAAACTCAAAGAAAAATACTAACCTGTTTTTTCCAAAGCTGCGGTACTCATATACTGTGAGAGTTTGATCACACGCAAAGAAGAACCCAGTGAGCTCACGACACGCTTCACGTCCACATCTATTAATCAATAATCAAAGATACATCCAGACCCAGGAAGGTAAAGGTTATCACACCTTCGGATTAAAGACTCTGTTTGATACATTTACATACAAGACATAAATAAAGATACAAGTAGTCCTGATCACATAGCTTGAAAGAAATGTTGATTTGAAGAAATGTAATTAAAATGTGTTGCACATGAATATAAAGAATTATTTAAAAACAATAATTACCAAAGCAAGTAAAACTAAAGAAAGCATTTGTGTTGATGTAATATATGTATGGTTACGTTCACATAGAAACACAGAAAGAATCAGAGAAAGAGAAAATCAGGTTGCATTCTGTGATGAGTCAATAGAACAAAAAGTCTCTGATGATGTAGAAGTACAACCAAGGATCAAATTTATCCTTGAACAAATGTACTTTGAAAGTAAATAACACATCATCCATTCTGCAGTTTTTTTTTTTTTGTAGAAGGGCAACACATACTAGAATCTTATCTATGGAATGACAGTCTGATTGTTACAGCAATGCATCATTTTTAGATGCTGGCAAGTGATGCGCTGATGTCTCAAGCAGTTTCCCATGGGTATGAGGTAATATCTGTCTTGTCCATGTACAGCATTTACGCAACAAATAAATGTTACATATACTGTATCAGCATTTCCTTTATCCAACCCCATTCCACTACCCAGTGAACAGATCAATTCACCATCAGCTGATCACGTCACTTTACCACACACTGATCAGGCCGGAAATGAGAATACAACAGAAAGTAAAAACAAGTCTGAGAGTTTCAGAATCATTGAAGTTTATCGGCCAGAGTTTATGGTTACGGCCATAATAACTCTAAAACTGTGTATTTTGTACAGGAAAAGCGTGTGGGTTGACACCTATGTGCTTACCTTGATAAAATTCTGGCATGAAAACAGAGTTTGTGGGATAAGAGGTTCTCTGTTAAAGATTTGTGAGTTTTCACCCTGTGAACACAAACACTTCAATGTAAGACAACAGTAAGTATAACTGTTGTAAATGTGGAAATGTATATGTGTGTCTCTGAGAGAGACAGGAGGTATTATGTGTGGGGAGATCGTGGGATGTGGTGTTGTGTGGTGTATATTTTACATGGTGTGGTGGAGAGTCCTCCTATGGCGTGCTGAAGCACTGAACTGGTTAGCAGCATTCTGTTCTGGGTCGCTGATGACAGCCCTGTGAGATCACAAACTTCATTACATTAGTACATGGAAGTGATATTATAATAAGCCCATGTCCTACACTGTCCTTGTGTTTTGTTTTTTCTCCTGAAGGCCTGGTGTTTCTGATGTTTGTGTGGTTTTACGCAACAAGAAAGTTCAAGATAATTTTTACATGACCATCTCATGGCCTGTCTTTAGAATTAAACAGGCTGTTGCTGTTTCTGCACCTTGTAATTAACCTTTGTTCTGAATGGCTGCCCCATGTTGTGCTTTGTTAACCTTTGGAGCTTTAACAATTTTCACTAAAAGTCCTTTACTTAAAAGAAGTGTTTTTGATGATATGGGCTCTGTACTCCGGGAGTATATAATGAAGTGTGTGTACTTGAGCCAAATTAAGACCTTTAATTAAACCTTCAGAGAAGGAGAGGGAAAGAGAGCAACTAACCTGGAAAGCTGGTCCACCATCATCTGTTCAATCACAGCTTGTTTTCTCTTCTCCACAGTAAGGTCCTCCTACAAATATAGGTTTTAATCCATCAGTACCAAAACCATTCACATCAAAGCAGCATCACATCCATTACATCCATCTACAAATGCAAAACCACAAAATCTTGATGTGCGGACATATTTACATATGTACAGTTTTACCTTAATTGAATCTTGAATCTTGAAAAATAAATAGCAGTATTCTTTCAGCATTATGTTAGCGCTGCTATATGCTCCACTAATGTGATCGCACATCCCAGTAATATGTCTGTAATAGTACGGTTATGCAAACAGTAGTAATCTATTAGTCACGCTGACAGTTTTTCAAACGGCTAGTCTTGACTAAGCAATAATCACTCACTGCCTCCAGTTTTCTGCTTCTGGTGTGAATGGTGTTAGTTTGGATTTGGTGGAGCTCATCAGAGTATGGGGTCAGTGGAGGTGGCTGCATGTTTGGTTTATGATTGCTTGGCAGTCTGCTTAGTGGCTGGCTTCTGCAGGACTGTGGTTGCATCTGACACCCCAACAGTGGGGCGTTTCTTTCTGACATATTCTGTTGCTGTCCATGTGAATGCAAAAAAAAAAGACAACAAAAAAACACACATGACAACCTTGTATCTCCACATATGGTAACTTCAAAGGAGACTAAAAAGCCTTCTTAACATTAACATAAGGTAATATGACAATACTGTAATTTCTACTGATCCATATCTGTTTTCAAATAGTGTACAAAAACTAAATAACCAAGTTTGATCTGACGGCGCTGGCAGTGGTTGATCACCTGAGGTTGGTGTGCTGAAGTTGCTGTACCCCAGCTCATGGCTGACAGCAGGCTTGATGGATTTCCTGCCACTGTTATGAAAGCACCATCCTTGGGAAGATAAAAAGATGCGTTGGAGGATGCATTAACTCTCTCTCACCTTCTCTCTTTGCATTCATTCTCACCTCTACTTCCCTGTCTACCAGTCTCTCCAGCTGCAGCATGGGAACTCTGTGGAAGAAGAGCAATGGAGATACGATTACTGACCCACTAACATATTCTGTTCCAACAGTAAAAAAATACAACACAACCGGCAATTAGCAAAGCAAGGATGAGGTTTGTAAAGATCTTCAAATGTAATGATGTTTCTCTACAAATAAAGGTCAGATTTGTCCAGACTCTGGTCTTCTTTGTGGTTCTTTATGGATGTGAAAGCTGGACCAAATCTCGTTGCTCCTCTCACCTGAAACCCCCTAAAGCTCTCTTATTTTGGACATATTATGACATGAACAAATTCATCAAGACAATACTGCTTGGAAGTGTAGGTAAAAGAAGAAGATGATGCATGGATACAAGTCAATAAGCAGTTTAAAGACCCAAACAGAAGACAGCATATTTTGGAGATACACTATCCATATGGTCGCCAGGAACCAACTAGATGGTACTAAATAAGTAATAACAACACATTCTATTAGAGGATGTAGTGAAACTTCTCAGACATACTCTTTTGGGCGGGGTCCGCGTGATGGTCCACTTGTTTGGCTCTATAGATAGAAGAAATGTAACATATGTAACATAACGCAATGTAATATGTAATATAATCTTAGTATGACGCGTTTGCCACCATATTAAACAGAGCAACAGGCTGTTCTGGATATTCACACTCACTGGCATCTGTCTCTGAGGTGAGAACCCTCCCTGTGGTGTGAATAAACTTCTTGTAGCATTTAATCCGCGGTCCATGTCGACTGTATTGGCCGACGGTCAGTTACACGGTTTAGATGAAATCTTGTTAAACGTATTTGAGCAGCTTGTGACCTGAGCCGGAGCTTCGCGTTGCTATGGTTTTATTCCCCAAACAAAGCACACGTGACTAGAGGCGTCGCCGCAAAGGTTTTTGGGTAATGAAGTTAATCAGTTTTTCTTCTTTCTTCTTTTGCTCTTTCTTGTTCGCTGTAGCTGTGAGATCTTTTTAATGGTTCTGACAAGTTTATATGCGATGTTTGTCTAGAACTAAAACATGAAAAATAGAAAAAACATCAGATTCATAAACAATTTCATGGTTTCACAGAAGTCTAAACAGGTCTCTTCCTGATAATGTGGGGCCTAAAAGTGGTTTACTATTTGTTAGATTGAATACGTTATGAATTTTAATAAGATAGCAAAACAGTAGTAAACAAGAATAAATACAAAAATATTATTATTATTATTATTATTATTGTTATTGCTATTGTTATTATTATTAGACTCTAACAAAATAAAAAAATCTACACAGTCTACATAAATTGCAATGTGTTTATGTGTCTTCTTTTTAAAGGGAAAAAAGCACCTTTAGTGACATTCAGTATGTGGACACCTGACCATCACACCTGAGCTTGTTACACGGAGCTGCCCCCTATATGACACATAACAGCCTCACTCTTCTGGTAAGACTTTTCACAAGACAAGTTTTTGTTTTTCATTTCACATTGCTAGCACTTACAGTTGACCGGGGCAGATCCAACAGGGAAGATGTTACACAAACTGACTTGTGGCAGAATAACATCCTGTGAACTCGGACCGTTTAAAGTCACTGAGCTCCTCAGCACTACCCATTCTACTGCCAGTGTTGGTGTTAGGAGTCTGCATGTCTATGTGCTTGATTTTAGACACTTCTAAGCAGTGGATGTGGCTAATGAACTCAGTAGTTAGGAGGGGTGCCCACATACTTAAGACCATATAGTGTGTTTATGCCAAAAATAAACTAAGAAAAAAACAACATGCATGTGGGACTTTTGTGGCTCAGGGGCCCAATGCCAAAGCTTCCTTTGAAATCTCATAAGCTCTTGCCTGTTTACCTTTAGCTGTGTTTATAATTGGGTTATTACACGTGAGATTCTTAAAACTAAATGTAAATAAACATAAAAACAAGCAACTTTAACAACTCCATGAACTCCAACAAATCCATATCCAAATACATTATTTTTACAACAAAGAGAGAAAGAGAGAGAGAGGCGGGGGAGACTCCAGATTTCCCCCTTGATCGTGATGTGGTGGGTGGGTTTGTTTCTCATCATCAGCGCTCCATCAGTGCAGTGAACGCATCACTCCTCACACTCAGCAGGCACCGCTCACACACACGCACGCACACGCGCGCACACACAGCAGCGCCATGGACCTGCTCGGCTCTCTCGCGCTGTGGGTCTCCGTTCTGTTCTCGGGTCCTCCAGGGGTCCTTGCGCTCGTACTGCCGGACATCACGGAGCCGGATTTCATCCGTAGGTGCGTCCAAGCGCACAATGCGCACCGCTCGCGCGCCTCTCCACCTGCGGCCAACATGCGCCTGATGGTGAGTGTTTATCAGTCTATCGTTGTCCTTATGTGGGAACGAGAAGACCATCACTGTCACCATTTCATGTGCACTGAAGATAAGTGATGAGGATAAATTCATTGCGTACGTAATTTTCAGGTTAATTAAATAGACAGGTAGGGCTCAAAGTGAGTACACTGAAAAAAAACAAACCTGTGTTTATGAGTAGTGTTTTAGTCATGTGGACATGATGTAGACATCTGAGTCACATTAATGCTTTGCATTTACAGTACAACACCTAACAAAGTGAGTGTGGATATTTATACTTGGGGATCTGCTGCTGAATTGCTTATATGTAATTTGACTGTAATTATGTTGGTAAAATGTTCAGTCTAGATGTACGGTAATGAAGTCCTGTGGAAATGTGCCCTAGCTTGTTTATTCCCTTTGTGCCAATATGGCAGAATGCTATAAATAAACCCAGTGACCCCTGGAGTTGTCATGGTAATATGGATAGAATTTAACATTAGGGTGTGTTCCTCCCCAGAAGGGCGCTGGATTGTACCCATAGTCTCTCTATTGTACCCTAAAATAAAGTCTTATCTAGATTTGGAGGGAGAGGTTTCCTGCACTGAGAAGCTTAAAAAGCAATCATAGCTTTGTCTTTGGGACAGGTTTGAGTACTCTTCACCCACATCCACTTAATTTCTGTTTGTAGTACAGGCTAGAAGATCTGGAAGATGAAATGTATCTCAGCATTCATTCAGTGGAAAGTTCTTCTGAGATATCTTATCATAAAACAGATTCTGTTTAATAGCAGGAAATACCCTCAAACCGGATGGGCTGGAAATGTTCTGCACAGTTTGGAAAGTTCAGAATGAATACTGTCTGATGATTTCCAATACTGAGTCACATTTAAACAAAGCAAACACTGAATCACTCTTTTTCAAATCAAGCATGAAGTGAATTCATATATAGCGCTGTGCAGATTAATTTCATTATCAAGCCAAATGGTTATTAAATACAATTTATTCAATTCAATTCAATAAAATTCAATTAAATTCCATTCAATTCAATTCAATTCAATTCAGTTCATTCAACTTAACTTTATTGTCATTACACAAATACAGGGTTCAGAATGTTACTGAAGTCCAAACAGCAGTCAGCATATGCAGTACAGTGAAATACTGCTTAGTGTAAGTGTACATATTGGAAAGTACAGTATGTTGAGGTGTCCCGGTGTGCAATTAAGTATGTGGCTGTAAACAGTAGATGTATATATAACAGTGTAATGTTCAGGTAAACAGCTAAAACAGCCATACAGCTTACAGTAGAGATGTTCAGCATATAAAGCACACAGCTCAGATGTGAGAGTATAGAGGTCTTGTTACAGTGCAGGTGCATACAGTTCTGTGTCAGAAAAAGAAATAGAAAACATATCTAAAAGGAAATTGTCCAGGAACAACAATAATTTAAGCCTCACTATTCACTAAGGTGTCCACCTTTTGCCTTTATTGCAGCTTCCATTCTTTTCTTCAGTTTTCTGAACCAAATAATTTTTCTTTAAATAAATCTGCAGGGATATTATAATTTTGCACAGCTGTTTGGAGTCCTTCTAATTATTTCTTCTTAATTTCAGTTTTGTAATCTCCTGTTTTTTATGCATTTTCCTTTGGCAGTCCCCTGTCCTTCCTTGTCTACAAAAACTCTTTATTTAATGATGATTTCTTGTCAGATAAATTAAGGTCTCTGGTTTTGTTATTGACACTTTGACCTTACTCTGTCTGTGCGTCTACATTCAGACCTGGGATGATGCTCTAGCAAGAGGTGCCCGTTCTTGGGCCAGACATTGCAGGGCTTCCCATAATCCTGTACTTCAGCGGGTGGGCCAGCCCCACCCTGAGTTCCGGCGGGTCGGAGAGAACATCTGGCTAGGTGCTCCATACTCAGCTTTCACGGTGGAGTCAGCTGTCCAGAGCTGGAACAAAGAGGGCGCTGACTACACACATCGAAACCACAGCTGTGCCAGAGTCTGTGGCCACTACACACAGGTTAGATTTAGAGTGATTCTTGAAAAGACTTTAAGGGGACCCTCTTATGCTTTTCTGTTTTTTCCCTTTCCTTTAGTGCTATGCACACAGCAGAGGGAGAAACACTCTCACACAGAAACCACTTTGGTGCCTGAAACGCCACATTGGAAATCCAGCTCTTTTCTCTGTTTTCTCTGTTACAAGATGACTTCACGCCATGCTGACCATTCACAGCAAACTGGGTTCATCAAAAGGCAGGGCATAAAGACACAGGAGCTCTAATATAGCATTTCAGACAGAGGGATAATGTGATTCTGGAGCTCAAAAATCAAATCATAAACACTGATAATGAGCATAATAGGTCCCTATAAAAACATTTCACTGTAAATGCATTAGTGAATTCTGGTAACTAAACTTTGGCAGATTGCATTTCAAATTCCTTTAATTGTGTTTTGTGTGTTTCAGCTGATGTGGGCTACAAGCTATAAGGTTGGCTGTGCTGTCCATGTTTGTTCTAGAGGGATTGACAACTTCTCTAGCAATCCAGAGTCAACCATTTTTGTGTGTGACTATGGGGATGCGTAAGTAAACCACTAGAAGTTTTTTTGATGCTAAACTTATTTATGCCACACATTCAACCAAATAAAAAAGAGTAACCAGACTTTGTTACTTCAAAATAAAATGTCAGTGTATTTTCAGGTATTTAGTCAAACAATCTCTCATGGTTCATTTTTGAGTATACTTCTTATTAAAGCTCAGTAAGCCCTATAGATTCTAGAGATGATCTACAGATGCTGAAATGGTTAGCAAACAATCTGGTGAAATTCAATAGAATGTCAACATCATTAATGTTAGAATTTAGCTCAGGGCTAGGACCAAAGTAAGGGTTGGTTTACATTTTTGGGCTAGAATTAAGACCAGGTTTAGAGTTGAGGAAAATAAATAGATTCATTTAAAATCATCTGAAGTGTACTTTCCAAATAAAATGTTATCCAAGGTTGTTTCACAGTAGACAAGCCAAATTATATTTGTTTTTGTCTCTGTGTCTCAAATAGCTCAGGATCGGTCTGTTCAACTTTCACTTGTGCTGAACAAACATGGCTCATATTTATTGTGCTGTTAATGTTGTGATAGTAATTACATTTTTTATCTCTTCTGTCCCAGTGGAAATGTGTTTGGCTTTCCTCCATATATAGTGGGGCTGGCTTGCAGTAGCTGTGGTACAGAGAAATGCCAAGATAAACTCTGCAGTAAGAACAATCACAAAACATTTTCCCATACCAGCACACTTACCTAATTAGCTCAATGTTATCGTTAGTAAACTTGTCCGTGAAGGACGAGCACAATTACCACAGATCATGTGACTTCTATGTCTTTTACAAATGTATTACATGTGTATATCTCTTTAACAGCTGATCCAATCCTTGACCAAGAAAGACGTATGTATAGCCTACTGATTCATGTAGCAGTAAACCACTAAACTAAGACTGATGCAACTCTCTCACCACTCACTAACTACTAACATAGCCCCTGGTTGTCTATCCTTATTCTCTTTCTACACTATATTGCCAAAAGTATTCACTCACCCATCCAAATATTTGAATTCCAATCATTTCCATGGCCACAGGTGTATAAAACCAAGCATCTAGGCATGTAGACTGCTTCTGCACACATTTGTGAAAGAATGGGTCGCTCTCAGGAGCTCAGTGAATTCCAGCATGGTACCGTGATAGGATGTCACCTGTGCAACAAGTCCAGTCGTGAAATATCCTCACTACTGAATATTCCACAGTCAGCTGAAGGTGGTTTTATAACAAAGTGGAAGCGACTGGGAACGACAGCAACTCAGCCAAGAAGTGGTATGCCACTTAAAATCACAGAGTGGGGTCAGCGGATGCTGAGGTACATAGTGCGCAGAGATCACCAACTTTCTGCAGAGTCAATCGCTACAGACCTCCAAACTTTGTGGCCTTCAGATTAGCTCAAAAACAGTGAGTAGCGAGCTTCATGGAATGGGTTTCCATGGGTGGGCAGCTGCATCCAAGCCTTATATCACGAAGCGCAAAGCAAAGCGTCGAATGCAGTAGTGCATGCCGACATTGGACTCTAGAGCAGTGGAGACGTGTTCTCTGGAATGATGAATCACACTTCTCTGTCTGGTAATATGATGGACGAGTCTGGGTTTGGCGGATGCCAGGAGAACGGTACTTGTTGGACTGCATTGTGCCAGGTGTAAAGTTTGGTGGAGGGGGGATTATGGCGTGGGGTTGTTCACCAAGAGATTTTGGACAATTCCATGCTCCCAACTTTGTGGGAACAGTTTGGGGATGGTCCCTTTCTGTTCCAACATGACTCCGCACCAGTGCACAAAGCAAGGTCCTTAAAGACATGGATAAGCGAGTTTGGTGTGGAAGAACTTCACTGGCCTGCACAGAGTCCCGACATCAACCCGATAGGACACCTTTGGGATGAATTAGAGCGGAGACTGCGAGCCAGGCCTTCTCGTCCAACATCAGTGTCTGACCTCTGACAAATGTGCTTCTGGAAGAATGATCAAAAATTCCCATAAACACATTCCTAAACCTTGTGGAAAGCATTCCCAGAAGAGTTGAAGCTGTTATATCTGCAAAGGGTGGGCCGACATCATATTAAACCCTATGGATTAAGAATGGGATGTCACTCAAGTGTATATACATGTGAAGGCAGACAAGCGAATACGATTGACAGTATAGTGTATCTCTTTCTCTTGGCCAGTTATAGCACTTACAGCACTTTCTAAAATGGTTTAATTTCCTGTTCCCATTAATTTAGTATTTAACACTTTAATGGCTAGGAACCTCCGTGGGTCCAGGCTTCCATTCTTCACTTCTATAGCTTCTGAATAACTCAATAAGTGGTTGTAAGACAGTCAGACAGTTTGCATTGTTTTCCATGATGTTGTTAAATAAGAAGTCATAGAATGTATGTACGAAATGTAAGAGGTTAATTATAAAGTCATTTTAACCATGTACGTTGAATAATAATAGTAATAGTTGTTAATATCCTGCAGGGTATGACTGGGTACCGGGTTGGGATATTGTCCCAAAGTCTTCAGCACACAGGCATCTCCAGTGGCTGACCAGCGCGGGACTGCAGCTACCGACCGGAATGTGCTGGCTGCTCTACTTTTATGCAACACATTGAAATCACAGAGTAAACCCAATTCCCAGCTGTTTAAGCCTTATGTCAATGCTTTTGAACTCGCCAACCATTAACAGGGGAATGTTACGAAGACATAGCACTACGCTGAGTCATATGTGTGGCATCTTCCCTGCTGTAGAGGACTGATACATCAACATCCTTCTCAGTGACTCCCCACTGAACAATTTGAGTGTATTCTCTGCCCTGTTTATTGTAAATTACATATCAGTACGTGTCTTATTCACAGAGCATATACAACTGTATGAAACTTTTGAACTTTCATATTCAGACGTGTAAAAATAAACCAGGATCAGTATATTTCCCCATGTGTCCATGTTCACTCTACCTGCTGCAGGTGAAGCGGAATGAAACTTGCTTGGTGGCTTCTTGCTTGCTGATTTCTGTGACCTGTATATCAAAATGAATTAATTACTTCATGTGCCTTGTCTATGCATTGCCAAAGGTTCCACTGTCTCCATGGAGACGGTTGTACGTATAGCGTTCTGTAGGCAGTGCAAACAGTGTGAACACAGATGAGTCATGATCTTAAAAAGCTGAAGCTGCCTGTTAGTACTTCTGAGCAATCACTCAACAATCCAGTGTTTTCAGAACACTAACAGATACCAGACTTACATCATGTTTCTTTGTGTTAGGGACACAATGTTTTTCACTGCCGCTCTGCACACTCTTATTATACCTAAATATAAAAGCAGGGATATTTGAACAGCAGTCATTGTCTCACACAGTCCAAAATAGGACTGTTCATGTATAGTCCAGACTGGTATTGTTAAGACTATGCACAGTCCAGACCAGCTAGTGAGGTTATCCAAGGTCGCATGAGACAAAAGTTTGAGTCAAACTAACAAATGCACAAGCAAATGCTATTAAAGGAAAATCCAAAATGACCATTTTACAGACAAAGAAAAACACAAACCTTTACTGTCAGTCAATGTAAGCAGACATTTTTTTGTTCAAGTAATTTTGGGCCCTTTCATTTGGTCTGTTGATCATGAAATTTAGACACAATGTAAAGGGAAACAGTTATTATCAAATTACTGTATGTCAAAAACTGAAAACTCAAAAAGGTGGAGATACAATATCAATGAAAATTATGAAGGGGTGAGGTGGGGTTGGGGTCATGCAGCATAGTCATATTCCATCAAAGTCCAGGAGAGTTAACAGGAGAGCAAAATTTTCAGCAAATCAACTTTTCTTCCCAATATTCCCATTCCCATCCCAGGAAATCTGCTAATTTATCTTCATACGACATTAGTGCACCCCTATAATACAGTGACGGTACAAAATTTATGGGGTCCCTCCCAAATGTTTCAAAATCAATGATGAAATTATGCTGTCCGTTAGGGAAAAATAAATGGTCAAATGCAAGTTTATGGAAAGGTCATAATTTGACCTGTTTCACTTAGGAAATGGCAAACTTCTGTCGTTGGTATTGTTAATCCTCAGGCTAGCACTGTAGCAAATTGGTTCACCCAGTTGATCCCTCATAGCCTACTATAACTATGCATGGGATACCTCTGAAAAACTTTACAATATACCACAGTGTATTTGATAAATCTGGAAATAGGAAAGAGTGAGTTAATATCTATTAATGTTTGGTAAAGCGCATTACCAGACTAGAAAGGAAAATTTCAGAAGAAGAATGGTTAAACAAGTCATTTTGTTGTCATTGACGTTAGCATCAGTGCTGCCATGGAAAATAAGTTAGCTGCCAACCAACACTGGAGTATCCAGCCAACATGGGATCCCCCAAATACCAGAGGATATTTTGGACACTGAAGATAGACAATACAGAATAACACATTTAATCTCTACTAAGAAGCCACATGCACAAAATTGTAGATGCACTTTGATTGCTTTTATTGCCTCCTGCTGTTATAGATGTATGTGCAAAATGTAGTGAGTTTAGTGGGGCATGATGATGTGTTCATGCCCCATTAAATACCCTGCTGACACTGGGCCTGGCTGTACATTTGATACGTTTTACATTGTGTCTCAGCATGGATGTGGGTAATGTGTTGAAATGCACTGTGCACATGTGAGTAGTTTCAGCAACTGGGTGCAGATCTGTAATCTGATTTGTTCCACAAAGGCGTCCTTGTGTACTTGTATGTATCTGTAAGAGAGAGAGAGAGAGAGAGAGCATGTGGGTCAATCAAGCTCATTGATGTCACGAGAAATTCAACAGGACAGAGTCCAGTTTCACCACACTTACTGTTTCTGTTTGAGGGTCGAAGAAAAGTAAGCGGTGCTTCAGGGATGAGGCTTCCTGGGAAAACACTGGATGTGGAGTAAAGGATATGGGAACTTTCAGAATGTGGAGTTTCAAACCCGGAATAAACAAGCACATCTGAGAAGATCTAAACTGCAGGGGCTGGCGTGTAGGTGTGTGCGTGTGTGTATGTGTGAGCAAGCAGACCTTATCTCTGGGACGTGTTTCCTTGGTGTGTGATCAGCTGGAGCTGAGTTGTCATCATCATCATCATCATGGTCTCACTGGTCGCTGGAGTAACCTTGGTCGTGCTGGTTTCCATGGTGACACCAGACTTGGTGTGCGGGGGACAAGAGGGAGGCGAGGACTCACGACTCGCACACACTCATCTCACACATACTCAGCGGCATTACACGCCTCAGACTGGGGGAGCGCAGAGCACGACTTTCAACCACATCCAAAGGACTGTACGTTCTGACATATTCCAGAGTAATGCCATTGCTGAGGACAGTGATTACAATGTCAACACTGTTGATGCTGACTTAGCAGATCCATTTACCGGACAGGAATATAACCTTGAGCATAAGAGTAGAGAATCTGAGACTGTCATTCAGTCTGAGGCATCTGCTTATTCTAATGTCAGAAATAATGCTATTGAATTGATTGGTGAATACTTTGGCCTAGCTGATGCTGAATGTAATGAAGCTGATTGTAACAACACTGAGATGAAACATAACAGCATAGCTGATGCTGGCATTAACAGAGTTACGTGGAATAAAGAGCACACTGATGATACGCTGGACAACGCGATGATGCATAACAGTAATGAGGCAAAGTCCAGTAAGGGCCCTGTTGTGCTCACACATTCTGGGCCAGTATGTGGACTCACCTTGGACAAAGCTCATGTGTTTTACGGCATTCCGTACGCAGCACCTCCTGTAGGCCCAAAACGTTGGACTGCTCCTGAGCCCGTATCACCTTGGACACAGATGTATGATGCCACCTTTCCTCGACCAGCATGTGTGCAGGCCTGTACTGGAGAGTTCTCTCAGATGTGTCCTCCTAAGGTAATCTTTCCCTAACCAATCACATGACATTAGCTAAACCCACACACCAATGAGAACTCTCGATCAGAGCAATGATTATTTCTTTTACTGTAAACTGTAACTCAATTTCAAAGGGCCCATGTCATTTTCCCAGTATTTCTGAAATTGAAACATTTGATGCATGTAAACATTGTTCAGAACGTGCTGTTCAGTCTTCATTTAAAATCCGCATATGGAAAGTAAGCTGCAAAAATAGCCCCCTGAATGCATCATGGTAGTGAAGTCATAGCCTTCTGTAGGATCATGGTGTCAGAATGGATAAACTGAAAACGCACATATACATCTTTTATCACCTTTTTTTACCAGGCTATCTCTCTCTCTCTCTCTCTCTCTCTCTCTCTCTCTCTCTATATATATATATATATATATATATATATATATATATATATATATATACTGACTATAATAAGATGGAATTTCATGCATACAAATTTATACATATTTAGATGCCTTATAGAGAGGAATCCCGAGAGGACAAAAACAACACATGCAAGTTTAACAGAGCACAAGGACATTCAGATCAGGTCCCAGAATTAATAATTCTTTTTTGCAGGACATGTTAGTCTAACATACTAGTCACACGGCACTTTAACTAACCCTGGATAACGTCAGGTTTGTGAATCTAGCAGTGTTTTAACTGTTAAGCAGGTACTGTTCATTTTGTAAAAGACAGACTATGGCTTCAAAATAAGGCACAACACAGCAGCCAAGAAGAACATCAGAGGTTATTTGATTGTATCAGTTTTAAAGGCAAAGTAACAAAAAGCCTGTTTAATTCAAAGTGAAGAAGAGGGTTTGACAAAAGGTCAAAATGAATGGAAAGCCATGTGATAAACAGTATGATGTGCGCCCTGGAAAATCCACTGCATTGCACTGCTCTTTTAAAGTAATCCGTATTTACTGTGTGTTTAGACGAGTGAGGACTGCCTGTACCTGAATGTGTTTGTTCCTGTGAGTGTGGATCTGTCTAAGCCGACTGCCACAGCACTACCTGTCATGGTGTGGATTCACGGAGGTGATTTCATTGCTGGCTCAGCCTCTAAACCGCTGTATGATGGACGTTTCATCAGTAACTACAGCAACACTGTGGTTGTAAATATAGAGTATCGCTTAGGTAAGCAGCACAGTACACAGAACTACATCAGTGAACAGTAGCAGTCAAAAATTGTGAGACACCTACATCCAGATAGGTTTTCTATATTTGTGATACTTTCCACGTTTTACAACAATAGCAAAGACATTAAAACTATATAATAAAGTGTAAATAATTGTTAATCATTATACATTTAATACAAATACTAATAATACAAAAAAACATTTGAATTTTTTCACCCACAAATGTTGTTTATAATATTTATAATGTTGTAATAACCAGGAAGAAAACCCATATAAAATATTTTATTTAGCTGTAATAATTGTACTGGTGCACAATCAATGCATATAAAATGGGCCGATATGGTCCAGAACTGCTTTACAGTTAAACAGTGAACAGAACGTGGTTGTTATACAGGAGCATTCGGGTTCCTGGTGACTGGGAAAGATCCTCAGAGTTCTGCTGTAGGAAACTATGGAATTCTGGACCAGCAGGCAGCGCTGAAGTGGGTCCAACAAAACATTGCTGCCTTTGGAGGAGACCCAGCTAAGGTGTGTGTGGGCAGTGCTGAGGTGGTGATAGGAGTTCGCGGTTTTGCCAATATGTTTTTGTTACTATCAACAATTTCCTCACTACACTTTCCTCAGCATTATTATACAGCTAGAACACTAAACTATATTTATATACACCTTTATCTTCTCTCACTCATTTACCCATCTTCTAAACTGCTCAAGCCTTCTGGGTTGCAGGGGGTCCAGGAGCCTACCCCAGCATTCAATGGGCAGAGGCCAGGAAACACACTAGACAGGCTGCCAATCTTTTGCAAGGCAGATAGACAGACATACACATTCACTCACACTTAAGTGTCACACTTAAGCAATTTAGCATTTCCAATCCACCTGACAGCATGTCTTTGGACGGTGGGAGGACACTGGAGCACCCAGAGGAAGCCCACACATACATGGGGAGAACATGCAAACTCCACACAGAAAGGACCCTGGACACCCCAGCTGGGAATCAAACTAAGCCCCTTCTTGGTGTGAGGTGTCAGCGCTACCCACTGCAACACCGTGCCGCCCGCCATCTTATTATTTTTTACCAATTACAATCAGTTTTACCAGTTTTCCTCCTGTTTCTTAAAGCATTTTAGGTAATAGGTCTTTTGGGAGGATAATATACCCTTTTAAATCAGAATCAGAATAAGAATCAAGCCTTATTTTCCAAGAATGTTCACACATAGAAGGAATCTGTTTTTGATTACAGAAGCTCACAGTGCACAGAGAGTTACATACAGTACAACATTACATACAGTACAAAACACACATTTCTATCACACACACACATAACATACCTTACATACCTGTAAACCTTGCATTGTGTGGATATTTATATTATAGGGTGTAGTGGCAGATTAAGTTAAGGCTTATATAAGTAAAGTACAAGAAGAAGTACCAGTCTGAGACATTAAGTACAGAGGATAGAGTGTTGTGTGGTACTTACCAAGATAAGTACGATACATAAGAAGTGCAACAGAGAGACAAGAAAGTGGCACTTAAAGTGGCACTCCTGTTTTACAGGTGCAGTATATACATTCCAACTTGTATGTAAATCTCATATAAATTACTGTGATATATAATGTGGAATTATATATTTATATATATCATCATGTACAGTATTGTAATGCTGCCATATCATTGACCCCGAGGTAGCGGATAAGGTTGGTAAGGTAACAGTAATTATGTACATTTATGTGTGTGTAGGTGACTCTGTTTGGTGAGAGTGCTGGAGCGCAGTCAGTTTCCCTGCACTTGATGATGCAGATCAGTGAGCCTTTATTCAGGCATGCTACCATACAGAGCCAGCCATTTTCCATCCCACTCAAAAGCAGGTACTGCACATACAGTTTTTACCCTATTACATCAGTTGTGATGACTATAATACTGATGCTGGTGGTGACTGTGACATTGTAGGTGGGACGCTATGAAGCTGGGCAGGGACTTTGTAAAACTGACTAATTGCTCAGCGTCTGACCTGAAATGCCTTCGCTCCCTCAGCTCACACACCATCCTTAATGCTCAAGTTAAAGCAGGTACACACACATAAAGCAGACACATGAATCATCTCAAAGAACTTACAAATATCTTATATACACAGTTTCATCATATGTATTCATTTGAAGGCTCTAAAATCATCAATCCCTTCCGCTTCTTGGAGATGTTTGAGACCTGGGGTCCATATATTGACGGACAGCTGATTAAGGAACAGCCGATTATGGCTTTTCAAAAGGGTCACTGGCAAAGCTACAAGCCTGTCATATTAGGTCTGTAACACTTCATTGATCTCTGTTGTCATCTGGTCTATTAGGTTTCCTGTTAGTAATATGTAGCCCTGCTAGTTTAGACATCATCATCAGGGATTGGAGGATAGCCCACAAATATCTTCAAGTAAAAGTTGTGTACCGAGTTCCTTATAGAACTGCAGTGACACTTCTTAGTACATCCAGCATGTTTTATGTTAGGACCTAATGATTGTCAGACTAATCTTTTTAGAAATTTTTGGGTCTAATACAAAATGGCAAACCATCACACAAGAAACGTTAACCCGAAAAACAGCTTTAAGAACTAAATTTGAATCACTGAAGTAACTTGAGTAGAAGTATCACCTTTGTTTACATAGTGTATGTATACAGTAAAGTGTATGTAATGTTTGTCAGCCTTTCACTCTCTTAGCACAGAGTATCAATCACCTTCACACTGATAAGCTTAAATACCTGTATCATTGTAGGCACGACATCTGAAGAAGGGGTGATCTTTGTATATGGAGTTTTTACTGAGTCAGTGTCTGTGCTGGAATGCATCGTCTACACCACTGCCATCTTCAAACAGCACTCCCTCAGCGTCCTCTACAAATATGTCCCCCTCTACCACAGCCAGGACAGACGTATCATGCTCTCACAGGTGAGGCACCACCCCACTATATGCTCTGAAAAAAAGACTGGATACACAGACAACTGGTAAATACTGGAATAGCAAGTCTGCCTTTTGTAATATAGAATTTAATGTAGTATGCATATAACATAGCGTTCAATTTCATTCATTGTACATACGGTCCACATGTGGAAATTAAGCAGCAAAAACATGATACAGCTCAATATGTGTACATTTTATTATGAAATGTCTCACAACCCTAAAAAAAAGAATGGTGAACTCTCTATGAACTCTCTATGTGAACTATGAAACTTTTTGTGAACTTTGATACTTGATTTAATACAGAAATGATAGACAACTGGAGCAGTTGAAGTAAATATTCAAGTAAGATGTAACTAATGAAGCGAGAAACAGTGCCAAAACGGTTGACCATTATAATCTCAACCAATAAAATTGATCTCAATGAAATGTTCTACATCCATGTACAAGCTTATCCCTTGATTAGAAATAAGGGGAACTCTTTAAGTTGAAGTTCTAGAAAATAGACAAAACGTGACGTAGCCCTTTTTCAGATAAAAAGCTGGGTATGTGAGTTAAGGTGAAAGTATAACGGTGTTAAGGTATAAAACTGAAAATTTTGTGTGGTTCCGTTACTTCTCAAGAACTAACTCTGATTAACACAGCTTGCCTGAAAAAAACTTAATCGTTAATAAACCCAAAATGATTTTACTCTCATCCCTTGTTTAAATATGTCATTTTAGATTTAAAAGCTCAAAAACTAGAAATGGACTATCCACCACACAAGAAATTAAACCCAAAAAAGACATCGGGAACAATATATTAATGACTAAAGTGACTTGAGTAGAAGTATCACAAGTATTGAAGATTTTAAGTATTGAAGTGCATGTATATAGTAAAGTATATGTAACTTGCTAAATGTTCTTCAGTCTTTTACTCCACTAGCATAGAGTACCAGTCACTCTCACACCCTCAGTAAGCTGAGAAAGGTTATGAAGTTATAAGCAGTTTTTTTAACAGACCCACAACACTGGACTGCATCTGGAATGCAGCACAATACTAGGATATTAGCGCTCTAAACCTGGTCTAGTCTGAATCTAATTTTGCTCCTCTTATCTTCCAGATTGTGACAGATTATGTATTCCTGTGTCCAGCTCGATGGTCTGCCCGCTCTGCAGTAAGTTTGGGTGGAGCTGTCTGGATGTATGTATTCGACCACTCCCCATCTGATCACAGCATATGGACAGGGCTTACTTTCTGTTATGACCATGCCTGTCATGGGGCGGAGCTTCCTTTCCTGTTTAATTCTGCTCCTGTAACAAATTTATCATTCACAGCTCAAGAGACTCTACTGGCCAATCAGATGGTGTGTTTTTGGGGTGCTTTCGCCCACACGGGAGACCCAAACTCCCACAGTAACCAAACACCTTTCTGCAGACAGCAGAGGCTCCCTCCCTGGCCTCGATACACGTCCACAGAGAGTTGGCCAATACTGAATTTAACTCTACAGACTCATCCTCAACATGGCAACAGAGATCACTTTTGTGACTTCTGGGATCATCTAGACATTTACTGATGGAACATATTTAACATATTCTGAGCTAGAAGACCAGAAAATACATAAGAGCAACATTTGAACTGTGTAACCATCATTTTTCCTTTAAGGCCTAATTCTATTTTTTTGTAATCTTTTTAGTGAGCGTATAGGCCAGTAAATGATCTTTTGGGTAGTGAATAACCGACTACTGATAGTTATTTTACCATTTATTAACAACTAACTCATGTAGGATTATGAAGATTTCAATAGAATAAATTACATACTAAAAGAATACACAGATGTTCCAATTCATTCAATATTTGAACATATAAAACGAAAGCATTTTAATAATCATTATTATAATTAGTGGGGGCAATGTTTACTTAAATCTGAACAGCAATAATCATTACTCTATGAAACCAAGTCCTGTAATGGTGTAAGAACTGGTTCTTAATCCCAGTCCTTACGGGCCAATGGAATAAGATGCAATTTACGCCACTCTAACACACCTGATTCAACTCCTGACAACACATTTTTAACCCAGTTCCTATGGAGTGATTCTTAACTAGTCTTGCCTAGGACCCCTATTTGTGCTTTTCACAAAGTCATGACCAAAAAGCAATTTAACTATTTAACCTGTTTGTTAAATATGGATCATTGTTATTCAGATTATTAGTTATTAGAATAATAATTATTAGAGTTATTAGAATACTCAAATAGTCAAGTTTAAAAAATGTGAATTTATGATATGCAAATTAGCTCCTCTCTGACATTATGGCCTTACTGAGACTGCCAGCCCGAATCTGATTTTTTGGCATTTCCAGATTGTATCTTCATCTTTAAATGTCTGGGCAGAAAAAAAGCACTCATTGATTTGGAATGGTTTGAAATGCAATTCCAATCAGATTTGTACAGGTGCGTTTCAGTCGACGCTTTGGACGCAGTAGACGCTTTGGACGCTCAAATGGGGTTATTTATACCTGTATGTACTACAGAATAATTAGCTATTGTGTGGAGGACGTGGTGACACTTATCCATGTTCGAAATCTGCTTCACCAGCAGACCTATGTAGTTACTGTGCAGATAGGTTAGTGAAGTATGTACACACATGCTATTTGATTACCTGCAAATAACTCAAAGGATTTGATTTGAGAAGCAAATACAATATGCCTGCAGTCTCAACAAAATGTTCTCAAATTCACCTGAGAACTCTATACACAACCAGAGGACAGTGTTGAACCTGTGTCCTACATTGTGTGCGGAGTTTTTTCTATGTTTAGTCCAAAGAAGGATGATTAGAAAGACTAAGCCTGGCAAAAGGCACCCATCACTGGAGATGATGTGTGCTGCACCACCAGGGGGTCTCTAGCACCTGAGCAGCACACAGTACAAGACATAGCTATAGCACATAAGAAGCGTTGCAGAAAAGTGCCAATAAACAAGTTAATTTGATACTGTACTTTTACACATTCATTGGAATACAACTTTGAGTATCTTTAATGTAACTGAATGAATTTATTACATTTGGCATTTGCTAACTCTTCATAAACACAAAGTTTTTCAGCTAAAAGTTGTGATGTGAATTATGGGGTGACTGAAAGTGACTAGCTTAGGTGAAAGCAAAGCATTTATGTTCCTTTAATGCCAAATGTCACTTACTATGGATTTGTGATGGTTTTGCACTATGGTTTCTTTTCCTCCAGTTGCAGTCATGAAATATATTTTGATGGAAATGCATATGAAAAACTAGATTGGATTTTCGTCTTCATGCATAAGCAAGCAAGTCAACATTCATAGAAGTGTTGTATTGGGTTTAAATGCTAGTTTTTATTGTGGCAGTCGTACACAATTGTTTTAAATATGATTTGTTTAATTATATCTAACAAATTATAACTAAAAATACCTGAGTTGATGTCCATTCAGCTGGTGGAATGGCTACTGGGAGCCTGCAGAAAGAGGTTAACATAGTACAGTAATAGTCACTGTTTAATATACATCATTGTTTTATTATGCTTTCTGGTGAAGATCCACGCATTAAAAACCACTTTCCCAGGGGCTGTAGGCCAGTGGCTGTAATCTGAAGGTCAGATTTGCTGTATAACAAAAAGTTGGAATGTGAAAGTTAGCTGAAGTTTGCTATGCTGAGTCGTAACAATTTTAGCGGTAGAGCATAAGTGCTCAATCAGTGTCACATGTCCTCTTCTTCACTGTCCTCAGAGGACGCTGTCAGTGATCTGTGCAATGGAGTTCGCGTGTGTAATATAGTCCCTGCACACAACAGCCTGTTCACACACTGCAGCACAGACACCACCAACTGGTGTTTACTACAGATTGGCTCTAGCAACAAGGAACCTGATCCTGCTGGCCCTAAACCAAACCTTAACTCTGACCCCAACCTTAGCTCGCTAAGTGTATGGCCCTGTTTGAGAAGCTGCAGCTTACTCATCAATTGTGCCTGCTGCAGCAGAAAATATCTGGGTCTGTGGGAGTGCAGTGATCTGGGCAGGCTTAGTATGGCCTCACCAAGGAGCTTTCGGCTCTCCAAGTCACCATGGTTACTGCAGTGCAACAAAGAGTGATGTAATAGGAATTCAAATACTCCACCTACAGGAAGAACTCCACCAGCTTTTAAAATTCCAGCCCATAAGTCCTTAATGGAATTTTGCAATTGGTTCAAAGAAGAGCTTTGTGGCTGGTCAGGAAGTGCAGTGGACATGTGAGGCTGATCATGTGTTTGAGAGATGCTTTCTCTCTCTATCTGGTATATGTGTGAGTCACTGAGAGAAACGGTGTCATTTGTCTTTTCCTTCATTCTGAGGGCTGACTGGCACAGATGCTGAAGCATTGTAAAAGCGCCTTGGCTCACACATACACTCTGTTCGAGGGGTCCAGGAGCAGGTGCACAGAGCACCAATGTGTGTATGTGTATTGATCCTTGAGGAGCAACCCCTAGGTGAGCATACCTGCACCCTCTTAGCTGCAGGCGGCGGTAGAACGTTAGCATAGTGATGCGCAGCATGGGCTGCATAGGGAGCATTTCAGTAGCAGTGAGTTCACATAGCAGGTCCAGCTGCTCTGAGTCACAGCACTCCAGTATAGAGATGTTGTTCAGCCGAGCCCACTCCAGCACGCACTCCGGTTGCTTCACTGATGATAATACCACACTCACCTGGAGGCAGAGCAGCCTTGTTAACCTCTGCTCCATTGCGATCTCAGACCGAAGCAGCCAGTCCTGCTGAAAACAAATACTCACGTTGCCATCAGCAGCAACTAAAGTTTCATCCAATCTCTCACAAACAACCAGCGCTTTTACTGGTCCTTCAGCCTCTCTCCACACTGACCAATCACGAGCCAGGACAAGTCCTTCCACCACTTGTGAACATCCAGTAGGAAGTCCTGACGCCTTTGCATGCAGCAAGGAGAAATTTGAGTTAAGAAATGTGACTGGTTCCACTGTGGTACTGTCCTGTTCAAGACTGACTTTTCTGTAAAGTTCACAAAGCAAAGGTGTCAGAATCTCGGCCTGGCCAATGCCAACTCTCCCTGCAATGTACCCTCCCACCAACGCAGGCAAGACTCCACCTTCCAGTCGATATTCATTAAAACCAAAAAGCAATGAAGCATAAGGGACAACACCATGGGTTATAACATCATCCAGCTCCTTCCAGCAGAAGGCCAGAAGCTGATTGGCCAGTTTTCGGTGAGTGGCCGGGCTCCAGGATGCTTTGTGGTGTCTGTTTGCAGAGTCACAAATTCCTCGCAGCAGCGCAGCAAGCAGGAGGATAAAGGACTTAGAACCATCTGCAGTAACACGGTCATGTGCACACACACACTCCAGCACCATTCTAAAATAAGGACAGAAACAAATCAGAAGTATTAAGGGTAGAAGAATGCACTATAAAGGGCTCACAATATGAACAGCACTAATTTTAGGAGCTAAACATGTTTACGTTTCAAAACATATATTCATTCCTAAGTTCATTACTAACAGTCCATATATGGAAACTAAACAGCAAAGATTTAATGCATTTTTCTGCATATTTTAATGCACAATAATTCTTAAATTGCTGAACTTAACATACTACAAAATAAAACATGGCCTGTGTAAATTTGCATTTTATATTTCATGACATTTTAGATTTTGTTTTTTCCATTATGTTAAATTCAGCAAAAAATATAAATGAGTCGGGGTGGGAATTACCAAAGGACCTACAATACGATATTAGCAATGATATGATATTGCTGTCATTTTGAAAATACTGCAATATATACTTTGAAAGTACTGCAATACTGCAATAATATATACAGCTACATATTGCAATTTATTCCCTTTGGTAACTGCAAATTTTGTCCTCAAAGAAAACCTGTCAACATCTGTTTTATCTAAATAGATGAATTTACAGTCTGTTCATCTCACTTCAGTCAATTTTACTGCAGCAAAATGGGACTGTCAATCAGACAGGCTGACTAACACTGTCATTAAAACCTTACTTTGTGTTCGTGTAATGACACAATACTGATGTTTTACCCTACCCTTAGAAATTAGGCACTAAAATATAGCATTTTTCCCTGTATTTCCCTGTTTACAAAACATGTAATTTGATTCACCTTTTCTGCCAATTCACAGTTTCACTGTCTACTGAAGTTATAAGGAATGTTTCTTCTTCTTTTTGAAGACACAGCAGAGGGCAGCCTATCAGAACAGGTGTGATTTACACAAATCAATCTTAAAAACACAGTAAAGAAAACCTGGCTTGCCTAATTGTGAGACATAAAGTGAAGTTGAAAAATACTCATCTATAAATGGATCATCACTAGGTGTAGTATATAAACCCAGAAAAGTATGATATAATCTCAGTAAGTAAACAGAATAACGATGTACGTTAGCCCTTTAACAAATAATATGATAATGTTTGAGAGGTATCGAGGGTTTTTACACTGTCCATGCTTATTTGAGCTAAAATATGTGATCTAGCCCTATAAACTAAAAAATAAGAACGTGCGTGTTACATGCCTGGCCATAGGGTGATCCAGATGTAATGTAGTGAGAATGCGGTGTCCATGTCTGGTGATAAGAGTCTCTCCAGTATCTTTGGTGAAGAGCACATTCCCACCTTCAGGTCCAACACAGCGACGTACCACACACTCTAACGCTCCAACTACACTGAGGCATGCCTGGAGGGACACGGTCTCTGCTTCATATATGTCTCTCTGTGAACACACAAACACAAACGCGCGCTATGGATGTCTGAAGAGGTGGGTAAATGTTTGTGGTCATGCAGAGGGGTTTGGTGTGAACTGTGCACTGTAGACACTTCCTGACTCCTGAAATTTCTTTACAGTGGTGGTGATAGGAACGCATGCCTAGAATGCAAATATAGCCAATTTTTATGTACTATTCAAAGTGTTAATATGTAATGTTGATAATAAACAAAAAAACAAGTTTTCTTTGTAAACTGTTTCGCCTTTGGATGTCCTGCCTCTTTGCCATGCACAGATTTTAAAAACACATTTAAGCCAAACTTTTATTGCAAAACTATCATAAAGCACTGACATCAGTCAGCAAATTCATAACCATTTAATATACTAACTTACTATGATGTAGCTTTTAGATGTATTAAACACGTCAGACTATCACGACCACTGGGGACAATTCTGTTCCAACTGACTTCTGAAGGATTTAGGAAGGATTTTTTTAATAGTGGACGTTTGTGGCACGAATAGCTACAGGCTTCCGGTACTAACAATAAGTCAGGATAAGTCAATAAGAATAATAAGCAGGTACTTATTTACCGGTCCCGTTTATAATACTGGATAACACGGATAGTCCTTAAGGGCAGCAGACAACTCTCAGAAGTGTGAGGTTACCGTGTTAGCCTCTAAACAAACATGCTTAGCCTCTTACCTTAGCCATTTCTCAACTAGATGGCTACTTAAATACTTTCTTTACGCTTCTATGGTCGTAAAACGATGACCTTGGCTTTTTTCCGCAGCCGACCCAGGATAACACTCATGGCGCTTAGGCTGCTCTCCGTACGCTTATCGTCTCCAGGAGACCGTCTTCTTCTCTGCCTCAGTGTTAATGAGTGGAGGTATTACTGCCCCCTACTGGCCAGCACGGTTTGTGTTTGGGGGATTATAGCGAGGCTCAGACTGGGTCAGCTGACCTTCACGGTCTGAAATGTGTAAATGTGCTCCCTCTAGTGCTGAAAAGGTGCAATTACAGGTGCGAGCACTAAAAGGTATTATGTTGGTTTGAAACGGGAATTTCCTTTGATTTTTCACATTTTCTGCACAATTTAGTTAATATAAAGAAATCATTCAGAATGTGTAATTGTAGATAAATGTACAGACTCTGTGTTTTTACAGCGTTGCTGATAGAAAACGGGTGACAATGTCTGTACCTTAAATATAGCTTTTCTATTCATTATCCAAAACGGCCAGTGTAGGTTCATGTGTCTTCTGAATTATGTGCAATGATGATTTTAAAATATACTATAGGCCAGAAGGCTACAAGGTCTTAGGCACCAAGAGCATATTTGTATCCAGTTCATCTAGTACAAGGTGTGAAACACACAGGGTCGTGAGGAGGTGGTCTGAGACCCCCTAATTAACCTCTTGGACCTCATGAAAACAACAGGGGACCATGAAAATAAACTTCTTTTATTTTATTTTTTATCTTCTTTTATTCTGTCCTTTCTCTACTGACTGATTTTCTTCACTGACTGTCTTTTCTCTCTGTGTCATTTTTACATTTTCTGGTTCTGGTTTAATTTACAAATCCAGTAAAATAAATAAGATGCAGATATTACTGCCCATAACTGTTCTGTTCTTTCTGAATGTAATGAATGTATTATGAAATATCAGCATGAAATATGAGTCAAATCTAAACACCTGTATAAAGTTGATCACATCTTGCAAACAGTTGTTTAACTCTTATTTAACTGATGATACTAATATGGTTCTGATGTCCTTTGTCAAACCCTGCAGGATTCTGTTCTATCATGAATGTCCAAATGTTGACACCAACATGAATCCATAGTTATGCCTCTTATGAAATATGATGCCTTAAATACATTGATAATTGTAGTATATACTAGATATGAAGTTCATGGCATGTGAGCTTTTATACATCTGATAAAAATAATGATGCTACACCACAATGGCTCAGCAAAAGCATGGCTGTCACTAGAGCACAATGTTGTAACACTATATTTATTGGCTTTCTAATCAGCAATTAAAAATGGAAAATAAATTTCTGTTTAATTGTGGCCATGCCATAAATAGTTACATATGGTTGGCTTTGAACTGCTTTTGCTGTTCACCAAAAAATACCAAATTCTTATTTACCAATTAGCTTAGAAGCCAGTATTCTTGCTGTACCACCTTCAGTTAACCAGGTTCCTCACTTCAGTGGGTGGAAAAACGAATGGCGCATAGAAATGCAGAACTACCCACAACATTCAAACAAACGCGAGGCAATAAAATAGCCCCAGCATTTTCCATCTTATGCTACACCCTATAAAATTAGGGGAGGTCATTCCAGTACCCTGCATGCTGTTGTACAAGTCAGTATTTCAGAAAAACAAGGAACTGAAAACATAATAAATAGCCATTTGACTATCCCTTTAAACAGTCATGAATACTAAGATATACTGACTCTTTAAGGTTTATGCATTTACATAAAAGATTTTTTTTACTCTTTTGTCGATTATTTCAGCCTTATATTGTCCTCATCATAGCTGATGATGATAATAGCTAATGTATGATGGTCTATTCATGCTCTTCTCTCCTGCACATCCTGCAAGGGTCCTCCTACTGCGTATATCTCTCCAATGGGATGAACAGCAGTGAGTCTCTCTCTTCTTCTCTTACACACACCTCTTCACCTCTCCGCTTCATCACACTGTAGTCTGTCCCTCTGCACATGAAACAGGCTGTCAGACACTAATTCCAATTAAGACACAGAGGATCAGGTAAGATTCTTCTCTATTCAAATCAGTCATTGTGTGAGATGCTTTGAGTGTACAAGCATGCATTACTGTCTCTTATCGTGAATATTTATTCACTTATTTATTTGTTTTATATGCATATATATTTGCAGGGATATGTGATATAACACTGTGTGTAAACGATGAGATAAAACAGACAGGAATAGAATGTGTAAATGTGTATATATAGATAAGTGATGTTCTAAATATTTGCACTGCATGTTCTGGTATAAGTTTGCATCAGCAGCACCTTGTGAGCCATATCACTGTCACTGCCGCTCTGTCTCATTTCCTTGTAAATTGAGAGGAAATCAATAGGTCTTTAACTCCCTTACTCTGCATTTCTCAAAATAATCTCAAGGTTAAACAGTATCAGTTCACGTGCAGAGAGTGCAAAATACTATTGATCTGGCCCTAAATCATATACCTTCGTCTGTCTCAGGGTGCACGCAAACAATTAGAACCAGAACGTTAAATTGTAAATGTTAAATGTTAAACTTAAATGATCATGAAGTTTGAAAACAATTTAGGAAAGACACCAAAACAGTGCCACATTTAATAAAGACCCTAAGAAACTATATACACACTGATTTGAGAGCCCATATCCCGCAAGATAATACACAATGTAAAGGGCAGCTGCTGTGTTCAAATTACGTACAAAATATGTAAGAACAAACTGCAGGAAATATTAAACAACTGGAAAAAAAATGAATGAATGGAACAAAGGATTATAACATCCAGTCGGCGCCTGTATAGTTCATGTAATAACTGTACAGTGGTCGTGTCTCTACACATAACATCTTTAGAAAAGCAACATTACATATTGTAGTATTACTACCTGTATATAAAAGCTTTGTTTATTTATATATAATGTTTGTATGCAGAATGCATGGGGACAATATGAATGGTCAGGTCTCTCCACTCCCCGGATCTACCACACCTACACAGAAGATGAATGAAAAGAATGAATCAAAAGCACTGGGACCTACTGAAGCACCACCCACGGGAGCCCCGCCCCGAGAAGGGTCTATCCCCAGCATCAGGAGCAAATTTTTGAATGAGATTCACAAAGTCCCCTGTGAGAAAACATGCAATCTCTCTCTCTCTCCTTCTCACATGCAGACATTCACACACACACTGACAGTACAGTGTCTCAGGTTTCAGGAATCTAAGCGAATTATTTAAAATCATCAAAACTCATGTTCTGTTAATGTCTAAAGGAGTTATTACATCCTCCACATACTTTCATATGGCATTTCTCTGCTAACTATAGTGCCCAATTTACTTGCTAAGTTTAAAAACAACATACTAAAATAATAAAATGTGCCATAACTTGTGCACAAACAAAATGTTCCTCCATTATATTAACTCAAAAAATCAACACTAATTTGAGTGTGTAGACGTGTGTTCTCTGTAGAGGATGTGTTAACTTATTAACACATAACTTATATATAAAAGTGCCATGGAATGTATTTTAAATTGTGCTGTTCTGATGTTCTACATAGAGGGGATTTGACTAAATGCCCAGATGTGGTTTTACATGCCCATTTACACCCTCTGATTTTGCCCTAGAATGAAATGAGCTTTTTGTAGCTCACTATGAAACTGTCTATTTAAGATGATCTGCTTCAACCGTCAAAATGTCAAAATCTACTGCTACTTATAGGTTGCAGTTGAGGGTATGATGCAAATAAAGGTGGAACAGCCTCTCTCTTGACTGAAGCTTGAATATTGTTCAAAGATTAATAATATACAGCACATGCTTACTGCCCAGATAACGACAGTTTTGTTTAAATATAGCTTTCTTGAGTGACTTTCACAGTACTACATATACATACATATATATGCATATCCTTGTGTGTTTATCCCCATGCGATTGAATTATTTTTGTATTGTTTCAGTGCCTTCATGGGCTTTGGCGAGTCTGGGCTTTATCATAGTCCTCCTTATTCTCAGCTGCTGCTTCTGCATATGCAGGAAGTTTGTGTTTAAGAGGAAAAAAGACAAAAACGGGAAAGAGAAGAGTGGAAAGGACGGTATCGGCATGTCGACGATGAGAGACGAAGGATTTGCACAGGTCCTATGCTAGTGTGTTTGGGAATTGCTTATATCAGCTTCTCGGAACATATATAAAGTTTCAGTGCAGTCTTTCTTGCATGCACTGGGATGAATAATGTGATCACTGACAGCAGAGTGAACATGTTTTTTAGACTCAGCACCTTAAGCCTGACTCTGAACCCCAGGACAAAGAGGAGGAGCCTAAAGAGGAAGTAAAGCTGGGAAAACTGCAGTTTAGTCTTGACTATAACTTCACAGACGGTGCAGTACGTGAATAGTTATGAATTTATAACAATATAATGTGGTCTGTATTTGTGGAGAAAATGCTGCAAAACCACAGCAATCCTTTCTTTTATTATTTTTTTCTGTATGTCAGCTTGTTGTAGGTGTGATCCAGGCAGAAGACCTTGCTGCAATGGATATGAGTGGAACGTCTGACCCATATGTCAAGCTCTATCTCTTGCCAGACAAGAAAAAAAAGTTTGAGACCAAAGTCCACCGAAAGACCCTTAACCCCACGTTCAATGAGCACTTCACTTTTAAGGTGGTAATCCCTAAGGTGGTAACTGTTCCATGTGAATGATTCATAGAGATTTTATTAACCACCAAGTGAGCGGCATCACATGAGACAATAAAGCCAAGCAATAAAGTTTAACAAATATGAATAATTGTTAAATCTGCTTCTGGTTTAGTACAGCAGTTTAGTCCTGATCCTGAATACCACTACATTTTAAGATATACTATTTTCCTTACTCCTTGTATAGGAATGGTTTGTTAGTTATGAGTTGAATTAGGTGTGCTAGAGCAGAGAAAATGCTAGAATGCACAGGTCAAAGGTAGTCCAAGATCAGGATGGAGAACTACTGTTTTAGTACACTGTCATGTGAGTCAGTGAAGCCGGAAATCTGCACAATGGCGTAGGGAATTACTTTTTTCTCCTTGCATATTCCCCATTCTGTATTTGCCAGTATCTGCCTGTGTTGCCTGAGTCTGTGTTGGTGAATACAAAATGACCTCACTGCATTACTGTCCGCAGGTTCCATACACAGAGCTGGGTGGGAAGACGTTAGTCATGACAGTGTATGACTTTGACCGTTTCTCCAAGCATGATGCCATCGGTGATGTGAGAGTGCAGATGAATAAAGTTGATTTCAGTCATGTCACTGAGGAATGGAGAACCCTACAAAAGGCGGAGAAAGAGGAAGTAAGAGGATGGATAGAATTCAACAGAATTTTACCCAGTTAAAATACTGTTGCATTTCAGGTTGCACTGTGGGCCCGTAATTCACAAGCAGAAGATGATGGGAGGATAAAGATTTAGGAGTAGTGAACCGTGTCCACCTAACAGAAATTATTATGATTTATTAAGTAATTTACAGCTGTCAGTATTAGATGCTGTGCTATTATAATTAT
The DNA here is from genome assembly GCA_034552555.1 of Semaprochilodus insignis. Lineage (NCBI taxonomy): Eukaryota > Metazoa > Chordata > Actinopteri > Characiformes > Prochilodontidae > Semaprochilodus > Semaprochilodus insignis. The sequence goes on along the minus strand of CM067486.1, from coordinate 23,705,143 downwards.
ATTGTGGAAAATTCTCAGCTGATCCCAGTTTGACTGGTATTTGCTCTCTGCTTTTCACTCTGCAGCAGGAGAAGTTGGGGGATATTTGCCTCTCCCTACGTTATGTCCCCACTGCTGGAAAACTAACAGTTGTCATTCTGGAGGCCAAAAACCTTAAGAAAATGGATGTGGGAGGACTATCAGGTGGGTGCTGGTAAATTACATTATTATGTCAGTTTTCAAAGGGGATCTGTATTCAGCCTCTCTCTGAAACAGGTCTTTAAGCTAGGGATGCACCGAAATGAAAATTTGCATCCGAAGCCAAAACCAAACAAAATTTGACCGAAGGCCGAATACCGAGACTTTCATTAATTTTGTCACTTTTTCACCATTGCATAAATTAAATATGCTAAATGTAATCTTGTCTTGGTTTTCAAATAAAAAAGAAAAGCTATTCCTAATCTGCAGTTTAAACATACATATTCAACACTTAACATTTTAACATCTCAACAGACATACCAGTAAAGCATAACATGACAAATTAGCAATAAAAAAAATAAATGTTTCCTGCATTTACAAAGAGCGCCTCCCTCCACGCTGGTCATGATTTTTTCACAATATTGTAAAATTGTGGTCCGTGTTTCCTAACAGAAGATGTGAGCAGGACAGAAAAAAAGTGCGAGCAAGAGTGAGTGCATGTGTGCGTGTCTGTACGCATGTGTGTGCATGCGCTGAAAAGCTGCTGTCTGTCTGCCTGGCTGTAGGGAAGTTTCATTTGGCTCGAATGCTTGAAGCTGAATAAAAGCTGGAGCCAATGGGACCTGCAGTGGAAAAAACATGTTGAAGTGGGTATTAGCTCACACCAGATGGCGCTAGCTATTAAGCTAAGGAGTAAAAGTTCCACTCTGGTTCCCTTCTACATCCAGGAACTAGAAAAAGGTAATGGCGTCATTAAAAACGTCATTGTTTTTTTACCTGCCATTTTGCCGAATAATTTTGGTTGCCAAACATTCGGTGCATCCCTACTTTAAGGCACCCACCTGATGAGTCCACTTTGTTCTGATCAGTCAACCACCAGAGTGGCTGAAAACGGTCTCGACATCCTGCTACCAGAGCCATACTGCCCCTACAGGTAGCCAATAAGGATTGTGTTACGAGATGATGTCACCTTGTAATAACAAAAATGACTGGAATTCCAACAAGGCGTTTCAGGCAGCAGAGAAATGTGGGAGAGAGTTTATCTTCATCTTTTTACCTTTGATATTGAAAATGTCATACCAAAATTTTTCCTTTTCTCCATCTTTTCTCAGACCCTTATGTTAAGATCCACCTGATGCAAAATGGCAAAAGGATGAAGAAGAAAAAAACAACAATTAAGAAAAACACACTCAACCCATATTACAATGAATCTTTTAGCTTTGAAGTTCCATCAGAACAAATTCAGGTACCAATTTTAAGCTTAAACCAAGATTAAAATCAAATATATTTTCTGACTGTGAAATGCTTTTTTTCCTTTTTTTTTACTGAATTCAACAACAGTTTAATGTGATTAATGGATCTGCTCTGCTTTTCCACAGAAGGTGCAGGTTGTAGTGACAGTGCTGGATTATGATAAGATTGGAAAGAATGATGCCATTGGGAAGGTTTTTGTGGGACTGAACAGTACAGGAACTGAACAACGCCACTGGGCAGACATGTTGGCCAATCCAAGAAGACCCATTGCTCAGTGGCATGCCCTTAAAGCTGAGGAAGAAGTGGATGCAGAGCTCTCAAAGAAATGAATTTCATTTGTGTGAATGAGCATTCCTTTAAAATCATTTAGTATGTATCGCTTTTATATATGTAGTCACTAGTTGCAGTGTTTGGTGTTTTAATGGAGTCTTGAGATTTTATCTACAGGTCTTCTATGTGCATTTTTACTTTTAGTTTTATCCATGAATGTCACTGTAAATGATGTACCATGTAAAAAGTACAAGAAACGTAATTTAAAGTCTGAATTAAAAAAAAAATAAAAAAATAAAATCCATACCACAATATAAATCTCCTGAGAAAAGGCCATGGCCTTCCTATTCATACATACAGTCAACTCAGTTACCTTGAAAATCTGGACAAGGCCCTGTATCTTAGCTAACTTATTCTGTACTTTAAATCCAGTTTCCGATTCTGTTTTTTTAATCACTGGTTGGAATGACACAGTTTCATCAGTTTATTTAACATCAGTTTTTCTTCACAGATTACAAAACCAAGATTGAAAACTGAACCTGACAAACATTTTTGTAACTGTGCCTTTAAGAATGACTTAAGTGACCTCTGTCCTGGTTGGCCGCCCATTCAAAAAGCAGTCTGGGCTGAAATACTTCAGTACTTCAATCCTGGTGTACATGTTAAACTGTGAATAGGTGGATGAGTGGAAATATGTAAATGCATTGGTTCTTGTGACAAACTGACTGTGTTGTTTTTGAGGTTTATGGCCCACATATAGAGGGGAGTGAATAGAACAGCAAAAAGTACAGTTTTCTATAGTTATAAGCCCTTTAACAGCAACACCATGGTTAAAATAAGAAACTGACCATGCCTGTAGGTCATCATAACCATATTTATTCTGTAGTACCTTTACCATATGAATACCGTATTGCATAGAGATGGTTGACAGGGGGGAAAAAAATAACATACAGACGGTACATGAAAAGATTTTGAAAGAATACATACAGACAGGATACAGAATACATAAACGATAACCTGTTAAACAATACACGTTTTATGCAATTTGGTAATCACCACAGTATCCAATCTGAGGGTCTAATGCAGGCAAGCCACAGTTAGACCAGTCCACAACTTCAGCTGTCACCAACATAAAAAAAAAGCAGTACACCACAATTTCAGGCATTTGTTTTGAATCTCTATAGTATAGTGTACAGCACAGAACCCATCCTCAGTATCACATACGGAAGACATGCCACCCTGGTCCACAGAATGCACGGTTTAGCAGATTTGCAATCTATAGTTTGAAGTCTTCAATACAGCTACCTCACCACACATAGAAAAGATACTTCAGTACATTACAGAAAACCATATACACGGTTCTAGATTTACTGTCTCCCAAGATATAAGGTATATGAAAGAACGCAACCAAATGCTTGATATATAATCTAACCAATGATCAAAAACATTCACAACCAGATGAGGCACATTATAAAGGACAATAAAATTATATATGCTACTCTTTAGAAATAATAAGCTATAGAATAGATTAAGCACAAAGCATGTGCAAATAAAACGGATGCCCCCCCCGATGGACTGCATCTTAATCAACCATATACGAAGTACTTGGTGGGCAAGGGACTGTTGTTGTTGGAGGAGGCATTTGTCTCTAGTGTTTTCTAGTGTTCTCAACAAATATTTTGCTGACAGAACAGCAATGAACCTTTTTGGCTCGAATGATCACCTTCTCCCATGCTGTTTCTCCAAGTAGTGCTTTAAACAGTATCAGCCTGAGAACGTCCTCCACTGAGACACAGCAATCGAAATCAGTGGTGCTCAAACAGGGCAGCATACAAATCAATGTCAGAGCCGCTTTGAATTCCCAGGGATTCACATAAAGTAGGCTATCCATTAGTCAAAACTTCAGAATCAGTGATACTTCCTCCATGTTTATGATCACACTGGAAAAGTGTGAATGTGTAAGATGTGTTCTTACACATTCTGACATTTAAAAAGCAAATCTATTTACACATAATATGGCCTATTACAATCCGTTAAGCAATATTGCTTGCCAGCTCTTGGTCGACAGTGCTTTGTTTACCCTCTGATGTCTAGTAGACTAGGCTCTTCTGCTCTTCATGTAGTGCCAAAGTTTAGAAAATACCTTCAGATTTCTGTTCAGAATTTTTTCAGGGTATGCAACATCTTACAGGATGCTCTCACGAGATGTTGCAGTGTTAGATGAGGTGTTAGCTCTATCAGTCTCATTAGTTGGTGGCTGTCGACACCAAGTGTGAAGGTCCAGCAGCACCTGGCTAAGTTTCTCCATCCAGTTAGCACGCTCCTCCCGAGTATCTGCTGAGAACCAGCTCCTTCACAGGAAAACACATCATTAAGAGGCAAGACAAGTTTATTATTTATACAGCACCTTTTGTACACTGGTCATTCAAAATGCATTACATATGTGAAAACATATCTGTTCTTGTTGGCTGTTAAGGTGATAAAATGCTGATTTAGTAACTGCTTTAACATGACTGATAAAACTGAGATCCGAGTACATTAGTACACCAAGGTTACATGGTAGTTCTCTGGGTTTTAGGACTCTCAAATCTATATGGGCAGTTAGTCTGTCTTTAATTGTTATTCCTTACTAAAATAAAATGTTTTATCTGTTTTCAACTACATAACGTTTTGTCCCATCCAGTTACCATCCAGGTACTTAAAGTAAGTAAAGGAGACTTAAAAGTAAATCAAGTAAATCTGAGTGTCATCTGCATAGCTATGGCAAGATATCCCACAGTCTTAGAGGATTTGTCCAAAAGGAAGCATTATGTATCAATGAAATAAGAGCAGCAAGAATCGACCACAGGTCACTTGCATGCTTTCGGAAACATTATATTGTATTTCAACAATGTAGTTCCCTCCTCACAAATATGAACTGAATTATTATAGGTCCAATCCAGTTCTCAAGTCTATCTGTGGAAATTTTTAAGAACAATGGCATCACTGAGATTGGGCTGTAGTAGAACACACTGTTCCAGAGTCTAAATTTAAACAAATGTCATTAACAACCTTAATTAGAGCAGTCTCAGTACTATGATTAGGCCAGAATCCTGAGTGAAATTTGTTTAAACAGCCATTTAAGGACAAGAAGCCAGCAAGTTGCTTTAACGTGCTTTTGTCAATGATTTCTCCAGTGAAAGGTAGATTTATAATAAGTCTGCAATCTAGATTTTTTTTAAAACTGTGTGAGACAGTGCCTAATTGATCTTAACTGGTTAATTGGTCCTAATTGGTCTTTGGGGAAATCAAGTGTGCAAGAGCCCTTACTTGGTCAAGATCTGGCTGTTGTCTTGTTGCAGGGTCCTCATGTTCACCAGTTCAAAGGTATGTGGACGTGCACAGGAGTCTCTCTCCACAGGCCTCACACAGTCAAAGCCACACAAAGATATGCTACCCTCTGCTGGCTGAGAGAACAATGAAAAAGAGACAATAAATAAGATTAAATGTACACATTCCACACAGAAATTAATGAGCTATGTGCAAGGACTGTGTTGAACATGACAGGATTATGAATGCTGCAATCCTTCCCCACCTTGTCACTCATCTCATTGGGATGGTTCCAGTAGAAGAAAAATCCTCCTTCTAGCTTAAAGAAGAGACGCTGCCATGCTCCAAACCCACTGACATCCTCAAACATGGTCTGCATGACAAGAGTGTGAAGCACTCGTAAGGAGCAATAAACACGGACAATTGTGTACAGCCAAATCTGATTGTTCAATGAGTGCATTTAAATTTACCAACAGTTGTTTTTGTATTCATAATTTTTAGCTCAGTTCTTTAATCTGTGCAATCAAATTCCTCCTGCTTGACCCCAAACTTCTATACACCTATGCTGACCAGCACTGACACATGAGCTAATCCTTTTGTAATATTCACTCATAATATAAACATCTGCATTAATTAGAATGCACTTCACGCAAATAACATGGAGATAAGAGGAAACAGGGGCATGTCTACTGTCTTGTGTGGGCACTTGATTTTCATGCACTGAAGTTAATCCATCAACTGCACTCAAATCACAATCCGTTTCATTGGCATACACCAACTTCCTGAATCCGACATGGAGTACTTTGTAAGTTTTTCAAATCGGTCAAACCTCCACTCACTTCTATGCAACTTTGATAATTGTGGGTCACAGTGGGCACAAAACACTTTCTGGGAAAACATTTAATATTTGACAGATGACTTGGATAGTGCCTTCCAACTACGCATTGCATAGGAATATTATTCATTAAAAGACTGCTACCAAATGACAAACACATACCAGAAATCCTTGGTGTTGTACATTGGAGTGGCTTTCACTGTGCAGTCTCAGGTAAATGTGACCCTCCAGGGGAGACAGAAATGGCACCTAAAACAGTTGTAGGGAGTGATTAGAAAATGTATCACAAATACATTAATGTACTTGCCTATTTCACAGATCATAAAGCAAAAAAAAAAGATTACTAATAAAAATATGTATGCAAGAACTCAAAACACATTCACAAACACCAAACACTGTGCAGAAAAAAGAATGAGGGTGAAAGGAAGCAGAGGGAAACCTTTTCCTGAAACTCATCTCCAAGGAGTCGCCTGATTTTGCCCTCAAACTTCATCTGAGAGGAGAGAAACACGGACAAGAAGAGAAGAGGAGGTACATTTACATCACCAGAGACCCCACCACAGTGCAACACGCCCTATATAAACCCAAACAACAAGGCTTTTAAAAGATGCCAAACCTTATCCAGTGTAAACTTGCTCTGTCCCAGGGAGGCCAGGGTGATCTTGTGAGAACCCACTAAACTGAAGTTACTGGTCCGACGAGAGCCAAGAACAGGCAGTGCTCCAGCTATAGGGAAAAGCACCATGACATTGATTGAACAAAAAATTTAAAAATAATAAAAAAAAACAGTACTGGCTATGGATTTATAATGAAGCTTAGCAAGGGAGAACATAAGGACTTACGGGCCAAACCTGGGTTGGATTTCTGCAGGGAGTAAAAAGCAAAAATGCTGATGAGCTGATGAGTTACTCAAAGCTAAAAATTTTAACTATTATTATTGTATATTTTACTTTATTTATATTATAAATTCATGAAAGGAATACCGTAATGCTGCTGAGAAGCTTCCTTGGTGTCACCTACACAGAAAAGACAATAAACATTCATTACCATGCACGACATATTTTACATTAGCAATGTGAACGAATACTTACTCTAGATTTTGTAGAACTACGGAGTTGCTGCAGATTAGCAGTGCAGGCATGACCTGGACTACTGGACTACAGAACATGCAGACAAGGGACATAAAAATTAGCCTCCTGCTATTGCGTGCAACAAAAAAAATAAAATAAAATAAAATAAACCCTTTGCTTACCAGGCTGTAAACTTCTATATCAATCTCAAAGTTGGAGCGAATGTCCTGTCTACAGCAGAATATATACAAAACAAACAGGATTTTAAAATATTTGAAAAGACAACATCAAAAAGAGAATTCTACGATACTGAGTCAGTTAAACATTTTACAACACCACTTGAACTTTTATGATTCTCCCCCTTTTTAATTATTCCCAATTTCCTTTTCTAAAATTAAAAACAAGATGATTTTAACAAAACTGGACACACAAGGTGATGGAGGTGGGAAATGTGATAGTGTCTCCGTTCTCAGCATCAGCAGCTGTAGCCAGTGGGGTGGCCACAATGTTACATGGACCGTAACGGATCAGGATGAAAAAGTAGTGAGTAGGACGACCTGTAAAGAGAAATCCTAAGTTTTACGTACAATGACTACATTGAGAGAAATTGTCTTATAGTTGTGACATGGTCCAATCAACTCATGACCCAAGCTCACCTGTGCGGGCAGAGCACACAAACTCTACTTTAAGAGGAAGTTGGACACTGCTGATGCTGACTGTCCCCCTGCAGGGCTGCAGAGAAACATTGCTAGAGTCCAACTCTGCTACTGCTTCCCCTCTCAGTCTGCTAATCTCCACCAGCAAGGCAGCATGTTTCTCACCTGCATTCCAGTAAAATTTACAGACAGCGTATTAAACCTGCATATTAATTTTGTACCGGGAAAAAAACAACAACAAAAAAAAAAAAAACAAAAATAAAACCTCACTTGAAACAAGCAGGAGTTTTTCAGCTTCTGCCTCTTGCAGTGATCCTTTACCATGTTCTTCATCACTGCAACAGCTTAAAGCCTGGAGAGTCTGGTTAATAACAGTCTGAAGTTTGGCAGCCTCTTCACTCAGAACCTGCGCAACACAAAACAGCTATTTAGCTGAAAGTATCTAACAAGAACTTCACTATCACCTGTGCATTCTTTTGCACCCTATCATTAAGGTATAGTTATGCAAAATGAGGCAGGTATTATTTAATAGTCACTGTGGCAAACCTTGATAGTCTCCTTAGTACTGATGGTTGGCTTGATAAAAGACTTCTCGGGAGCCTGTTTCTGTACCCCAGGAGTTACACACTGAGAGGGTAGATGGCTATTCTTTCTCTGAGAGCGGTAAGCATCAATGCTGTTGACAAACATCACTATAATTAACAACGATTCAACAACCCATCGGCTAGCAATAACCAAATATCACAGCATGCAAAATAAACCATCACTCCAAGGTGTCAATATTAGAACTGCCAAAAGGCTAACTACTGACCAAAGAGTTAAAGTTTGATAAAGAACCAATCACTGCCCACTGGAGATCACACCACCTCCAGCCGATAGCTTTAGTATTTTGTGAGGGTGGATAGAAGGGTGGTCTTACCTGTAAAGAGGTGGAGCACTGTCAGCAGAAGGAGTGATGATCTCCTCTGGAGAGGGATTCTGCACAGTGGGTGCAGGCACAGTGGCTACAAGCCTCTACATATCAAGAAACAGCATGGTCAGAAATAAACAGGAAAGGTAAAACATTAAATAAATGTTGTAAATGATGTGATGGCAGGACATAACTGTCAGTCACAGTCTTACCAATGGCGTAACAACAGCCTCCACTGATTTGCTGAGAGGAGAGAGGATACACGTAGGTGGAAGAGTAAGGAAGTCTTCCTCATTGCACACTGGGGTACTTTCTTCCTTAATTTCCTCCTCTCCCTCACTGCACATTTTCTCTTCATCATCTTCCTTTACTTTACTACACTTTACATCCTTCTTGTATTCCCATTCAGCACAGTGTGGAGCTGCTTCTTTGCTCATGTCATCTCCTCCAGGGCTACAGACTAGAGATTTCTCCTTCTGCTCAGTTTCAGATACCTCCGTGTCAGAATACCCTTCGGTTTTGGTCTCGGTAAAACTGTTCTCATTAATTGTATCCCTCCCTTTCTCTCCTTCCTCTTCGTCAGCAGCTTGCAAGACATCTTCAAACATCTTGTCTATTAGTGCAGAGGTGCTCATTTCTTCGTTAGGGTGCATGACAGATTCTAAAACAAACAATAAAAAAGTCAGAGAGTTTGTGAATAGTGTTTGAAAAATTAATTCCGTAACCACTGCATTTTAATACTTGTTGGTACTTTTTGTTATTAGCCTGCTTCAGGTGACAAAAAGCTGGTGTACACCCTGCCAGAAGGTTTACCTGAGAGACATAACTCTGTGCAACGTGGCTGTAAGTCTCCTGTAAAGGCAGATGTGTCGCTGAAGCTGTCTCCGTCCACTTCATTCACACCACTGAAGTTTATTTTGCATTCATTCTCCTTTGAGTCAATGTTTGAGTCATCCTAGTAAGTGAATAGAAAGTGGATTATATTGTCTCACACTCTCTCTCTCTCTGTTCTCTTCAATACACACCAGATATTAAATGAACACCCTGTCGTGACCCAACACAGACCTGTAAAGCCACTGGATGCAGAAAGGCAAAAAACGTGAACCCTAAAACTTCAGGGAGGGGAGGAGGAATTAAAAAAAAACAAAAAAACAAACAAAACCCAAAAAAACAAACAAACAAACAAAAACACCCAGTGCATATTTTTCATCTCAGAGATTTGCTCACATTCCCAAACTGTAATGTAGGCCAAGGAATATTTCTTCTCCTCTGGCAAACACAAGTAGAGCTGGTTGGTGAAGTAGGCCTCTGGCAAAATGTGCATAATTCATAATTTATATAATCTAGTAATATGCATTTTAGCAAATGCATACTTATATGCAGCATCTCTTCATATATCTCCTAGTTATATCTCCTAAAAAAATAAATCTTACCTCAGCAAGTGACGAATCAGATAAGCTCCTTTTGAGCCACATGTTCTCTGTCAGGGGCTGAGCTTTCAGCAACTTCAGTTCATCTTCTCTAGCCTGAACAGATCACACACATACACATCAGCTAAGCCAAAGGCGGTCTTAGCAACGCATGCTTATAAGGGCATGTGATTACTGTTAAGTTTCACTCAGCTTGATTAACAGTTCCAGACAACAAATACAGATATTTTGGAGGTGCAGAACATAAATCCCACCTGACGGATACGGGATGCCTCCTTAGTGCTGGGGGTAACCGTCGCATTAAGCTGCTGCTGCATATTATGCACAAAGCTGGAGAGTTGCCGTGCGCAAGGTGTGGAGGGGACTGGACTGCTGTCTGGTGTGGGAGTCTTAAAGCGTTCCAACCGAGAGTTAAATTCACCCTCACCTTAAACACATACAGGTCAAACAAAGGTCATTCAACTATTGTTTATTTTTTCCTATCTGCAGACAGCATGCGAGTACATCTTATCTATATACGGAACATATCTGTACTGCATAAGTGTCCTCATTTAAATGAGATGGAAGCAATTTCAAACAAACAGTTCATCACAGCCAAGACTGAAGACTGATAAAGGGTTATACATCTTCACCACTAGTGCAAGGTAAGAATAAGCATGTAAGATTATGCAGACCTGTGTGACCACTCACCAATGTGACAAACATCTCTGAGTAAGATGCTGGAGGGACTGTCTGCACCTGGGTCTGACAGACAGCGCTGAACCAGTGTAGCCCCACCTATTAACACAAACGCAGCTTTTTAAAAGTTACAAATTACAAATCTCAATTCTTAGAAAAAAAATTGTGACAATGTAAATTTTTTATCATTATTATCATTATTATTATTATTGTTGTTGTTGTTATTATTATAAGGGCATGTAAATAATAACAGCACAACTTTTATTAAAAACACATATATACACATATGCACACACATACATAATGTTCTACTTCATGACCTTTCTTTTTTGAAATACACATTTATTCACTTTGATTTGGGAACANTATATATATATATATATATATATATATATATATATATATAAAACTTTTACACATATATACACATATGCACACACATACATAATGTTCTACTTCATGACCTTTCTTTTTTGAAATACACATTTATTCACTTTGATTTGGGAACAATCCACACAATCCTTATTTTTCCTGCTTTGGCCTAGACAACATGACACCCATAATCCAACAATGGATAAAGCAAAAGGTCAGAACACAGTACAGTTTCCACTATATACTCACTCTCTCTCTCTATCTAGACTCAGAGATGGCTTGGAGATCAGCAAATGTAATAGAGATCAGAACTGACTCACCATCTCGTCTCTGTGTGAGCTGTTGCACCCTGAGACGAATAGAGGCTACGGCCGGTGTGTCTGGCTTCACCTCCAACTCGAGCCGTCGTGATCGGGCTGGGGAACCTGCTCCTGGCTGAAGAGGGTTCTGATTCTCAACTCCCTCAGCAGCCAAGCGCCTCCTCTTCAGCACATTCTCAAGTTCTGTAAAATTCACACCAACACCATCACCAATCACAGGCTTCAGTCATAATACTTTAAAAAAAAAGATGTTTTAACTCACAAAATCTCAGTTAAGAAACAATATACCTCTTTTATTCCATGAATGTTAATAAGAGTAAATGTTTATTCAGTAGCGTTTACAAAATGAATGGGCTAAAGATCATGCTTATTCACTTGAAGACAAGGAAGGTATCGTTAACTGAAAGTGTATGACGTGGGTGAAGANAACACCATCACCAATCACAGGCTTCAGTCATAATACTTTAAAAAAAAAGATGTTTTAACTCACAAAATCTCAGTTAAGAAACAATATACCTCTTTTATTCCATGAATGTTAATAAGAGTAAATGTTTATTCAGTAGCGGTTACAAAATGAATGGCCACTTCACTTGAAGACAAGGAAGGTGAAGAGTGAAAATAGAGACGGGCACTGTGAAACATTCGGTGTAAAAATAAAATACAGCCACATACCATTAGAGGCCAACACATTCTCCTCCAAGGGATCTCTCTGCCTCTTTTGATTTTTGTCCGTCTGGCCGTCGTTTTCCATTCTCTTACTGGTAGCACAGCAGAAAGCAACAAGAGCCAATATTTAGATTTAACTAAACAACCAAACCAACCCAACCCAAGGTGTGGTGCTTTCGTATGCTAGCTAACTTCATACACCTGGCTCAGACAGTAGGTTAACTTCGTAAACTGCATTAAAATATTACAAGCAAAACAAACAGCTACATTTTTAGTTCTGTTGTTGTGGTCCAAGTAAACCAAAATGCCTACAACTAAATACTGCAGTCGGGCCTTTTGTCAGTTGGATGTTTACATAAGCGTAGTTACGTTAACCTGAGTAGTTTCAGATACGAAAATGGTCATTAAAAAGTATAGAATAAACTCTAAAAAAAACCCCACAAACATTGACTTTACTAATGTCCATGTGGGCCAGCGGCGGATTTTCGTCTTGTTTTCGCTTACCTTGGTGAATATAACCGGCGATATAACCCAGCTCACAGGCTAACAGGCGGCTGTTTTCCGCGAAGCTGCTTCAAACGTTTGAATTTCAGCGCGTTTCACGCATGCGCACTATGCCATACTGGCTCGTTACTGCCCTCTGGTGGCTCCAGCTGAAATAATAATACTATTGCCAGGTCTCCATTTGTGACCGATAACGTTTTATAGCAGCTCTTTATGAACAAGTACAGGACAGAGGTGACTACAGTAGCCCAAACCCATGTTCAAGTCAAACCATTGTTACACTGGCAGAATGACTCAGCGACAAATACATCTTTCTAAAAACAACTTCAGGCATGTTTCAGGTATAAAACGTAAAAAACAGACTGCAGTAAAACTTCTTAGATGTTATTTGTTAGGTACCATTTAAAAAACAGGAATTAGTAACTAAACGTTTATATATATATATATATATATAAGGAAGGTGAAAAATCTAGTTTTTAATTGTTACATTATAGTCATTAACGTTTAGTTCCTGTTTTTGTACCTATTAAATTTAATAATAATAGCAATAACAGTTTATTCTTTTAAAAAGCATCAAAAACTAAACCACTTCTGGTGGTCACTAAGTGAACTATCCACTTGTGGGTCACTAAGTGAAAGATGAATGATGTAAGGAAGTTTAGATATCAAGTCTCACAAAGATATGCAGGACCTGACTATTTAAAAACAAACATAGTTCAGCAGTCCTATTGCTGATTTTACTTTCAAATGAGAGAGAGAGAGCAACATACATTTAATCATAAAAATTCTTTATTAGCCAGAAAGGTAACTCTTGTGTGAATATGCATAAGGATTTACAAAAGTTAAGGGTTAAGAAAAAAAGAAGAAAGGTAGCATATAAAAGACTGAACACTCTAAAGTCATCTGAACAACTGCCTTCACTAAAAATACAGAAACTCATTCTGTAATATATTACGATTTACTTACTTTTTTAAAAACATTAACCAAGTTCATATGAGTTGTGTAAAGTCATAAATAACAGAATCCCATTCTACTAGTAGCAAACACTAAGTAATGTGACAAGTTCACAGCATTAAATATGACCTGTACCAATAAAAATGACAACTATGAACACTATCAAATTACAAAGTGATAATTAGCATTTTGTTTTGGCTACACAGATACAGTATCACACAGTGAGCTTTCACTAAAGTGCAAAGTGAAAACAACTTCTTGGGAAAAATGTAGTGAACAGAATCAGGTTGCTGAAATGAGGGGGGGAGGGGGCAGCAAAAAGCATGTCTTAAGGTTATATGGACCATGTAAACATTCACTAATAAATTAAGCACATGTGCTGTAAGAATGTAAAACTTCCATCGTCTAAACATATTGTTTGAAAAGGTCTTATTAATCACAGACAACAAATTAAACAACCCATTATGTCACCACAATATTTTTTTGTCCAATAGGGTAATAAGGTATGCGTATGAAAAGGAACAATAATTGGCTCAAACATACATGTACATGTACAGTACATGGCATGTACTGTATTATGACTTACTATTTGTGATTAAAAAGCAACACAACAGATAGCTATGGTCAGAACACAGACAAACACTGAACACAATACATTAAATGAGATGATAGGAAACATATGATTATATTTTCAGAAACTTACATTAGCATGTGAAAGGTGAATAGACTGACATGATTATGTTAATCAGTTGACTTCATTACTAATTATTATGGGGTTTGTTTAGACTGGAGTTAAAATATACCACAGTGACTGTAATGTCATCTCGATACATGCGTGCCAGATCATCTGGCAGTGCAAGCATGGCTGCCAGCCTTTCTTGGTCCATTTCTCCATACTCGTTGGTACCAAGAGCATGGCGAATCAGATGCGTGGCTGCGTTTGAGTCAAGGGCGGGTGTTGCACGTGCGCGTCGACGTAACAACAACTGGTGCATCTGTCCCAGACTGAGTTGCCGCTGGCTGGCAGAGAGGGGCGCCTGCAGGTGAATGCCCGTCAAGTGCTCTGCAACCAGCCTGACTGCCTCTTCGTTGTCCAGCTCATCCCACAAACCGTCCGACGCCAAAATCAGGAATCGGTCCTGTGGCCGCAGACGGTGATAGGTGACCTCTGGTGTGGCCTCTAGGTAAGGTGGCGTGAGGTAGTTTGGTGGAGCGTACTGATAGAGGTTCAGTGCCTCCAAGTCACAGCCTCCATTCTCCAGTACGCTCTGCTGAAGCTCACGACTCCACTTAAAGCGAACATCCCCAAATGCACGTAGTGGCATCAGCACCCCCAGCAGCCTATCATCTACAACAATTGTTTGGTGCTCACTTGATGGGTGCTGCGAACGTATCCGCTCTAGTTCGGCAGTGTTGGCAGCATTGTGGTCCTGCGAAAGAGGCAGGGCATTCCAACTCCCATCACTCTCTTGCACACCCAACACAGCACGGCAATCCCCTGCATTCGCCACAAATATGCCCTCGGGCCCCACATGAGCCACACAAGCTGTACATCCTGCAAAAGCAGCCTGGACAGCAGTGTTATGCATAAGGTCACTTGCCAGTGGAACCTGAGCCTCTAGGGAGAGGTCTGTGTCCAGACGCTGAAAAGCATAAGTCAGGGCTTCGCTGGGGTTCATCCCATCACCGTGCTCTTCACTCGCAAGCAACTCCTGCCAGTAAACACGCAAGTGATTGATATACAGAGGAGCAGACTCGCGGTAGTTGTAGTCGTTGTGGTGCTTGTACCACTGCAGGATTGGAGGAACAGGACGTAGGGTCTCCATGGCAGCTTCCAGGTCTTCCAGGCTAGACTCTGACATCATTGCCACAGCGACATAATAAGGTAGCCGCTCGCTAACAACCTGAGCACATGCATGACCACCATGACCATCAAACACACCAAACAACATGCCTCGAATTTGCAAGCAAGTGGCGCTACTGCGTCTGTCCTCTAAAGGAGAATTGGCTGCAAGCTGATTACTCTCAAACTTCAGCACAGGGCTTGGACCACCACGCCGGTCAAACTCTGGAATACGCACAGACTGCTCATTAGCACGCAGTACTCCATCAATCTGCAGTCTGCTCAACTGAAAGTCCAATTCACGCACAGGAGAGGAGAGTCCCTGCACTCTGCCTTGGCTTGAGTCGCCATCTGACCTCCTACCATGAGAGGAGAAGGCCTGGACCTGGGAATGCCAGACTTTAGAATGGCAGGATGAGAAAGAAAGAGCATACCAGCCAGTCGAGAAACATACAGACAGTCGGCCACTGCCAACATGGCACAGGAGTCTTGTACACATATTAGATGTCATCACTGCCTGCATATACAGGTCTAGAGCTCCTACATCTGGAAGTTCTGGAAAAGAAAAAACCCAAAGAAACATGCTCAAGCCATTAGTGATCATTCTTCTACAGCAATTCTTAAACAGTCTATAAAGGCAGTCTATCAAGAGAGCTTATTAACATTTTAGCTAGAATTGTAATTGAGAAGTCTTATTAATTTCATACGACTCGCTTATCTGTACACCAGTCAGCAAGAGAATGAGTACTGTATTATACTGGTTCGTTTACACAGAATTCAGGCTGTGAAATCAATAACTAACGTTAACACATAACTTAATAGTAGTTATAATTTAAGCCTAGCGAATGGATGATGCTTTCAGTTGTTTCATCACTATTGTAGCTGAATTGTTAGCACGTTTTAACTAACTTAATGCCTTGCCCAAAACTCAATGTCTCAGTAACCTTGAGTCTGGGTCAATATTACGTCAATATGTCAATATTCTTTTCCACTGTTAAGTTACCGAATCTGTAGACCAATCTTATCTGGTTAACGATTATCAGGCTAAGTCTGCTAGCCAGCTAAACCACAGTCGCTACACTCAGCTATAAACATATAAACATTGTGTTCTATTATATTGAATAGCATAACTGCTGACTAAATCACATGCTCTCTAATTCAAACAGTTTACAAAAACAAGTAAACATGAGGAAAACACAGAACACCTGTCAAAATCAATGAATGACTTCCGCGCCGGGGGTAGCGTCTCTCGATTTGCAGAGCTCTCGCATTTCGTTTATGGGTTTATGGTCCTAATGCGCATGCGTACCCAGTGACGTGTCCTCTAAAGTGCCCGCCGGGAAGTGTAGTTTTTTAGGCCTTCGTCGCTTTAATTAAAAACCTTGAAGCGAAATGGTCAATATTTATGTAGATCATTTATTTTATGCTCCAGTAATGCATTTCGGTAATATCAATCACCAGAAAGCCACGGTTTTATAATATATCGGTTACGTAACAGAAGATATTAAGAAGGGAAGAAAATACCTGGGCCTCACGCGACCACTGTGGCGGGAAAACGCAAGTAACACCAACACTTAGTCTGATGATTTCGCTTCAGATGTTATTAGAATGTTCTACTTTACCTGAATGTCTACCTGACCGAGATACTAGTAACACCTTCTGTGCTGTTCAGATTAGTCCACACTTCCTCGGCTGAACATTTGCGCTCTGTTTTGCCTTAGTTTATGTTAAGTGGTAAGCTATACCGCGTGATGTTAAGTAAGCTAGTCGTTTCGATAGCTAATAGCTAATTAGACATATAAATTACGTTTTGTTTAGAGTGTTAATTTTTATGTAACACATGCTACTAGTTAAACGTTGCTGACGTCACACAAAATAACAAAACAACAACTCACTATCTAAGTTAATGCCAATGTCCGTCAGTAACAGTTCATTATCCTCTGTTCCAGAATCTGCTACTTACCAACGGCTGTTCGCAAAGAACGCTTTTTCAGCTTTATGGTACACAGAGTTGTGTAGTTTGTTGACACTTGGTTGAGCGTTTGTCTGCTGTTGATACAGAACAAGGACATTTATACAGCCAGTGTTTAAAAATGCTACACGGTAAGTCGGCCATGATGTCAAAAAGACAATCTCCACTTACTAATTAATAACAACAGTGTACTTTCTGACAGCTACACTATCATATGGAAGCCATTTCCCACTACTTAAAGAATTCTCGCACATCCATTATTCCACATTTCCATTATTACGTGAGTTATGTCACAAAGGCAAAGTCATTTTCAGATATTAAGTGATTATTTTGAGATGCTGTCTCTTTTGGGATAGGATCTTGAAATGACAGAAACTTTCTTGTTATTCTGAAATCTTTTCTCATTATTTTGAGATGCCTTTTTGTTATTTTGAGATGCTTTTGGAATAAAAAAAACAGTTTTTATTTAAAAAGAAAGGATCTCAGAGAAGCATCTCAAAATAATGGAAAAAGCACAAAAATAAAACAAGTAAAAAATGATTTATCTCAAAATAACAGGAAAGCATTTCCAAATAATAACTTATTCAGAATAATTATACAACAATTCATGTAATAATTCATGTAATAATGAAACAATAATATTTTGGTGCTTGATTTTGATTTTTGAAGTGTCAGGAATGGGCTTCCATAATATGCTTCTGCCTGAGATACTGCCATGAGGAAAAAAAAATCTGGCAATTATTTTAGCAAATAATATGCATGCATAGGTGTATTCAAAGCTTTCTCTGTAAAATCACATGAGCAAGATTAATGTAGGTGTAGGGTCAGCATAAGTATGTATGTGGAGGTTTTTGTATTAACTTACATAAAATATTAAATAGATCAATGTGATTAATCTATTCCTTTTTCATGTTTTTCCAGCAATCAAAACGGATCTCCACTTATTACTCGAATGTTTGAAGTACCAGATGAATTGTCCAGACTCACAGAAACAAGCCCTACTTACTATAGTTTCAATCTGCCAACAGAATGGTCAGTTTTAAAGCATATTTACCAGTATGCATCGCTTATTCAGTGACACACGAGTGTCTGTTTAATGTAGTGTCATATGTTTCTCTTGCATTCAGCAGAGCACACCATGGAGTTCTTCAAAGAGTTGGGAGGTGTGACGTTCATTTATAACCTCTCCAGGTCTAGCCATTACTCTGAGGTTAAAGAGACAGCTCTTTTCACACTTGGGTCCTTGGCTGAGTTTAATGGTGCATGTCTATGAATGTCTGTACTAACCTTCTGTTTGCATTTTATAAAGATAGGAATGTTTGTTTTTGTGAAGGTCCAGAATAACAGATTAGGACTGGAATTGTTGGAGGTTTTAACTTTAAATATATTTCCCTCCACTGTAACATTCATACCTCTGCAATCACAGGGCTGAATGATGATTGTCTCTTTGTTTGTAGAGAGCTGTAAACAGGCGATCTGTAGGGAGGAAACGTTCTGTGACTTGGCAGAGTGCATGAAACACGGCATGTCCCACACACAGAAGAGAGTGGCAGTATATATGGTCTGTGTATTGGTTTCCAACAACAGTAAGACTTGCTACTTTGTGCATCATACCCAGTCACATGATAATAGGCATTTCAAGTAGTTGGTCTTGTAATCAGATAGTATGAGAACTAATCATCCATAGATGGTATGTTTTGCATGCTACTGCCTCAGAGTTTGTACACCAGACATTCCAATAATTCCAAAGTTCCGATGTTTTTAATCCTCACTGACTTCTCTCTCGATTTAATTCCAATAGCCTGCCAGACCTTAATAAATTGTTTAGGGTTTGCTTGAATCTGTGTTTTAGGTCGGGGACAGATCCTTGCAAAGGCATCTGGATGCATTGATATTCTACTGACATTATTCAGGTACCTTAACTGTTCAGTATTTTTCTCTGGCCATTGCTCTTATTCAAAATTTAAGCTGAAGGTGGAAATGTAAAAAATGATTCAGGCTACAGTATCAGAATTGCACAGTGGCTTAAAAGAGCCTATATGATTGCTATGGATCCAACAATAAAATAAAAATGTTAAAAGGTGCACTGCGACTGAAATTGTTATTTGACATGTTATGCAATCTGTAGTGCCAAAAACTGAAGAAGAGGGACTGGTTTCCCATTAAGGCGACCTTTTCATTAGAATAATTGGCTCTTTACATTTTACTATTGCTATAAATGTTAGGTGTTATGGTAGCTCATGCAGTTTTATTGATCTGACAACATCCCAACAATGATTCAACATCATTGTTACTTTTTTTGTCAACAAAGTGATGAACCTTGCAACACAGCTGCAATGTATCAAATCCTAGCTCTGGGCATAGTGATATCCAGAAAATCCACATGCATTTGGCAGTAGGTGGGTGTTAATTTTGGACCTTGGTGGAAGTTTTAGACAGCGCTTTTGTAGTTTTTTGATGCAACTGGTATAATTTGAGTGGGTTAGAGTTAGGGTTAGGGTTAGATCAATGAATATACATTCAAGTTAATAGTATCGCCCATCCCTCCCCTGGGCTGCACCCCTGCATCAACAGTTCTATACCAGAAAATCTTACTTTCCATATGGCAACACTGTAGGAGGCGAGTAGTCATGTTTTCAATAGATGTAGCAATAGTTGCTATTTCATTTTGATCAGATCTTAAACGATCAGACCTGAGATGCTTGTAAATGAACAGACATGAGAAAGACAAAAAGAAGAGGTATTGTAACTGTGTAAATTCCTAGCCTGACAGCTTGCTGACCTAATAATACAGAGGTGTTTAAATCTTTATGAATTAGGGGCTCATAAAAGCACATATTTAGCATTCTGAGTGAGTGTTTATTTTTTGTCCTCCACTGAAACTTGTACTGCTTTTCTAGATTTTTTCCAGGATAAAATTATTTCTATCAATAAGGGATTTCCTAACTCTGTCTCCTCTGATTACTCTACCTTACTTTTTAGCTCATGTAGCAGGTTGCTATCCAACTTTTCTCCTGTTGACCCTGAATATATTTCAAAGATCATTTCTAAATCTAAGTCTTCATCCTGTCAACTTGATCCTGCTCCAACCTCACTCCTGAAGCTTTGTCTTTCAGACATCTCCACTCCTATCTCCCACCTCATTAATCTGTCTCTTACTACTGGTCATGTTCCCTGTGCCCTGGAAATGGCTGCTGTTACTCCCATTGTTAAAAAGCCAGACCTTGACAGCTCAGCTCTGGAAAACTCTCTAAAAATCTCCAATCTGCCATTTGTTTCTAAGATACTTGAGAGGGTTGCTGCTTCACAGCTTCAAGATTTTCTGAACACCAGTAATCTCTTTGAGACGTTTCAGTCAGGTTTTCGCTGTCATCACAGTACTGAGACTGTTCTCGTCCGTGTGGTTAATGATCTACTCCTGTCATCTGACTCCGGTTGTGCTTCTGTCTTACTTTTGCTTGATCTTACTGCAGCCTTCGATACGGTCAATCATAATATACTGATCTCACGGCTCTCTTCTGTCGATCTCTCCTCTGTAGTACTATCTTGGTTTACATCATATTTGTCAGATAGATTTCAGTTTGTGACCTTTGGGAAGCACAGATCGAACTCTGCTCTGGTTTCTCAGGGAGTCCCTCAGAGTTCTGTCCTTGGTCCTCTGCTATTTATCATCTATATTTTACCCCTTGGTAATTTTATGCTGATGATATTCAGATTTAGCTTAGCCTCAAACCCACTGAATCTTTTCCACCTTCCTCACTGTTGCTCTGCATTCAGGAGTTAACAAACTGGTTGAATGCTAACTTTCTGAAGCTTAATGGCAAAAAACTGAGTTCATAATTGTTGGTACTAAGACAGCTATCTCTGCTTACTCTGACTGTATGCTTCTTGTTAATGACACCCCAGTCACCCCGTCCACTTCTGTGCGAAACCTTGGTGTCCTGTTTGACCCTTGCCTCAGTTTTGCTTCCCATATTAAATCTCTGACTAAGTCTGCATTTTTTCATCTTCGCAATATTGCTAGACTCCGCCCTCTGCTTACTTCTAAAGATGCTGAGATTTTGGTTCATGCATTCATTACATCTAGGTTA
>CM067486.1:23651951-23679512 GCA_034552555.1 Semaprochilodus insignis | reverse complement strand
ATGCGAATGATGAGGAAGTCAGAAAAGCAGCTATGTTTGTGCTACAAACCTGTAAAAAGATCAGTGAGTTACATACCCTGTGTAATGCATATCATCTTAAGACACAAAATGATTACCAGAACACTGTCTGCTGGCATCACAGACAATGGTAAAATATTTATATTAATAATTGTCCTTAATTTTCCTGTATTAATTTTCCTATCAATAACCTTAGCTATTTGCATCCATTAGCTACGAACATTTCATGATGCTTAAGAGGTGTTTTCATAGTCTTTCAACCAGAAAATGTCACTAGACCTAACTAGCACTGCTGTAAGAGTGTCCCTTCAAGTGTTGTTTTGAGCAATGTAATGATGATATATCTTTATTCAAGGTATAATTGCAACAGTGCTTTCAGGAAAAAAAAAAATTCTTTGTCTTCCTATCTGTCTTTTGCGTTTGCTTATTCCAGCAGAGTCACTTGGCGGTGATGTATCGGGTAGGAATGAGAAGTGTGACTTGCAGAGACACTGGCAGTCAGCCCGGGAAATACTACAGAGAATCCAGCACCTAGAAAAACGACAGCTGGTTCATGTATGTGATCTAGTAATACTGTCAACTTCTGAAGTTGTCGGTGAATGTTGGGGAAAATGGTTAACAGTTAACTTTTGTTTGTTTTTCTCACATGGGGGAGAAGCAGTGGGTAAAGGATATGGAAAATTCCCCTCCTCGGCACATGCAGCCAGTTTTGTTGAGACCTGTGGAATGCAGAGAGGAACTGTGGGAGGACTCAGTGGTGCGAAAGGTGAAAGGTCGAAGTCGGTTATATGAAGAGGAGTCGGACAGAGAGAATATTCTGCACATGCACATGACCCCTGCACAACCTCATGCTCCGGCAGTCACAACACAGAGAGTGCAAAACCTTGAACCAATGGTAAAAATCTATAAATTTAACATTTAAGTTAGTGTGACAATCAGCAGTTTTACATGAAGAGGTCTGTGCACAATCTGATGTGGTTATATGATGTGGCAGATTATGAAAATGTATAAAATGTAACAGACTTTATTGTCTGTTTGTTTGCAGCCTCATGTTCGGAGACAAATCTTTAGAGACTTTGATAAGTCACTGGATACTTCTCAAATAAGACAGGAACCAGAGGAGAGAGAGAATGAGAAAAGGATGATGGCAACAGAAGAAAGTGAGCTACAAATGAGGAGTGTTGAGGAGATGAAAAAGAGAGCTGTGGAGGAAATGGATAGAGATGAAAAAGAGGAGATGGTGAAGATGAAAGCACACCTCGGCCGAAGCACAGACAAAGTAGACTGGACTAATGAAAATCCTGATAAAGCCACTTGCAGCATGCAGCCAGCAGAAGGCGACAGAAGCATGCAGCGGTAACATATGAAGTAACACTGAAACTGCTCAAATTACAGCTGCTATGCACCAAGATCATATTTTTTTGTCCGTACAGCATCCTTGCAGTACAACAACTTGCAGCCCTACATACAGTATATAGTGACTTAATTCCAAAATGTTAAAAACAGTTTTGAACATCTCAAGCTGATTTGACCCTCCAACATTTTGTGGAGCTTGCCTTGTCACTACAGTGTCATTTTTTCTGTGTTGTGTTTTTGTTGGGTTTCAGCCCAGATGTTTTCAGACATCCTGCTCCCATGAAGCGACGCCAGCAGCAACAGTCTCCCTCTGACGGTACACAACACTCTGTCTAAAGCTCTGTCTAAATCATACCCTGAATAAAAAATCTTTAATGCAATCTTTTCTCTGACACTGTACCCTGTGGTCTTTTGTGTTGTGCTCTCTTCTTAGATGATCTGTCTGTATGCTCTGAGATCTTGGACAGTGAGATCGAGAGGATACTTATTACTCCAGTTGTGTCCAAACCCAGCAAACTACGCTGCGCAGGTGTGATGAATTAATGCATGCTTTTGCCTCCAAGACAGTGCTGTCTACATAACTACATTAATTCATGAACCCTTCTTTATGATAGTTATTCATACTGATTCTGTTTCCTGTGTAATGCAACGTCTGTTTTTTTGTTGACTCTGTGTTTTAGGTTGTGTGAGTGGAGTGGATGAGGTGAATAGCCGATCTGTTGGTGCTGTGCTGCGTAGCTGCAGATCCCTTTGTGAGTTTCACCTTGTGCTACAGCAGGCAGAGGATCATTTTAAGAGAAGCCTGCAACGTGAGCGTTCCAGGCACACAGGCAAGGCCAGAGATGCAAGCTTATTTCAATTCACCTCCAAACATAGCAGTATAAACAGGGAAAGAAGATTGGGATACCCAAACAGGCTGAACCGTTGGGATGCTATGAAACGTAAGAGACCAAGAGGAAGGAGAATCGTTTAGCAAGAAGTAATATGAGTGTTGATAATTAGAGAAACTGCTAATAAGCTATTGGCTTGAACGTCGAACCATGATTTCTTTCCCACTTCAGCTTAAAATGTTCCCCCTACACTCATGTTTTCCTTTCTCTCTAAAGCTTTCTACTCTCTCTGTTATTCTGTTGCTCTCTAGTCATAAATCTCACCCCACTGAAGAAGCCATGTAAACAGATGGGTAAGAGATTTTTTTTCTTTTGTCATATCTAATTGGTTTCGGTTGGCAGAGTAAAATGGGTGTTTAAATGTTGGGTTGGCTAGAGAAAGTTAACCTGGTCATTAATTTACTGATGACATTGTGTGATGCTCTCCTCTTTTTGTGTGAAGGTTTAATACATTTTGCTATGTCTTCGATTATCCTGTCAGTTGACACTTGGTAGCTAAAGTAAGTGTAACCGGTGATGCAAATGGACAAACAGATATTTGTGAGTTTGATAGGCAGGAAGGGAGAGAAAAAGGGGTAGAGAATGAATATAAGGCATGTGTAATTAATAAAGGTCTATTGTGTAAATGATGAGGACTCAAGGAATGTACAATGCATTGAAATTCTGGTGAGATAAAGCAGAAAACTGGAGGAAAATTGTGTGTTTTTAAATGAATTGTGTCCCAGTTGCTTCTGGCCTCTGCCCTATGAGCAGTTACTGTGGACACACATTCATTAAGAGACAGGAAATGGCCAGACATGACATTCCGTGACCCATACTCATATTCTCATACATGCTTTCTAAAAACATCCCTTTATTTTCTGCATAATATCATAAAGAATCTCTTCATGATTGCATGATTGAGGTGCCATTTGGTCCTTGTAACTCCTCGTAACCTTGTAACTAAAATAAAAACTTCACTTAGCAGCATGCTAACATCATTTAGCAGCATTCTAAGAAAGCATACCTTCAACTAAAACAGCACCTTTTGGGTTCATATATCCAGATGTTGCAGATATTTCTTCAAGTTGAATTTGTTCAGGTAACAGAATTAAATGAATGTTGAGGGACACAATTTAAAAACATTTTTCATAACCTAATGTTAAATGTAATGATTTGATCTTGAAGCTAAAATGTTTTAAAAGTTATGAAGTATTTTGATAATTATATATAAAGGTTAAATATAGGTATAGTCTGCTGGGACTGACAAGTACTGCTGCAGTTTTGCAGAAAAATATTTTATTAATTAATAGATTTTATTTTAATGTTTAATTTAATGGCTTCTTGTATGCACCTGAGGATTTATAACTGACATGGCTTAAACTAAAAACCAGTTTGCCTGCACATAATTCTGGAACATGCACACCTTTACCTAGGGCTGTTTTAGTTTTTCCAGTCAAATCACTGTATGCAGACATGGAGTTTCATGCACATATGCACAAAATAAAGACACTATATTACTGCCTACACAGGTTTACAGGTCATGAACATAGTAACATGTATTAGATTCTGCAGCTGTTCATGAACATAGACACTTAGTAAACAGTTTCACTTGTTTCTTAGTATTGGTGTGCATCTGTGTTGTATTGTAGAGAATTGCAGCATAGAGAATACATTCTGCAGAGCATTGTAAAGGCAGGATTCCACTTTTTTCTACTCTGTGTGTTGACTACATTTTCTCAGTTTGCAGGCTGTTATTCTAAAGATAAAGTCACATCTGCTTGGCATGAATAGGGCTGTAGCGCTTATGCTTTGCTCACATTCATATCAAGATTTCAAGAATAGGGACAATGCTGAATGCAAATTAAAGTTCTGTTTAGTTTCATTGCACCACCTTTCTCTGTTTGCTTTCCTTTTTAGGCTCAAACATGGAAGAGAGAAATGTTCCTAATGTTCAGTGTAAAACACTCCTTGGTGATGGCAAAACGACAGTAAGATTTTATTAGTGGTTGGGTTCTAGACAGTTAAGGTACTCCTGTCTACTGTCTTAGACATCAGTCTTTTCACTTGTATCATACAATTTGCTTCTATGTTATATTTTTGCTTTTTATTATATATTTGCTTGTCAAAGATCTTTGCACAGCACTCTTTGTAACTGCATGTCACTTAAGTCTTCAGGGAGTCACAAAAAAAGGAAGAACTTCACTGCAAACGAGCTGGTCTACCTCACTGAGGGTGTGATGCGTTTTGGTAAATCCTGGAACTCCATACTTTGGGCTTACCCTTTCCAGCATGGACGCACTAACGTAGATCTGGCAAAGAAATACAGGCAAGACACAGACCACCAAATAATTATAGTATTATCTGGAAGTATTATCTAACAGTGGATTTGTGGCAACAGAAGTAATTAGTCAATATAGTGTCATTTTATTGC
This sequence comes from Semaprochilodus insignis, assembly GCA_034552555.1. NCBI lineage: Eukaryota > Metazoa > Chordata > Actinopteri > Characiformes > Prochilodontidae > Semaprochilodus > Semaprochilodus insignis. The sequence continues at coordinate 23,674,835 of CM067486.1, read as the reverse complement.
TTATCTTTTACTTTTCCTCAATTCCTATGATGATGTAACTTTTAGATATTCCAGATATTTTATAGAGGTACACATTTGAACAAATCCCAACCAGTTTGCCTTAACATAATGCTGAAACATGCACACCTTTACCTGAGGCTGATTTCGTGATCTGGCCAAATCATTGTGTGCAGACATGCAGTTATATGGATAAATCCACAAATACACATTACAACCTATTACTACCCATGGCCAAAAAGGTTATGAAATCAGTAATCTCAGTGTTTTCCTTAGTACAGCTGTCTGTGCATGTGTATATATGTGTATATATATATATAAATATATATATATATATATATAGAGAGAGAGAGAGAGAGAGAGAGAGAGATAGATATATAGATAGATAGATAGATAGATAGATAGACAGACAGATAAAAATACATACCTACAGTAAACAGCTTTCATTTTTTCCCTAGTTTTTATCTGCAACTATATTGTACTGTAGGAAGCCTTTACTCTTTGATTAAATGAGTCTCATTTAATCCTTTTCAAATAATAATTTGACAAGCCAGCAATTAGTATTAACAGTGGGTTTTTTTTTTTGGTCCACCAAAGTTCAGTCACAGAGGAGAACATGTATAATTATCTCCACCAAAGTCCACCAAGGTTCAGTCACAGAGGAGAACATGTATAATTATCTCTTCCATTCCATCATATTTCTGTATACTGCCTGTTTGTTGAAGCCTCTTTTTCCCCCTCTCTCTCATTCGCAGAAAGCTAAAGCAGGGCTTAGCTCAGGCTCCGGACCTTCTCACACTGGATTCTGCCGAACAAAGAGTTCATTAAACAGGCGACATGGTCTACACAGTTTCAGCACTTGCGTTAGCCATCAGACTGTTAGAGAGATGAACTCACAGTCTGTAACTCTTTGAGGTTAAATTTATTTTTATTATTTATTTTTTATTTTAGTGCTGGCTAAAATAGGTAATTGTTGTCTTCATATTGAAAAAGGTGAGATGTTTATTTAGAACACTTTACTGTTTATAATTCAAGCGAAGTGTTCATTGACTTTGAATAATTCAATTAAACTTTTTTTTGTCTCTAGTTAACTTGACTATGGCAGGAAATTATTTTTGCCTAATCAGGGAATCAGTGAATATAATGGTGAGGAAGAAAAACGACTGTACGTGGCAGCAAATAAATTCACCACTGCTGTGTGTACATTGGCTCCTACAAATAGAATAGCTTATATTGAAATGGCTTGCAAAACTGTTATGGCTATTGTTACAACACACCCTCAAAGAGACTAAATTAACAAAATAGACAAAACAAAAAGAACAAAAAAATAAATGTTCTTTATTAATGCTTTTGCTTTTTAGCTCCAAAACAGTAAACCGGATGTTGTCTGGTTAGCATGTCTAAATCTGTGGAATATTATGAGATTCCATTACTGTGAGAATTTCATCTGCTACTCACATTCTTTACTAGACATAGAGGAATGAGAGACAGATTTATTTATGTGGGACGGAGGCTTCTCAGGCTGGGTCCTGGAGTTTGGAGTCCCCCCTCTGTGGCCCCTGAAACCCCTTTCCTCTGGAAAGAATGCTGCCCTTCCCCCTACATGTCCATCTTTGAAAGCTCAAGTATGTGTGAGTGTGTAAAATGGACTGTTGTAACATAGAAATGGTTAGCTCCCAGTAGAGTAGATGGAAATCTGAGTACGACATGTGCAAGGCTTTGTGTACTGGGACACTACACATACTTCCCAGATGTTGAGTTTTTGGTTTTCTTCTACAGCATTTCTATAAACTCTCAAAAGTTCATTTCAGAAATGACAGAGAAGACAATGTTTGTTCTGGTCAGTTTAATGAAGTATGACAACTGTTTCAAACTAGTTTCAATCTTAAACATCATAAAGGCACTGTAGTTTTACAAGAGATAACTGGTGAAGGTTTTGTGCTTCATCTCACTTTATTTTTTCCATTTGCTCTCATCGCTCTGGCATGATATTCTATTCTGCCTCTCTTTATGACAGGCCACGTTTAAGGCCACTTCATACATACTCAAAATAGAAAGACATGTTATTACAACCTTTCAGCTAACAATGTGGGGTTGTTTCTTATTCATATGACTATTCTAACTATTCATTATGCTTCTGAGGTGGTTGGTGCTGAAGCTAGCATATGTAGGTAATTCTTTATAATTTGTATTTAACTGTCAGTGGTTTCAGAGAACATAGTCTCTTAAAGTAAAAAAAAAAATCATTTATTATTCAGGCACACTTCCTCGTTATCTAGATTGTTGTCTAGGTATGAAGTGCTTGTCCCTGTAGCAGAGCTGTTTTCTCAAAGCATGTGTTTTATATAAGGTCATTGACAGTGTTGACAGCCATGCTCAATGCCTGGTCCACCAGTGGATCAGAGTTCAGAGTTGTGGGGTCAGCAACTGCTTCACAGTTCAGAAGGTCTTCTGCTGGTGCTGTGTCCTGTTTCATGCACACCAGTGGTTCCTCGTTCTCAGATCTCTGAGTATCATTCTGAATGGGGATGCCTTCGTCCTCCGCTGCCACAGGTGAAACGTCTTTAGCCACTGCTGCAGAAACAGGCTCTGGAAGGAGGCTTTGTGCATTAGCCTGCGGCAACAGCAGGTCCTCTAGGGCTGAAGGCTCGGGTGGCAAGTGTGCAGGTTCTTCTGGAGGTTCAGGAATGGAGAAATCAATTTTGGGCGTAGCCTCCATCGAAAGATCTACCAGTGGCTCAGCCTTGGGTTCCGTAGCCGAATCTGCTTTGTCGTCCTTCACACTGACTGCTGCCATCATGGCTTCCACTGCTCCCATGCCCTTGTTTACAATCTCTTCAACTGGGCCAGCAATCTGTTCGCCAACAGAGCTTACTATTTCCTCTACAGCTTGTGTGATGGTCTCCACAGCTCCAAGATTAGAGGACGGCTCACTGGGTGCTGTATCCATTTCTAGGGCCTTAGGCCCTGCTGCATTCTCAGCTTCATCAGGCTTCTGCTCATTGCTCTCGGTTGTGGCTACAGCCTCTGCTGTTTTAGGCTGCTCAGTGGCTGGGATGTCTGCTGCCACTCCCTCTGCTCCTGGAGCACATTCACTCTTTCTCCGACTCAACTTTGCTCCCATTCTTCTCACTACAAAACATGCAGGACAGCTTTTAGAGAAGTTGCTTCTATATTCAAGACAGTGCAAAACAAGCTATGGTCCAGTGCTTGAACTGCCTCAGTAATATGAAGACTCAGCACTTGGCTTAAAAACACAATGAAACTGCTGCGACTTCAAAATTACAAAATATATGTGTTCCCTGATAATGGTAGAGTAGTGACCCAAGACCCAAAACAAGACCACAAGGCAAAAGCACATGTTGGCAAAGTCATCAACCACAATACTTTCTCAAATGGAACTATTAGTCAAGATGAAAAGGGGTGGGGGCGGAATCTCAGGCACCAGCACCATTTTGTACTGGAATGAGTATGACATCGTAAGAAGCGGGCAAAAGGAAGTGGCCTCAGCAGGAAGGACCAGATCAGATAGAAACAAAACATCCGTAAGCTTTCTGCATGCCAGTTAGGATAATACACTGTATGTGTGTGTGTGTGTGTGTGTGTGTGTATCCATGTGCAAGAATTTGGCATGTTTAATTTCAAACACTGGACAAACACAGCATGTAGATTTTCGGCAGGGTAAAAAGAGGAGCGTTACATATGAAAGCATATGTATTTGGTAATTGGAATAGATCTAATATTTCTGACCAACTTTAACTGCTGCAGTGCTCTCTGATTAAGACCTGATTACACAGTCTGCCAAGACAAGCTCATTACGGTTAATTATAACCACTGTCTTTTCATCACTGCCTTGTGATGTGCCTGCTGTAGTCAGTAGTAAGCAAGTTTACCGGATACATCTCCAAGTTAATGCAGTCTTTTTATCTCCAGGGATGGGTGATACCATTCATTTTCTTTTTGTTACAATACCAAGGATTGCCAAAGCTAATATCCGATGCTCATACCTTTAAAAGTCTTCTTTTACACATAAAAAAGGAATTCTTTGTATTTCTACATCGCAACTCTGTAAAAGTGGAACACAAAATATTATGTGAACGTCTTGGCATTAGTATTAATCAGAGCCTCAAATTAGCTGACTGTGTGGGGTGAAAGGGACAGCTTGTATGAACAACAGTTTTGACTGTCAAAGACATCTGTGTGTCACGTTGCGGAGATAGCTACTTAAGTTAGCATGCTAACTACATAGCCCCAACCCGGATATGCAGCCAATGAAAGGAACACTAAAAGCACTGATGGGTGAAGCTCTTGCTATGGGCAAGCAAACAAAATGCTTTGCACTTGCAACATTTCTTCCAGGCTGGTAATAAACAGCTGTTAATGCAAGCAGTGAGGAGGAGGGACTGTGCATGTTCTTGTTTGTTACGATAGGGGTGGACACCACAACTTTCTGGTGATGTGTTGCCCCCTAGTGTTTGGAACATGAATTTGACAGGTTGTGTCATCTTACAAATTGCTTCTTTAATAATGTAAAGATATGATATAATTATTTTTTTCATAAAGCATATGATAAAAATATGTCTGAAAGTTATTTATTACAGTTATTTAGTGTAAAAACTCAAGTCTCAGAAACATTAGGGTTTCTACGTAGCATAATACAGGGGTTACGATTCACTGTATTATGTTATATTGCGGGATATACTGTAAGCAAAGCGATATATTGAATTTTTGAATCTACATTTTGGAAAACTGTCGTAGCATAAAAATGCACCTCCATATGCGTAGGTCATGCTAATGCTAACGTTAACGGCGGAGAGGAATAGTGTAATGGCTGGTGATTACAACAGTGCCACCTAATGATCGGAGGCTTAAACAGAACAAAATCAAGCACTCTCTGGCACCAATATGTACATGCAAACTTGTCATTAAAAATCAGTACTGTGATGTTAAGAAACGGTACAGTATCACAAAACACAATACCGCGATACTCACGTATCGGCTGTATCGATACGTCTTCAGTCAAGGAGTATCAAGATATTTAAAAACACCCTATTATGTGCAAATATAAAATAAAATAGTGTCTTTTTGAAGGTTCAGTGATTTTGCGTTCAGTGATGTTGACTATGATAACAAGCCTGACTTCTTGTCTTCTTGGCTGAGACCAGTGAACCACGCCTTCTTTCCGAGCACGGGTTTTAGGAGCGGTTTTAGTCCATAGCTGATTATTAATGTATTATTTCGCTTAAGTGAAGCCAAACTGCGTTAGGTGCTTTTTACGCGACTACCACAGAGACGCCCATCAAGTGTCGTGTTTAACAACTGGTGTGATTAGTAAAGCAGAAGAGCTGTGGGAAAAGAGGAGAGAGCTAACGCTAGTTTTTTTTCCTACCACTTTCTGTTTTTGCCATTAGCTCTCATCAGGACAGACGAACACAGATGTATTTAAAACAAGTCTTTAAAAACTATACAAAACAGATAAAAACTCAAGCTTTTGGGATGGAGAGATGAGAGATAAAAGCTAAAGCCTGAAGTCAGCGTCCTGTTAGTCATGGTGTACGGTTAAATGGTGCAGCAGTTACATTCAGTTACACATTTAAGGTGGAACGGGAAAGTCCAAACAAGAAGCTGGCCAAAAAGAAGTTAGCTAACTAAACAGAAAGAGAAATGATGCTTTAGCAGCAGTTTTAGCATTTGAAAACAGACAAGTTTCATAGTATCATACTTAAACATCTACACATAAACATGTCTAACTGCTACCCACCTCTGTTGCTGACTGGTGAAGGAACTGCAGCTCCGTAGCTTCTCTCAACAACCCGACTGACTGACTGTCTAACTGACTGTCCGGGATGACATGAGTCCAGCTGCCCCTCCCTCCTAACGGTCCCGTCCAAGAGTGCGCGTTTTACAGGCTCCACCAGCCCTGCCCTTTAAATCAAGTAACGTCTCGCTTTTCTTCTCCCTTAATAAACCTTTATTCATCATTATGTGTTCAACTGATTACAGGCAAACTCTCTCTATGAGTTTAGCTTTAAGTTCAAAGTCAGATCCCTTTGGTTAAAGTGTCAGGCTGAATTGCTCCTAATGCCACCGCAGCTGGAGGTTTCCCTTTCCATTATTCCAGCTGAACCAGAAGCGCCCTGGAGCCCATTTTGTTGGGTGAGTCTGAGACTGTGGTTTTCCACTTTGCTGCTGTCACTGCACAAATAGGCAAAGACTTCATACCAGATGACCGCTGAAAGTTACAGCCATGCTCAACACTGCGTGCGCCCCAACTGCACGCCCATAATGCTGCGAGCAGATGGGCGCATCAACTTGTAGCCTTAGTTGTATGAGTGTTGGGTGGTGTATCGAGTATACCGTGATACTATATCAAGTATTAGTGATATTTTAGCAGTACTGATGATTAAACATTACATGATCTCTATCGTGATGTCTTAGGTATTCTTTTCTTTATCTTAGTTTTTGCAGTGCTATTAGGAAGGAAGATAAAGGTTACCAATAAATTATGATCAATTTAGACTGATATGAGCAATAGTTATTGAGCTACACATACAGAAATAGTGTCTCAGTATGACGTCAGGGCACTATGTTTGCTAATGCAACATGCCAGACGTCTCGGCATGGAGTTGTAGAGGTTCCTAATGGTGTCCTATGATAATCCATCCCATACAGTTTGAATATTCCTACACAGTTCTTGCAGATTTTGCGGTAGGGGTGGAGGTGGAGTGACACCAAGCCTTCTGGAGGGGTGACACGTGACAACAAACCGCTCGTCATGGAACTGACCATGATGCCTCCATGCACGGATTTGTTGGTCATCTCCACCAAGACAAAAACGGGACTCATCACTGAAGATGACCCGCTGCCATTCTGAATCACTCCATGACAGTCTGGCATGTCACCATTGCAGTCTTTGGTGGTGTTAAGGGCAGTTGTCATAATGGTCTGCGTGCATGTAGGCCTGCGTTGTGCAGCTGTCTGCCAATGGTGCTGGCACTAACAGGATGACTCATTGAGGGCATCACTGTTTGCTGAATGTCCGCAGTCGTGGCTGTAGGGTCAGTTAGGTACAGCGATAAGGTATGTCCTCCCTTTCGTCACATGCACGGCCGAGCATGAAACTTACTTAGTTTGCAACATGCTGTGGTACAATTTAGCAGGAGAACATAGTATTTGTCCCTGATAGATGTCCAGGGAAAAGCGGTGTGTATGAGATAGTCCTAGTTGCAACATTTAAGTAATCTCCCATCACGGTCAATCAGGTTTATATCCAAACACATTTCTTCCACGAAGTTGGTGGTTTCCAAGTTTTATTAATGCACTGGATAGTTCCTAACCCAGTTCCAGTCATTTTCGAGTTATTTTCTTTGCTTGATGTAGGCCAGTAATTTGACCCTTCTAAAACACAGTAACATGTTTTCCATGATCACGGATGCGTCTTCCAAGATGGTTGTTTAAGGCAAGGCAGGGAAAGCCAAATTGATTCATATAGGACCTTTTGGACACTGCGGCCATTCAAAGAGCTTTACAGGTCTAGGAGAACAGAAATTAAAACATAATTAAAACAATAGATTCAAAAGAAAGTAAATGAAACATTAAATTAACCTTAAAAGCTAAATTAAAGATCACGTTAAAGGGAAAATTTTAATTGGGAAATTTAAAAAAAATTGATTAATTAAATAAGTATGAAAATGAGAAGGTAAAAAAACTGCATCAGTTAGATTTATAAAAAAAAAAAACTACCAGCTGAAATATATTAATCACCGCATAAGTATCCAGTCAAAGCCTCATAAGTAGTTACTTTTTTAAATCTAAACATTAACTGTTTATTTGTATTGGCCAGGCAGTGAATATTCCTTAAAACAGTAACGCATTCTTGTATCTATTTTTGTAATTTTCCTCATATGTTAATCTTATGTTAAGGCATTATGGTAAAACTGCTGCAGCATGATCAGAGTGTCCTCCAGGTGGAGATATAGAGCTTCTCAATACTGCAGAACCAAAAAAATCCACACTTGTTGGATTTTAGCAGTTCCCATGTTTGATTGGTTTGCCTTTGTGCCTTTTTTCTTTCAAACTACTTTTCCCCCCTTTTTTCCTCCTGCTTAATCTCTCTGTTGATTCTGCTGCTTTATGGAGCCGTAACTGCATAGCAGAGAGGATGTGTGGTTGTGTAATGAGAGTGATTGGGAGAGATGAGGCTCAGATCAGTCCTAACACTCTACATCCCTTCATCTCTCTCTCTCTCTCTCTTTCCCCCTCTCTCTCCATCTCTTCGTGTTGTTTTAGGAGGAGGTTTTGGCAGAGAGAGTAAATACCCAGGGATGATTGGAAACATCTGTGTCAAGAGGAAGGGAGGGTGAATTTGAGACAGCAGCAAAGGTCTCTCTCTCTCTCTCTCTCTCTCTCTCTCTTGTGTGACTGAGCTGACCTTAACAGACTGCAGAGTTCTGAGTGAATGCTAAATTAGAGAGACCTAAAAAAACACTAGTGCTACTTCAAACCATTTAGTTTAAAATAAACATGCGCTGAAAAGTGTCTATATTTTAATCACAGTATCTGTGTCACGCTATCGTATTCCACTGATCAGGACTGATAAGCAAATTAATGTAACTTAAAAAGGACATAGGGACTGTGGACAGCGAGTGTTCTTGTACATCACATATGTGCTGTAGCCACTAGTGCTTTAGGTACTGCTAATAATGGTATAGCCTACTTCAGTGGTTCTCTGACTGGTCCTCAGGGTCCCCCAGATGGTCAACATTTTTGCTCCATTCCTGCACGTTGGGAGTTGGGGCAGTGCAAAAATATTGACCATCTGGGGAGTCCTGAGAACCAGTTTGAGAATCACTGACCTACTTAATAATCAACAGCCTTGACTCTCATATGCATATTTACCTCTCGTTATTAGTTTTACTGTAGGACACGATGGGACAGAAAATCACAGTCATGAGAGGGTGAGACCACGTGGTGCTTTAAAGGGCATATATCCATTAAATACTGCCTGTCTTATAAAACTGTTTTTTTGCTACTGTGTCTTTAAGACTGATAACGTAAGTATCCTTTGTTCTGACTGGCTGAACTGTGTTGTGCCTAACAAAGCAGGACATGCTTACAAAATACTCCACATACCTCTTATGTGACTGAGCAAAACTAAACTGCTGTAGCCTGAATAGATTATCTACTCTACCTCCTTTTTAGTGCTGAGGCTGGACACTTATGACACAAATAAACATTTTTATTTTGTTTTTGCTTACTGGAAAACGTAAAATAACAGTTTTGACAGTATATCAAAAACATCTGTTCGAGATGCAGAGATATCTACTGCAGTTAGCATGCTAACCAGCTAGCCCCGGCCCGTCCTGTCTCGTAGTATAACTTTGTACCTGACGAGAGTGTACCGAGTCACTATAGCATCCTGTCTGCCTTCAGTCCCACATGATAGAATGAAAAAGAACCACCTCCACTCACTGAAAGAAAAAAATGTGACAAGTGACAAAAATAGTAGGAAAACAAGAGTTAACACTGGTGCTGCTTTCCACAGCTGAAGAAAGCTCTTGGTGAGTGAAGGAATATAGTTTAATGCCAAACTCATAACGATTGTTCAGACTGGTAAGAAAATGGGGGTGGAAGAAAAAGAGGGGAGGAGGGGTTGTGAGGGGTATATACAGTAAAGAGGTTACATCTTCTTACATATTGCTCCTTTAAACTTGGCACTGCTTAGAGGGTGTCATCTTTGGCAAGTCTAGTTGTAGAATTTCATCCCTGGCTAGATCTGCCCCAGTCAACTGTAAGTGCTGTTGTGAATGGATGCATCTAGGACCAACAACTGCACAGCAACGAAGGGGTAGAATGGGCAAACTCACAGAAGGGGTACCAAAGTGCTGAAATGGGCTCCTCGGTGGCTTTGTTTCCATATATATATATTATTCATCTTCTAGATGATGTGTGCCCATATATTCAGCTAAAGTGATGTGAAGGCATGTGAGTTTTACTTCACTTTTACGTCACTTCACTACAGTGATTTCAGTGTTTAAGTTCCTCACTATATGAATGCCCTGCTGGAAGCCCAGTGAATCAGTAAGACAAGTCATGGATTTGTGCAAGAAAAGGTCTGGATTTTGATCAGTCTGCTGAACACTTAATGGACTTATATGGAGGAAAAAAAAGAATTTCACAAAACTGTAAGAAAATGAACAGCTTGTGCTGGCCACAGAGAAGCCACGTGTGTGTGCGCAGTAAGTTGCCTGCTGGTAGTGTTCAGATATTCTGAGATTACTTTTAGCCTGGAGAGTGATGTTGAGAGATTTGCTGAAGTCTCTTGTACACTTTAGAACAGATTCAAGCAGCTGTTTGCAATGTTTAAGTGTGAGTATACTACCTTTCAAAGCAATTCTTTGTTTCTTTCTTTCTTTCGTTCTTTTTGTTCAGTGGCATTAGCAGGACTTTATAGGCCCCAATGCAAAAATGTATGTCCTCAAATTACAAAGTTGATTAAAACACAATGTAATTTTACTTGCTATTCTAAGGCGCAAACATGTTGATGGCGCACCACTCCATTCAACAGCATCTAACATTAACCTAAATGTTTATATTAGATTAGCAGTTTAAGATTTTATTGAGTATATCATGCTGCATGTTGTCAAGGATCCATTTGAAAGCGGTTACTACTGAAGAAATGCATTAGGAATAAGAAGGAGAGTAATGGACATCATGGCTGCCTGATGGATGCTAACTATTATTGAGCTGAAAGTATTTCTTGGTGCAGGTATACTCTTATTCTGATCTTATTTTTTCTTAGCCTGCAGATGTGTGAAACCAAGAAGCATTTAACACAACAACTGTGAGATGGCAACAAAACACTTTTGGAGTGACGCTCCAACTAACTAAAGGCTTGATGAAATGAAGGATTTAGAAATTATTCGTCTTCTAGATGATGTGTGCCTGTATATTCAGCTAAAGTGACGTGAAGGCATGTGAGTTTTACTTCACTTTTACGTCACACCTTCTTCTGTGAGTTTATTGGCTGCTTGCTAAGGTTATTGCCAAACAAGGAGTTTTATCCTTATCAGATTACCCAAGTGCATGTAAAGTAAAGATTATTGACATAATCTGATTTTCTGTAGTTACTGGATTATTAAGTGCATGTAAACACACTTATTATTTAGTCACTCTACTGTCTCTGTTTCTCTATATTTTCCCCTTTCTCTCAGTTTCCCTCTCTATTTCTTTCTCTCAATCCCCCCTCTATTTCCCTTTACTCTCTGTCTTCCTTTTATCCTTTTTTCTCTTCTCGGTTTCTCTGTTTTTGTCTTTTTCTTTCTTCCTCTCTGTTTCTCCATCTCTCTTTTCTCTTTTCTTTTCGATCTTCATCTGACCCCGGTCTCGCTTTCTCTCTGTTTCTCTCTGTCCTTTGTCCACCAGTATTTTTTGCTCACTCTGAAGGTTTAATATGGTGGGCTTCGGCCTCAGATCCGGTTAAACAGTGTATGTGTGTGTGTGTTTGTACGTGTGTCTGTGTGTGTGCAAGAGGGGGTTTGGGTGGGGGGGCAGGTTGTGTGCATATGTGTTACATGCACTGAGCGGTATGTTCTGTCAGATGACAAATTAATCCGGACTACTTCATGGATTTAATGTTCAGGGTCACAGACAGAGCCACACACTAACTCTGGCAGTTGTATTTAGGAAATGTATGTCCGATTTTCTTTCGTTACTGTTCTAACAATTTTGTCAGGCTTTTTTTGGTACATTTGATGAAGCAGCCAGTCTGAGTCCTTCCAGCAGCTGGACTTTATATGTATCCGGTATTTCTGACATTGTGAGCATATGTGCGTTGATGTCCGGAGGTTATGTCAGCCTAACTGGGTGTGTGAGATGAAACAGGATGAGATGCTTTTGATTAATCTGGAGAATGTAAGACCCCTGGTATAAGCCCCTGCTTCATTGAACCTTGAGTTTCCCAAGGATTTAATACGCAGACAGAGAAAGAGAAAGAGAATGTATTCACACGTATGCTCACATATTACAACTTGATGCACCTACAAAGCAAACCGTCTGAAATGTATATTATACTTCAGTTGAAATAATAGATGTTTAATAACCGGTCATTGCTGCATGTGATCAGTCTTCAGCTGCCGTTAGCAGGAAAACTGACCAACATCATTCAATAATTAAAAACATGCATTAAAAATACGACTGTTCACAAAAATTAGGAATTCTGTATGAAATCAGCACTGAGTGTTTTTTGGACAGCAAAGAGACTAGCACATGCTCTCTCTCTCTCTCTCTCTTTGTTTCTGTCTCTCTCTCTCTCTTTCTCTTTATTTGTAGAAAGGAAGAGAGAAAGGCAGAGGATTAAGGAAAAGATTTTACTCTCTTCTTAATCCTCCTACACTTGACTAGACGAGTAAGATCAAGTCAAATGAACAGATTCTATAAGACGGTCCACTCACATTCCCTCACTCTCTCCACCACACACACCCACCCCAAACACACACACGCACACACACATATAGAGTCTTAGGCTTACCATTAAAATGACAGAAATAAAATGGAATAAAACTTGATTCTTTACTATGGTTGAAAAGTGAAAAGTTTTTTAGCATTCTTAATTTCTCTCACTACAACTATGACTTTCTACACTATATGGCCAAAAGGATGTAGACATCCACCCTAATTAATGAGTGCAGATGTTTCAGGAACACCCATGGCTAACATGTTTCTGTAGTGAAGCAGCTACACAATGCCAGCATATGCGGGAGTGGTGTAAAAACAGGACCACTGGACTCTGGAGCAGTGGAAACCTATTTAGTGGAGTAATTAATCACACTTCATCTGGTGGTTCAATGGATGAAACTGGGTTTGGCAGATGCCAGGACACTGCTACCTATCAGAGTGCATAGAGCCAACAGAAAAGTTTGGTGGAGGAGGGATAATGGTCTGGGGGGTGTTTTGAGGGTTTGGACCCCTTTGTTCCAGTGAAGGGTAATGTTAGTGCAACAGCATACAAAAACATGTGGTTAATATATCTGTATCTTGTGTAGAATGATGTTTTGTTATATGTTTATTTAAGTACATGATGTTGTAGTTGAATCCAGCTCTTAAGAAAATGGCATTTTAAGGTCTTTGTGAGGATTAGAGGAACTGAATTAATTTTCCTCTTGTCCTTATGGTCTAGTGCTTTCTTTTCATTCCCCTTGTGGCTATAACATCAGCATCCAAACCCTGTGGTATAAATGACATTTTATGGGTTTTACATGAATGTGGGAATTAAAACACAGCAGTTCTGTTTAGCCCCTTGTGTACATGTTTCAACGTATGTGTACATATGTGCTTGTTTTACACGCAAAAGTCAGAACTGTGATGAGTAAAAAAAAAACCACTAAGCATATTGAATCACTCAGGCTGGCTTGTATGCTGGTTTACAGATGTCAGAGTACTGAAGAGACTGAAGCTGAGGCGCCTTTGTGTTGTGACAAGAGGCTTTATTCTCAGGTGATGGACTTGGCTCCTCTGTCAGAGATGAAAGCAAAGAGTTTACTGTATTTGAATTGCAAATGTGCACCATTTCACTGCTGCGTTGCAGCGTAAGTTATTTATGCATAGGCTAAATATGTTAGCTTCCAGAAGAGTTGGATTTAATGTGTCATAAAGAGAACGCAGTTTCTGCCTTTGTACTAACAATAAACTCCTAAAAGGAAAATTTCCATGTACAACCAGTTAAGGATTCCTTCCACTTTCCTTGGCTGCTGTGAGAGGGGAAAACTTTTCTGGTCTGGAACCTTTTTATGTAGTGGTGCTGTAAAAAACACTAGAGGAAAGACTGAAATAGAGTGTAATCTAAACTCTAAACACAACAGTGACACTTCACATTGTTGATTATCTTTTCATCACAACATTCTGTGACATATTCTAGGAGACAATTTACGAGGACAACACAGTTTCAACAGAGCATCTCTGGGATTTAGTCTGATTTCTTGTCTGGGTATGAGTCATTTGGCTGCTGTGCTACTGCCACATCAAGTCAGACCACAGGCTCCAGACTTTTTTCGTTATTGGTGTGTTGTTATGGTTTATGAAATGTATTTATTTACAGTGCTGTGAAAACGTTCACAGTTTCTTTTCAGAGAAACCAAAAAAAACACAAAAAGCTGATTTTTAATGATTTTTGAATGTTTTATTTATTGAAGGAAAAATGCTGTTAACCTCTCCTGGTCCTGGTGTTGGAAAAGTAATTGCCCCCTGAGCTACTAAATCAACCAGTTAACCAAATTCAGCTGACTGTTGGGTTAAGTTTTACTAGTCACATCCAGGCATGATTACTGCCAGACCTGCTGAATCATCACCTTACATCACTTAAATAGAACCTGTCTGGCAATGTGAAGCAGCTAGAAGGTCTCAAAAAGCAGCACATGATGCCGTGTTTTAAAGAGATACTAAATAAACTTAATGAAATCTACTAGTCTGGAAAGGGTTACAAAGCCTTAAGGTTCTGGGACTCCAGTGAATCACAGTGAGAGCCATCACGCACACATGGAGAAAATCTGGAACGGTGGTGAACCTTCCCAGGAGTGGCAGGCCTACATAAAATTTCATAGAGAGCGCATTGATGACTCATCCAGGAGATTACCAATAAACCCAGACAAACATCTAAGGCACAGCAGGCCTCACTTGCCTCAGTTAAGGTCAATGTACGCAATTCCACAATAATAAAGACACTAGAGCTGTGTATCAGCAAGAACCTTGCAATACAATGCGTATCATATGATTGAAATATTGCAATACTGTAAGAAAGACAACATATTGCATTGATCAAATCTAATTTTACTGTCAATCTGTCATAGAATAAAAATACACCACTATACGCATAGGTTGCTAATGCTGACATTTGCAGTGCATCCTCGCTACTTGTTTCCATGTGCAAGTGTCTAATGGGCAATTACAACACTGCTGTCCAGTGGTTGGAAGGTTAAACACAACACAGAATGGTCAGGGGAGCGTAAACTATTAATGAAAAATCAATACTGTGTTTCTGAGAATCATTACAGTATCGCAAAACATAATATTGAGGTATTCAATATCTTCAATATTTTCTTACACCCCAAAAAGACACCATGGAAGAGATCCAAATCACAAACCACTGCTGACCAAAAAGAACACAAAGGTTCATCTCACATTTGCCAAACAAACTTCTAGATGACCCCAAAGGCTTTTGGGATCATATTCTGTGGACTGATGAGTCAAAGGTGGAACTTTTTGGAAGACATGGGCTCCATTACATCTGGCGTAAAGCTAGCACTGCATTCCACCATAAGAACATCATAGCAACAGTTAAACATGTTAATGGTAGTGTGATGGTCTGTGGTTGCCTTGCTTCTGCAGAACCTGGACGACTTGTCATAATTGATGATACCATAAATTGTGCTCTCTATTAAAACATACTGAAGAAGAATGTCCGCCGATCGATTCATGACCTAAAGTTCAAGTGCAGTTGGGTTATGCAGCATGACAATGGTCCAAAGCACACAAGCAAGTTCACCTCTAAACAGCTCAAAAGAAAACAAAATTGAAGTTTTGTTTTCCTGACTTTGCTGTGTTGTGGCAAGACCATAAACAGGCAGTTCATACTAAGAAGTTCTCCAATGTGACCAAATTAATATAATTCTGCAAAGAAGACTCACCAAAATTCCTCACACCCACAAATGTTTGATTGCAGTTGTGACTGCCAAGGGTCCCACAGCCAGTTATTGGTTGCAATTACTTTTTCACATGGCTGATACAGGTTTTGAATAAGTCTTCATCTTCAGTAAATGGAATGATCATTTAAATGCTGCATTTTGTGTTTACTTGTGTTGTCTTTACTATATAAACTTCAATTAGTTGGATGATCTAAAACATTTAAATTTGATAGCTACAACTGAAGGAATTGGGTGAGAGTCAAATACCTTTTCACAGCACTGTATTTAGTTAATTAGTTGCCACTGCAAAATTGCTATAATAATTGAATAATTAATTAAATAAATTATAATCTTTAGACTACACATGCCATCCACAGTATGGTGCATGGCTTTCTGACAATTCAAAACCATTAAGTACAAGTTCATTTTTTTAGTATTAGGAAAAAAGCAAAAAACATATATGTTAAGTTACAAAGTTAACTTACAAAAAAGCATCAACAACTAAACATCATATAAAATTTGTCAGTACTGAATGTGTCCACTGGGCTTTTTTGTTTCCGTTCTTTTCAACGGATTTACTTCAACAGACTTACTTTCACTTTTTCCACAACTGAAGTTCAGTTTTAGGAGTTAGTTCAGCATTTTCTGCTTCTCATAATCCAGGGGGTCAATCCTTTATCCAGGAATCTTCTTTGTTTGATTTGAAAATGTTTCCTATTTTGTTGTCTATTGTTGTCTATTTCCTTTTCTCTGTAACTGCTTCTCGACATCCTTTCAGACTGACCGCATTGATTTGTATGCTCACACTGAAAGGAAAACATATCGTCGCTGTCCATTTTTTTTTTTTTTTTTTTTTAATGGCAACTTTACAGGAGAGGACAAAAAGCTGACTGAATTTTAATGTAAGTCAATGGAACCAGACTTTTTTCCAAGCAATTGTGGGTCATTTCTATTGGACCATTCATCATAAAATTTTCACACAGTGTAAACTGCAGTTCTTGTGTTTAAACAACGCATAAAAGTAAAAATCTGCAAAAATGGAGATACATGTTTTTCATTGGACAGCGACGATATGCAGATTTTTGTTAAATATGTTTAGATATTATTGGCATGCCCAAGAAACTACTAAAATGGTACAGGATTGTCTCTAAACCTCAAAACCTCTAAAAATGCAGATTCTTTAATATGCATGCAAATAATTGTGCTAATAGTAAACAGCCACATGCGGCCCTGTTTCTAAACCCCACACCTCCCCACAACCCAGCACACTCTCTGTGTTTGAGCAGATCAGAGACAAAGTAGAAACAAGACCCTCACTGTAAATTTTAACAGTCAGAAAGATTCCTTCATTCTGATAGTCCAGCACTAGTCTTCCGACTTTAAACTTGCCTCAGTGCAGCATCAGTGAGTTACCTACTGAAACTACAAACAGTTTGGGGGTTTAAATGCCTTGCACTTTCCTATGAGTGATGCAGTATATAGTGAAATATGTAGTATATAGTGAAATAAATTAGCAATCTATTTTTTTTTCATGTAAGTTCTATGAACAAGTTGGCATTTTTGCAATAAACTCATCTGCGTGGCATTCTTTGCTGGCATGTGACTTTTTGTATTAAATATTGTATTATAATTTTGTATTAAATGTATATTGCAAATTTTATATTTGTCATAAAGTCAAGTATTGTCATTATTTAATATAACACAACAGCAGTACGTTATACAGGACTACTTAAGATGTCAAGAAAGGTGACACCCGTTCAGCAGTGCCGGCCCATGCCGCTTCCCGTGGCTCTGTTCAGCGCTCCAGCCTCAGGTGACGCAGTGATTGTATGATGTTAATACATATATTAAAAAGCCTAACTCAGCACTTTTACTATGAGAGACTGTAAGTCATTATTTAGTACCTGAATACAACAAAAGCTGACCACTTACTTGTTATTAGTAAAATGACGATATATATTGTATCTGCTGATCTACTTTGCATTTTCTGGAGCGGATTCTTATTACTCTTCCCACCCGTACTCCGGCAGCCCACCCTCATGTGCAGCGAATGCCTGTTCACTCTCACAAGCGGATTGCTTGTCAGTTGGAGCTGTAGCCAATCCTACCGCAGGAGCGCCTACTACTAGCCAATGCGAGACGAGGGCGGGGCTTGTCTGAATACGGGTGGGGTTTGAAAAAGAAAAACACGCAATCTTGGATAACTCTCATTCTCCACTCTGCCTTTGGCTCTCCTTCTCCCTAGACGGAGAGTCCATCACTGCTTCACAAGGAGTTCTCTCAGGAGACCTCCCATCGTTTTAACTCCTCCCCGGGAGGTTTTGGGTTCAGGCGTTTCTGAAGATGGATTAGATTTTTAACTGGAAGAGTTTCGTCGTGCTGGAAGAGACACTACAGCGGCTTTCTGTCATTGAAATGTAAACAGCTGTCTTCCCTGAAGGACAGCAGAAAGAGGTCAGGAGGTGGCAGACTCGAACACGTGGGGGAGATGCAGGCAGGTGAGCGAGAGAGAGAGAGTAAGAGAGAAAGAGAGAGCACCTACATCTACATCGTCTTGCTAGTAAATTTTATCTGTCTTTGGCTTATTAAAACTCATAATTTCTGTTATTACTAATCACAAATTTGAGCCACCAACGACTTTATAAATATATTTATTATTATTAATATTATTATTATTATTATTACTAGATAGATAGATCTGTAGAAATTTGCTACACACTATCACCATATCTAGTGTTGATTAACATCAGGCTGGACACAAATAAACCATGTAAATGCGAAGTCAACTCTACTGTTAATCCTACAGTGAGGGTTTGTTGTGTACTTGTTTAGGTTGCTTAATGTTGCAGTAGAATGTTGCTAAGGAGAGGTGCATCATTACCTGCTTTTGTGCAGTGGTCTACTGTATATACTGTATGGATGATCATATTATGTGGTCTATATTTCACTCAGGTTTTTTTTTCACTGGCTGCTGCTTAAGCTTTGCTGGCAAAGCCCAACTTCTAGATTTATCTGTATGTTTGTTTGTATGCTCCATCTGTAATACAGTCTTACTACAAATGTGCGCATGTGTGCATACGTAATGATCTTGTGATAACAGATGTATAAACAATCTGTTTCTATCTCTGTCTGTCTGTCTGTCTCTTTCTCTCTCTCTCTACTGCACACATTTAAGCAGTGCTCTGTCACGTTCTTAATCACTGAATCGACAGCTTACACAGCAAGACGGCAATGTTGAAGTCTAGATAGACACAAATGACCACTGTAAGGGGGAATTCAATACCTGTGAACAAACACTGAAACCAGACCAGCCATGTGCACTGATCAGTGGAGGAGTGCACAACCTAAAGAAATAAGATTAAAGTAGCCTTCCTCAGGGCCACTATAAGTGTGTAACGCTCTAGTATACGTAGCTAATACATAAACAATAATATATAGAAGTACAAAATTAGCAGCTCAAAAAACTTCTCATGTCCTGCATAGCTGCTAAAGAACTGCAATGGAAATTCTGAGCATGTCCAGCATCAGCACAGGAAGTTTGTTATGCTGTATTCTTCTAATCTTGGACTCCTTTAGGTCTAAGTACAAGGATAACCTTCAATGATATAGGAATGTAACGTGGAAAACTGTGTCAAAATGACGTGGTGGGAAAAGATGACATTCCATACATAATCTTGAGTAGATAATATGGTCATTTATTATCACTCAAAATAGTCAGAAGAGCATAAACCCATCAGAGTATCTCTTAAGTGCACATGATTGTCAGTTCCTCAGACCTCGGCTTAGTACACTGTTTTGTGTGGTGCTGAATGGACAGCTCCCTCAGTCCAGTCTCTAAAAGTGTAAAAGAATATGTTGTAATGTGTTGTGTATCCCCATGTTTACGTTCAAATGTAACTTTTGTAAAGTTTTTGTATTTGTTTTTCCTCTTTTGCAGTTTGGGTTCTGCTCGTCCTGGTAGAGGAAGGTTTTGCATTGATTCACAGTGCTAAAGGTTGGTCCTTGTCTGTTGTTGATCTTCAGCGTTGAATTAACCTCTCCATTTTTTAATTATTTTGTCCATCTGGTCTGACAGTAGGAGTCAATTCAGCATTGGAGATATTACTGTTGAGCCCTTTCTTTACAGTAATGTGTAAGTGTCTTAAGCAAACTTAAGCAAAAGGTTTCGGTTTCTGAAAGGATTCCATGTTAATGCACAGGATATTTAATAGCATGGTGAACAGTACTGTGCCAAAGTCGGAAAGTACTTTCAATTGTTTAATTTCCTATCAAAACAGCCATTAAGTACAAGTTGTTCATTTTCAGGAGTCATTTCAAAGGAGGTTTGATATAAGATAATAAACCTGCATAATTTCCTGATAGTGATAAATTAATAACTTTTACTTAATGGCCATTTTTTATTACAAATTAAATGGAGTGCAGTCTTTGACTTTTGCACATTCCTGTATTGTCCCCAAACTGTATTTGAATACTTTATCTATTTAAAAACTGGTGAACATTAAAGGTGTTCACCAATTTGGGTTACTTCATACATTATTTAAAGGGGATGTATCTTGCTTCTTTGGCTTTTCCCTTTCCTCTAGTGTGTTGTGTAGTTTTTGTACATGTAAACACTCTGCAAAATTATAAAGCCCAAAATATACACCAGAGAGTGGAACCCTAACCCACAGAAACCGCTTTTCTCAGCTGCCTGAAATGCCATGTTGGAATTCCAACCTTTTTCTCATGGTGACCTCACACAACGCACAGAGAGGTAAAAAATAAATGCTTACCACTCTGAAATGCCCTTCTATAGACTAGCTTGCCGAGACAATCAATGCCAAGACAATCAAAGCATGCATATAGGAAGATGGGGCTTGAAGACACAAGAGCTGTAACAGAGTGTTTCAGACAGAGGGTGAATAAAAAAGGTTTTATTATGTCAAACCGAGTGGTATGCAGTTTATTTTACTGACTCTGTATGTACCACATATGTGAAAGTACACAGTTCCTCTATTAACTCTGTGTCTGTTTGCATGAGCAGCATTGTCTCAGAATGTGGCTGAAGCACGCAGCAAGTCATCTCAATGTGGAACATGGACCCGTGATGCTAACGGAGGAACGTTCAGCTCCCCAAACTATCCCAACACCTACCCTCCTAACAAAGAGTGCGTGTATGTACTTGAGGGTATGTAGCTCTGTGACACACTCTCCCTACTTACTCTAGTGCGTGTGTGCCTGCACTGAATAAAGTGATGTTTTGAATGCTTTAAGTCATCACCTCACAATCATTTCCACACGAAAATATATCACAAAAAGAGCTGTTGCCAAAAGTGAGTAAACTGAATAACCAAACTGAGTTGAATGTGTTCTATTTATGTGGAATTTATGTAAACATTTGAATCAAACAAATTTAAAGCATCACTTTTTTCATGACCTTATGAAAGCACCCTGAAAAGGTGTACATGTCTGTCTGCCTCTTCTTTTCACTCTCATAAAGTGCTCTTTTACATTCAGTAGCAAACAGTGACTCCACTACCATCATATTTACAAATAATCTCTGCAAGGGACGAGAAAGGAAAAGATTTGTACAGACTGTAGTCCATCTAATTCTCTGTATACTTTGTTAGTCCCCTTTAGCCTTGTTCTTCTAAGGTGAGGAGCCTTACAGGACCACCACAGGGCAGGTGTTATTATGCTGGTGGATCATTCTAGGCACTGCAGAGCTGCTGGAGTTTTTAAATACTGTGTCCACTCACTGTCCACTCTATTCTATTGCACAGTTTGTGTTGGTCTTGTTCCAACCCTGCATAAGTGGTCACAGGATGCTGCCCACACACAGTTCTGTGCAAAAGGCATCTGAGAAAATACTATGTAAAGGTGTTTTTATGGCGTGTACATGTATACTATGTAAAGGTGTTTTTCTAGTAAGCATGTATTTGTTCAATGTAACCCTGTCAGAATCAGGACCATATTAATGTAAACATTAGAATAAATATAAATAAACAATACATTGTGATTTTAAGCATGTGTGTGTGTACATGCATGCATGTGTCTGTGCCTGCATGTGTGCATGCATGTATGTGTGTTAGTTAAATAATTTCCAATGCTCTCAAGGAACTGTTTACAGATATCATCCTATACCTACTTCAGCTAATCAATTCAGTGCTTCATTCAGTTAAATCATGTGAATTAAATCGGGTGTGCTACTTATGGAATTTCAAAATCCATGCAAGTTATTTTGCACCATCCCTGTTTTAAAACCTCTCTCCTCTTCTGTTTCCAGCATTGCCACGGAAAAGAATCAAGTTGGTGTTTGATGACAGATATTACATCGAGCCGTCTTTTGAATGTCGATTTGACAACATTGAGGTTCGTGATGGACCGTTTGGTTTCTCTCCACTGATAAACCGCTTCTGTGGATCTCAGAGCCCAGGGGAGGTCACCTCCACAGGACGCTTCATGTGGATCAAATTCACTAGTGATGAGGAGCTGGAGGGAGTGGGCTTTCGGGTGGAATACACATTTCCTGCTGGTAAGCACAGACACGGCTCTTTATCACTGTCTGTCACTTTATAATAATCATTTGGCTATTTATTAATATTGATTTGTATACTCCCCTGTATTTGCAGATCCCGACTTTCATCTCCATGTAGGAGGACTGTTGAATCCAATTCCAGGTAAATAGAATCAGTACTCAATTACAACATGTACGATATTACAATTTGTTCTGGGAACTGTTTTTAACTGTAATGTATAGTTTTTAAAATGTTACTAATAATGCACCAAAATTGTTAACTGAGTACATAGGAGTATCAAATCACTTCCACTTAATCTGAATTTGCAATTAGGAGGCCATCTACGCTAGAAATGCGTTGCATTGAATTTGCTTGATTTAATGTGTACCACCTACACCTTGGTGCCAAATGAATGGTAAAACCTGAATAAATAAATGAAGAAATATATAACAAGTGCGAATGCTTCCAGATAGGTGTATGAAACAATGACTGAACTGTGACTAAAATGACATGTGCATTGAGATCCATAGGACAGACATCAGTAAACAGGGATAGATATTGTGGTTACAAGTGCACAATCAATGATTATGGTGTATTAGTGTGATATGTACGAGCATGTGTAGGTACAAGCAGAAGGTCCAGTGTTCGAGATGTTCTGTTGACATTCTTCTGACATGGTTTGGGTGTACTTGGCCACAGAGAGGGTAATGAGC
>CM067486.1:23626866-23647617 GCA_034552555.1 Semaprochilodus insignis | reverse complement strand
GCATGCAATGTGCAGTATGTTCTATTTTCTAAACAACATTCAACGTTTCAAAATTTTCCATGTATTGTATGTCTGTCTATGCTGTCTAGTATGTCTACCTGTCTATGTCTACTTCTCTTATTATATTTGCACATCGGAGTCTGGAGGACCGCAATCTTGTTCAGCTGTCCGCTACTTGTTATATAGTCTGAATGACAATAAAATTCACTTTGACTTTGATCTGTCAAATTATACAGCAGGTTCCAGCCTTCTAAACTAGAAACCAAAAAATTTTTGGATGTTTAATCAATATTAGTCATTTAGAGTCATCTTCAGCGGAGCTGCCCAGGGAATGTTTTGGATGTGTTTGGGCATATTCACCCATGAAGACATTTGATTTGGCCTGCCAGAAAGTGTCCAGCAGCCCTGTCCAGCACCTAACTAATGGCCTTTTCCTTGTCTCTTCCCTGCTTGTCTTTAGGTGTTGTCACGTAAGAACCTGTTCAGTGCTGCGGAGCTGCAGGAGGTTCTAGAGCCTCCTCATTATGAGTTCCTCTCTTTGCGTGAGCGGGAGGTGCCGGATGAGCTGGCCAAGCTGTCTGAGGAGCTAGAGAGTTTTCAGAAGCTCCGTCGCTGCTCCTCTGCATCACGCTGCATCCACGAGCATCACTGCGGTGCTCCTGGCAGTGCGGCCCCTGCCTCCTTGGTAACTAGGTTGCAACACCTGTCCCAGGGCTCAGATGACCTGCCTGTGGTTCAGGACATCCGAGGCTTTAGCAACTTTGCCAGCCGGAGGAGCAGCCATGGTCCTCACACACACTCGCTCCCCCATACCGCGCATGCACACATGCACACGCACAGCATGCAGAGCTTGCGGGAGGCGTTGGAGGGCAGAGCGATGGGGCTGGAGGAACGAGTGATGGAGGAGATAGGCTGTAGAGAGGCCTTTAGCCGTGGAGAAGCGTTTGGCCATGGCGGTGGCATTGCCATGACACGTAACCATGGCAACCCTGTGCAGCAGCGCTCCCTTTCCATGGACTTTTGAAGCAGCAGACACCTGTTTCAGAAGACTAAGAACTCAAGAGCTTTAAAATCACTGGGCCCACTGGAATGGACCTCTGGAGATGAAGTCACCCCTTTCAAGCTGTGTATTCATGTTGAGGAGCATCATCCATGTCCTTGTTTTAGCTCTACTTGTAGTGCATATGTGGACTTATGTGGAAATGAATAGGAAATTCATTTTTGTGCGTTTCCAAGTTGGACAAGTTTTATAGACCACTGCCAAAAAAACATACTTAGCCCAATGACAAATAATACAGTCTTCTTTATATTGGAGCCATTGGAACAGAAAAATAAAACATTGTATTTCCAAAATGGTAACTGTAAAAGAGAAAGAAAAACATGCAAATTAAAGCAGAAAATTTGACCCACACTTAATGGTCCATCAATGATTGATATTGGCACAGTGTAAAGCACAACTGGTATTTTTAAATGTAAAAATATTTAAGAAATAAAATAGCAAAAATGGAAATACAAAGTTTTGTCTGGACAGTGACAGTATATATACCCTCTACCCAGTGTATATATCACTCACTACCCAGGTCTTCATCCCATAATGCTACCAGGTGTAAGGGGCTTCCTCCATAAAACATGAAGACAACCGTACATGTTTGCGAAATGCTCACACAGTCACTGGACAGCTCATCACGCTTTGAAAGGGAGCGCCAACTGCTAAGTCTGTGGATTTGCTGGGGATTAGGAAACACTACTGATTCAGGAACCTCTGCTCCACGGGAGCCTCCAGAAAGTCTGTGTGGGGGGCCACCAGTCCCTAAAACTGTTTTACTGATGTTTACCTTGGTTCTGTAATTTGCGTGTATGTTAATTTTATTTTATGTTGTGTTTTTAACTATTCTAAAATTTTTCAATAGTGATTGTAGATACTATGACTATTATTTAACCCCTTTGTCTTTGCCCCACCATCAACATTTAGATTCTGTCACGTTTTTAGGACATTTGACGTTTCTGTGTTCAGCGGTTCTTTAGACTTTTTAGTACATGGTCAGTTTCATAATACTAAGGTATCCTGACAGTGAATTTCGTGATAAGGATGTCTATAATCAGGGCTCAACACGTTTCCAGTGGATGCTAGTGTAAGTATTATTTTGACTGGCAGCTACTGTTTTTAGCCATGCTAAATCTTTATAATGTCTCTTATAGTGTAAGAAACCACATAAGCAAGTCTGTTACAGATTGTTAGAGATTGTTGAGACGGGTGTAATTATTTACACATACAGTTAGCACCATCCTAATCAGTGGAGAATAAGCTTTTATAATGTGTTAGCTTTGTAGCTCCAGGGCTAAAACTAAAGATGTAAACTTCACCAAACATGTCTAAATAAAAAGTTCCCTGAAATGATGAATGCGAGTTGCAATGCAAAACTGCAACCAAAGAAGTTGAAAGAGTAAAAAAAACTGTTACAGTACAAGCACTGAGATGCTAATAATTAATATACTCTTCACACTACAGTTCTTTTGGATAACAACATCCTGGTTTACAAGACGGCGAAGAAACTGAAAGTCTGCATTTTTGCTTTAGTTTAGCATCTTTTGCTTGTTAATTATTAAATGCTTTCAAAGGCTAGTGAGGACATTCAGTATTTGAATGAGCAGATCATTTATATTTTGCTTTCTTCTTGCTTATTTGATCCGCATGTGTTTAGGTTGCTGAATTAATCTTAAGTTCTAGTGTATGAAATGCTTTAAGTGGTGCATTAAAATGAGTGTGATAAAGAAATGTAGCTGACAAAAAGGGTTCTCAATCAGTCCTGGTCCCAATACTGTTCCAATACTATATGTGCATAATGAATGGTTGCCAGGTTTTGAATTACATAATGATGATATTATTATACACTGCTGAGTTTACTTACTCATTACAAAACATAATGTATCATGATAAAAAAGTCATTTCTAATTTCTCTTTGATTCCAGAGACCTTATCTTCCATCTCACCCATTTGCCATTGTCTCCCTCTGAGTTTGCAAATGTGCTCAACAGTGCTGAATGGCTTGTAGTTTGTAGTATGGCCAATGGGGCAGGATTTGTATCATCACTGTCTTAACCAAACTTCACATCTCCAGAATGTTAATTTTACAGTAGGAAACATGTTCTTAACTTAGATGTATGTTAATGTAACTTCTATTGGTCTATTCATCATAAAAGTTTTCATATGTTTTCATAGATGGAAGAAAATGTGAAATCAGTAATACATACGCAAATACATTCTCCAACACACATTCAAACAAATAAATGGAACCCCCCTTCAACCATAGCATCCATGTACTTTATGAGAACTTTTTTATTAAATTCTAATGTTATCTTCAGCATCAGGAAAAAACAGAAAAAACATATCTAATCATATACTGTATCTGATCACCTATTTGATCTTCTCAGATAAATCTCCCGAAAACTTACTAAATTGCACTTAATTGTAATTTTCTTTGTTGGAAAAAGACGTGTGTACATGTTCAAATTCTCAACAACACAAGTGTTAGTTTGTAGGGCCACATTTAGTGATAAGTCCCTAGATGAAAGACAAAATTGGGCCCCCTGGATTCTCTGGGCTCTGGGCTCCAGAGTGGTGCACTACTGTCTACACTGCAAAAAAATATTTTCTTGAAATCATTTTTAATCTTGTCAATATATCTAATATTTGTCAGTCTGATATTGTAGTATAAGTATTTGTAACTCGTTTCTAGACATTTGTACTGCAGCAGTGCAGTTCTACTGCAGTGAAATCATGTGAGTAATAAAATAAGCATTAGCGGTGTCTTTCCCCACACAACTGAATGACACCATCTGCAGCTGTTGCAATGACTGATAAACAGACTGATGTAGGTCAGAGAGGGTATAAAATGAAATCAGTAACTGAATAGATAACTGAAATATACAACAACATTTTAACAGAATTTATTTGAGTGCTTGTCATCAACAACACCAATCGTACTTATTTAAAAGTGTTTATACATACAAACTCTCATCATCATCATTGCCTTGTGCTACTTAGTCCAACTAGGGTCACGGTCGCAGTAGGGAAAGCAACAAGGCCCAGATGGCCCTGTCCCCTGCAACATCCTCCAGCTCGTTCTGGCGTATGCCAAGTTGTTCCCAGGCCAGCTTGGAGATATAGACCCTCCAGCAGGTCCTGGGCCGACCTCTGGGTGCTTAAATATTAAATATACTTCTCTGTATTAGTTTCAGATCTGTCTTTCTGTTAGACTAATTAAGACAATATGACGGGCTGTTTACAGCCAAGGTAATCATATTGCACTAGCTCTTATAATAAGTTACGTTCTGATAGCTGATATCTAATGCGACGGTGGAAAGTAGGTCAACTCTGAGATACTTTGACACACATATATGTGTGTGCGTGTGTGTGTGTGTAGACATATATAGTATATAAACATATTTATGCTATTCATCCTACAGCTGCTGGGAATGAGGTGTAGGATTAATTCCAGGCAGCTGTAGGAATGAGGTACAGGATACAGGATGATACAGGACAATACAAAATAATAATAATAATAATAATGATAATAATAATAAATAAATAAATACATACATACATAAATAAATGCAACATGAATGTAGTGTATAGACCCTTTAAAGGTCTGTAACTGTATATCCAAGTCAAGAATTATCTGGGAACCTGCACTTTTAGGAATGCACATACATAAAAGCGGGCAAGTCTTTGCCCTGCTCTGACATGTTCAGATGAAGTCATGATGGCAGGTTAATTAGCCAGAGAATTGAATCAAGCCTGTTAAAAAACGACAAACACTCAACTCTGCCAGCCTCCAGAAACTGGAGTCTGATCGTGTCGTGATGGGTGTCTATATGAACAGTTTATTGTTCATATAGAGAGATCACCTCCCCCATATACACTCCCACTAACACTCTTTATAGCCTAAGTCTGAACTCTTCATGAGCCAGTCTTATCTTAAGGTCTAATGGTCTGGTTTCCCCCTATAATTTCATGCTGATTCACTAGTGCACATGACTTGAATATGATATGGCGATATAATGACACAAGTAGAGTTCTCCAAACAAAATGTCCTGCACGTCCACAGGGTCCAAATACCTGTAATATTCGCATATGGCTTAGTCAAGGTCACCTAGATAATCATTTACTCAGGTGTGGCGGACATAACTCTGAAACTGTGTAATCACCATGACAAAACTACTGTCACTGGGTTATAGTAATATGAGGTCTGCACAGTGTAGGAATAATACAAGATAATGGCTAATACATGATGCGTGCTAATACATGATGGTGTTGTTTAAAATTTATGCTTAGTTTGGTGGTTGATATGTAAACAAAGTAGAAACTCATTAACTCAGATTTCTGTTATGTAACGACAAAACAATGGAAAATCTGCAGTAAATAAATAAATAAGTTTTCTTCAGGAACTATTGTGCATGCATGTATCTCTCCACCATGAACTGATTTTAAAAAATATGTTTTAGGCCAAAAGCTTACTGTAAATCTATTCTATTACAATGTCTCAGGCAGCAGGCAACATATTCATAACATTCGTAATCATATCCTTTAAGGATGCTTTTAAAGGCATTGGCTCTGGCTTTAAATGCTCTGGTTTGGATGCCTGTAAATGGTTTCTGATAATTGAATTATTGAGAAAATCTGTAAAATCGTTCTATAAGTAAAATTCACATGGGCACATTAAGAGAAGGGTAAATTTCAGTTGCTGTTTCATTGTTTTGCATAGTAGAACTGTATTTATGGATTATGAAATTGCACAGATTTACTCAGCGTATGCCACAATTTACATTCCACTAGTGACTTCAAGAGATGACAATTCACTGATTCAGTTTTCTCCAGAAATATGTGCCCCAAAGCATACAATTTGGAGATCTTGTTAGAAGAAAGAATATTTCATTCTAAAACCATACAGTTAAGTGGGTATAGTGTGATAAGCGTTGAGACCCTGTGAAAAACAGCCTAATCCTCACTGTGAAGAAAGGCTTTGGGAATATTTTTAGAATACTTGCCACAATCCTATGTAAATCCACACATGTTCACTGACCACAGAGCTTTTATAGTAGCCAATCCAATAGCCATTCTATTACCTGAACCCTATTGTAAGCCTTTAGATTGAACTGAAGAGTTGACAAGAGTGCACAATTAAGGACCAATGGTTTATCACCCTGGTGCTGGAGGATCCCCTGGCCTGCACAATTTTGCAATTACCTGTTATAACACATCCATTTCAACTCAACTTCAACTTGTTAATTGTCATTAGTTGGATGAGGAGTGTTGGAAACAGAAGGAGCTGCGTGGTAGGGGTTCCTCCAGTACCTGGATGGGGAGCCACTGATCTGGAGAGACTTCCTATAGAAAATCTTATGTCAAGTGTTAAAAGAAAAGTAGTGGTGAAACATGTCTATCTGAGCTAGGCCTTACTGTTCAAGACAAAAAATTAAAACAAGCATAAAAACACTTCTGCTAAAAACCTAATGGGATTCTAGAAGTAAGTTAGCACTAAACTGTGCAAAATACCCGCTGGTGTTCGAGTGGTTGGCACACAAACCCAGCATTGGCTGCTCACTTGCCATAATGTCAGCAAAACATCTTAATGATTTATTTTCAGGGACCGCATCATTTGATTTTGAGACATTCAGGGGGTCCAAGAGATTAATTAGGCCCCCAGAGCCCCCGGTATTTTGTACATTGACTAACAGCAATGACCATTAACAGCAATTTTTTAGCCTCTCAAGTTTAAACACTGACTGACACCTGAAGTTTGAGAAAGACATTCTCTGTTCATTCTATATTCATTCATTCACCTTCTGAGCCAATTATCTTTTTGGGTTGAGGGGGTGCTGGAGCCAATCCCAGTGGTCATTAGGCAGAAGGCAGGAAACACCCTGGACAGGAGGTCATTCCTATACTGACATATACACTCACACACACACTCATTCCATGTTTGTTTTAAATATTTTACCTTGTTGGCTCTAGTTGACAGGGACTCCTTAGAGTCATTGTGCTGCAGCTGTTCTCTATTTCCAACAACTGACTAAAACCTGGTTAAACTACTGCTTCTATTCAGTCAGTGACATATGTAGGACTTGTCGAAAGGCTTTTTTTCTCACTTAAATGGTTCCACCAATTGTAAACTAAATTGCAATTGAGAGATATTATTGTCATTTCATGGTAGCTGTTGTTCTGACTACATTTAACTCCTAAAAGCCTGTCCAGTGGGAAAGTTTGCTTAGCTGTTTCTACAGATAAAAGATCAAACAGAAAAAAAACCAAGATCTTTACCCTTTTGCTTTTGACCAAAACAACAGACTTAAGAGTATTAATACAAAACTTTTTAATATAACAAATGTGATGCTTGTATTAAATAAGAATGAACTTAATTGCAAACAATTACTTTTTTTATTACAAAGAACTCATCAAGTGTTTTCCAAGTGTTCTCCACCTAAGAAAACACTTGGTGCTGTTATCCTTGAAAACAGATAATGTTGATGTTTTTGAGAAAAAAAACCACATTTATTCTTTTCCTTATAAGGTCAATTTTTCTCATACCTTCAATGTAAGATCAAGCCCAGTGTAAGATCAAGACCTTTATCATAATAATTCAATAAACCATTTCAAATGGTGCACATCTCTGCATGCACCACTTTACATGAACCTTTTTAATTTTCAATTAAAAATACAGTCAAAAAAATATATATTTAGTCTTAAACATTATCGTCCTAATCAGAGAGGTAGAACACAACCAGAGTGCAACAATCAGGCATGTGCATTTAAGTTCAGCTGTTTTACTGGTAATCTACTGTAACTGCCTAATGGATATTACAAATACCTCAAGACTATAAATAAAAATGGAAAAAAGCACTAAAAACATAATAAACAAACAAAAAACAAAAGTGCAAAAGTGTACTGATCATAAACACAACACTCAGTTCTGCTCCAGCTTTATAATCCTCATTCACACAGTGAGAATTCTCTCCAGTTCCTTCATTGTCTTGTTTCAGTCAGTGATTGTTCAAAAAAAGCTTTGTTTGAGTAAGACAGCAATGGCAGTCTCTCTCCGAGCACGGCTTCTCTGAAGTTGCGACGTCTCCAGGCGTACACAATGCTGTTGAGGAACCCCTGCAGTGAGACTGACATTGCCTGTAGAGCAGCCAGAGGAAAGGAACATGCACATCAAGCGTTACACAGCACAACCCATATATATAAAATCTCCGAGCTTTAGCTGTACTACTGTGTTTCAATGAAAGGCAAAATCCAAATCCTAGATCAGCAGTCTTATTTTCACACTTCAAAACACATGAAATACAAGGGCTCCCTTCTGAACAGTAGAGAGCAACTTTTAAAACGCACCTGTACGACAAAGAGAGGAAACAGGCTGTCTGACTCCTTGTAAGCAAATGATAAACATATCAGAACAAGAGCTGAGGAGAGAAAAATGCATGCATTAAAAACAATAATTCAATAATTCAACAATAATGAAATAAAACAACACTTCAGAGACCACAGAAATCTTCTGTTCTGTTTTTTTTAAATCACTCCCCCATTGCAAAAAAACAAAAACATATTTTATACTAGAATTTATTAAATTCTTATTTCCCTTTTAAAATAGCATTTTAAGTATTTTAGTGATAAAATCTAATGTTCTAAAATGCTTTTTGTTTATCTTACCAGAAACATCAATAAAAAGCTCAGCTTCACAACTTTCTATGTAAAAAAAGTTTGGGAAATTATTTTGTACATAGACATCAACTTCACTAGTTTGCAATTCTAAGCCTGTAGATCAAAATGTCAATATAAGATCATGCAAATTGCATGATCAGTCGTATTGACTGGAAGAGTATATAGCAATGATCATTACAAATAAATGTACATTAATGGTTAAAATAATTTATTTTTGTCCTTGTAATTATGTATATTGCTCAGCTTCTTTTTTAAGACATTTTATATGTAGAAAAAAAATCATAAAATCATTGCAGTCAGGACAAAATCTTGTTTCTCCACCAATGGAACAAAAAAAAATGTCCAAGATGACTAGAAATCATATCTTATTACATGAATTTACAGTACACGTTAAGATGGTTTGGTCTTTCTCCTGGAAATGACCATTGGAGATACAAGGCTATAATATGTTTGTGATGTTCATAGTATATCTATCTATGTATCTGTAATGATAAACTTAAGTTACTATTTTTTTTTCATTACCATTTTGGACATTCTAGGTTATACAGTATATCACTGCTGTCAGAACAAAATCTTGTCTCCAAAACTTTACATAACAGAAGAAGGAAAAATCATGTTTAAAAAAAAAAAAAAAACAAGAAAAAAAAGATGTTCTGTTCCAAATTCAACAATATATTATGTGTGTTGTGTGTGCGTGTGTGTGTGTGTGTGCGCATTGAGAACTGACCTGGTGTCCAGCAGAAGATGATGACAAGAATCATGTAGCGGGCTGAGGACCATATCCTGCCTGTTCTTATTTGTGAGTCTCTAAATATGGCAGCCTGTTCATAACGCCTGTACCAGGTCTGCAACCTCCAATAAACCAACTACAACAGAACAGAGCAGCACATTATCAACAAATGTGCTTAGCAGTCTGTAATTTAGGGAATGAATCTTACGTGTGAGCACTCACAGAGCAGCAGATTAAGACAGACAACACAGCCGCAAAAGTAAACCCTCTGATGAAGTTGTTATGACGTAAATCCTGTTTGAGACAGAAAGCAGAAAAAAGGTTTCAGAGATAACAATTCTAATTTAGTAAGCAGCAGATGAATGAAGTGACAGTGGACAAATCACACCTACCACAGTAGAACAGAAATCATTGTGCAGGTACAGGAAAAGAATGCAGCTGCAACATACAACAGAAATTAAGGGTGCGTGTACACACACACACACACACACACACACACACACTCTTTACACCTTTATAGGGAATCTTTGTTTAATTATCTAGTACCGTAACCAACTCTATAGATATTCAAATAAGAACTGCACATACATAGGGGTCAAATGCAGAGATACTAACCCATACCCACTTTCATTAACGTCACAACAGCAGTTATTAATTTTCTGTGATATACACTGCTAGGCCACTTTACCAAGTAGACCTTTCTTGTACCTATACTACTTTTTCAGGTCAGTTTATCATAAGAGCACTTTGTAGTTCTACAATTACAGACAGTCGTTCATCTGTTTCTATACATACTTTGTTATCCTGTTCTTTAATGGTCAGGACCCCCACCGAATAGGTATTATGTGGGTGGTGGATCATTCTCAGCACTGCAGTGACACTGACGTGATGGTGTCGGACGCTGCTCACAGGACGCTGCTCACAGGATGCTGTTGGCTAGATAATTTTGGTTGGTGGACGAGTCATAGTTCAGCAGTGACACTGAGGTGTTTAAAAACTCCAGCAGCACTGGTGTGTCTGATCCAATTATACCAGTGCAACATACCTGCTCTGTGATGGTCCTGTAGGGCTCATGATTATTAAAGAACAGGCTAAACGGAAGCTAACCAAGTACGCAAAGCAACAGACAGACAACAGTCTATAAGTGTAGAACCACAGTGTGCATCTATGTAGTAAACTGACGTAATACAAAGAACAAAGAGTGCAGACACAAGAAAGGTCTACTTATAAAGTGTCCACTCAGTATATTGCTCTGATAACCCCACTAATTACTTCACACTGAATTAAAAATTTATTTAACTTTATTTGACAGCTGTAAAGCTAATCACACCTAAGCACTCTCACACAATCAAACACAGTCAGATTGAGTGCACTCATAATCAAAAGGGGAATTCCACATTTTTTTTCTAAATTTCAGCATAGTTTAATGGTTCAGATGTAACTGAAGTCATTCAGAGTGCTTTGGTGTGAAATGTGCCATTCTAGAGAAACTAGAATTTCTTTACAATGGTGTTGAATAGAACCAGGGGTTGCAATGTCCACAATGCAAATACAACCTTTTTTTTTTACTATCAAAAACAGTATTGAGCTTGCGGTGTTGTATATATAGTTGTTTATGCAATGTTATCCTTTCTTTGGGGACAATTTTGCCTTACAAAGTGCTGCATGTACCTCTCTATCTCCTACCATTTCCTTCCCTACCAATGTACCATTCATGTATACAAAACAGTATATTTATTGTTGTATTTGCAATGCACACTCTTACCTGTTGCAAAATCTGGTGTCTGGAAACACCTTTTCTTCTTTATTGTAGTCTTCAGATGCTGGAATATAGGGTACTAGTGACAGACTCATGGTTCTGATATAGATCACATATCCTATTAGAGGTATCAGCCTGTGAGAACAAACATTAGTGCACAAGTTAGACAGATGTCATTCAGGGCCCAGTTTCCCAGAAGCATCTTAATGTTAAGATCGCTAGGAGAGCATGTTCAGTTTGATGCTTGCTCTACCATTTAAGAATCAACTTTGAGCTTTTGGGAAACTCACTGCTATTTGTATACAATAGTAATCTTGCCTTACAGCACAGCATCACTAATCAGGTATACTGAGAGATATAAACACATGTATTATATGTGCGTACTCACCACACAAAGAGATAGAGAAAATCAAATGTACGGCAACAGCCCTGAGAATAGGATCATGGAAAACAGGGACGAAAAGTTAATACCAAATCTGGGGAAGTGACCTCATTGGCCCAGTCATAAATGTCACACTTTCGTATTTACAGCCAGGGAGTTTGACTTATGGAATGACTAAGCATCTTTTTTTTTTTGCTAGAAACACAATGTTAAATTACATGTTAACCCTTTAACATTCTGTTCAGCGTTTTGGTAGAGCACAGTTTTGAGTAACAATATTTTATTAAAGAAGTGAACTTAACTCAACCTGATTGTGCCCTCTCTACCAATCGGCAGACACGTGTTAGGCTAAAAAAATCCCATTAGAGATCACTGAGTCTTTCAATAAAGACAGCTTTACTGTTCTCATCCATAGAGGAAGCACACAACAAGTAAATCACTCCACACATGTGGATTGTTTTGGTGGAATTTTGGACGGTAAGCATAAGTTATTCAACAAATTATAGTTTCAGAGGTTTTGATAAACAGAAATACGTATAAAGTTTGTTGTAACTTTATACAACAAAAAGCAGTCTATTAAGGTTAAATTGTTTTCAGAAAAACCTGTGTTACCAAACGATCTATTTCTGTTTCTTTATGCCAAAGGGTCTATGCGAAGCTAATGTAGTTAAAATTGACTACTTGTTTTGTTATTATTGCCCCAAACAAGTGCAAAAAAAACCTTCTTTTATCTTGGTGAGAACATTAAAGGGTTAATATGTCACAAGCTTCAAATAAAATGTATAACATGTTTAATCTAGAATGGGCAAAATATATACATGTATATGTATATGTGTGCATCACCATTAGCAGAGCACTAAGACATTGCTGCAGTCACATAGGGGTGCTAGTTGAAATTAGCATTATATATGATGGTGGGTTTTTTCCTTGATGTTTGACCGTGTCATGGCCCAAACTGAAGGTCTATCTTCAGTTCAAATGGTTCTTCCACAAATGGTAAATTGATGAGCTTTAAAGGTTTTTATGAAATATACTTACTCCGTAAGGACTTACAAAATTTACAGTAAACATACGCAGCTTTGCTCACATAAGTGAGTGTAATCTGATCACTGTAGTCATGTCATGTGTTTGCTGTGTTTGCAAAAATATCTTGATTTAGTTTTTCTTTTCATTTGTGCATCTGACCTGTGCGTGGGTGTAGTTATGGGTGTTTATACCACTTTCTCTAATCACCTGATGCCTGTGCTCTTCCTCTCCTCGCTCCCTCCATCCTTGAGTAGTTTGTGCTGACTCACAGGCATAAATGATGACAAGAAGAAAAGAGATACAGTAGAAAGTCTGAACAAAAGAAAAACCGAGAAAGAGAGTTTTGTGGCTACAGATCTGTAACAGTTGGCAGCTGTGCATTTTCACTAATTGTGGAGTCGATTATAGACATGGTAGTGCATTAATCCAGAGGAAGTGTTGATGATATAAGTAGGAAGGAAGGAAAATAACCACTAAACTGTAAATATGGTCTCTAAATATATTACTGGGATCACCAGATAACACCTGGCACTATATATTCCCTCTAATTTCTCCCTTGGTATTTTCCTTCTTACTACATATACTGCGCAAATCAGGTTTACGAATGTTCATTAGGTAAACATTTGGAGTGTGTCATGTACAGCTTTTCTCACCAGAGACAAAGGCAATCCATCAGAACACAGGACTTTTTTGGGTAGCGTTTCGTAAGACAGGAAGTTGATGACTGCAGTCGCAATTAAAACAAGTGAAGCCAGGAAGTCTGCCAGGGCTAGCTGGAACAATGGTTTAGCCTGCAAGACAAGAATAAAACACAAATATCACGTGTAGTATATTGGAAGTATCACGTGTAGATATGTGACTATAAACATGAATACTGGTTTGTCTTTGGTCTGTGATAAGGATTTTACTTTCAAAACTTTTACAGCTCGGAAACAAGGAATCACAAATAGCCCGACCGCCCAAGACAATTCAATAAAATAGGTTTTGTAAATATTATGTATGCAATAACTAGACAAAGAAAGTTAATAAATGAACTTTAAGATGGCTTTACAAAGTGTTTACAAAGTGTTTGGTATGTTTTTATTCTGGATGATTTTGGAGCATTTCTATTGGCCTTTCTAATGTTCACACAGTGTAAAGGAAGCTATGTAGAAACATGTTTCACCTCCTTGTTTCTACTCTCATTCTCCATTATATCAGCTCCAATTACAATATAGATGCACTTTGTTGTCCTGCAATTACAGGCTGTACTCCATCTGTTTCTCTGCATACTTTGTTAGCACTCTTTCAGCCTGTTCCTCAATGGCCAGGACCCCCACAGGACTACTACAGAGCAGGTATTATTTGGGGGTGGATCATTCTCAGCACTGCAGTGACACTCATGTGGTGGTGGTGTGTTAGTGTGCTGTTGTGGATCAGATCAGTTTTTAAACGCCTCAGCATCACTGCTGTACTGGGAGTAGTCTACCAACCAAAACTATCCAGCTAACAGCGTCCTATGATGATCATCTTGTGGCCACTGATGAAGGAGGTTGACTAAAACAATCTGTGCAGTTACAGATGAGCCATAATCTCTGACTGTGTATCTACAAGGTGGGCCAGCAAGGAAGGAGTGTCTAATAGAGTGGACAGTGAGTGGACAGTGTGCAGAACTGCTGTGTCTGATCAACATGTACCAGCACAACACATACTAACACACCACCACCACGTCATTATCACTGCAATGCTGAGAATGATTCACTACCCCCATAATACCTGCTCTGTGGTGGTCCTGTGGGGGTCCTGATCACTGAAGGTTGACCACAGGGTTAACAAAGTATGCAGAGAAACAGATGGACTACAGTGTGGTACAAAAAATCGGTAGAACAATAAAATACAGGTTGCCAAAGCAACTTACTAAAATACTGTTATTGTGCAGATAGTTAATAATATCATGTAAATTAAAAAAAACAAAGATGACAATGTACATTTTAGGTCACATTGCCCACCCCTACTGTAGTATCAGTGTTGTAGATATGGGTATTAAACAATTCCTACTTTTATGGTACATTGTAATTCATTCTCACAGATAGACGTCTTTCATTTTCTCATGTCCATTATGTTATGCATGGCTAGGTCTGTTTTTGAATGTTAGAAGAGCATAACTCTTTCCCCTTTGTGTTTAAGACACTTCAATGCTGGGGTTGCTGTTGAATAACTGGTGAATAACTGGTTAATGTAAGAGAGTCATATTACTGTGTTATCTTGGATCAACAAGGGGAATTAGATAAGTAGTGTAAGAACTTCCCAGGAGAGCTGAAGGAAAAATGAGAATTATTTGATCGACCATTCATATTCACTAGGAGCTTGGCAACGAACTGAGTTTATTCATTAACTGATACACACTATGAACCAAGTCCAACTATTCACTGGGCGTCAGTGCTAAAATGTGACAGGTGTTTGTATAGTGACTGTATGAGTTCCCTTTGCAGTTCTCTTAGATTTGTGCTTGAAGTTTTTATCCCCTCAACACACACATATAACTCATGCGCACACAGATACGTGATGCATAACTCACTTGTTCATTGAGATGTCTCCTCTTAACAACAGATAACACTACAACAGAGCAGCTTCCAATCAAACTGGAACCAAAAGCAAAACCATTAGCATTAGCGTTCAGCACTTAAACAGTATGTAAACAATAAAGACTGAAAACTAATAAAGAAATAAAAACTGTCCAGTGTTCATTTTATTTAAAATTGCACAGTGCACTCCAACAGTGCAGTAAGTTAACTTTCAAATGGGATTAAACACCAATCCAAATCTCTAAACTCAAAGGGAGTGGCAAGTTTTTTAGAGCAAACTTACTGCCTAAAGCAGGGGTGTGGAGTACAGTCATGGAGCTCCCTCACAGAAAGTTATAACATGAAATGTTAGATATATGCTGCTCGATGTCTGGCACATTGTTTAATGATAGTTTTGTGGATGCATTCTACTAATCTACTTATTTGAATCCATTCAAGGTGGAGGAATACACACAGGGTATTGTGAGGCAAAATAGTCCTCAAAGAAAACCTTTTTCACCATTTTTGATTTAATCATTATCTACATAACATACAGTATAAGCCTCAGATTACTCATGTAGGTGAAGTGGTGGCTTTGTATAGTAAATCAAATGTCTATATGTGTGTTGCAGTCATGGTGACCCCTGGTTCCCATTACCACCACTGTAAAGTAATAAGAGTCTGTACGTTTCTCTACAATAAACCATTTCACATTAAACCACTCAAAACTCCTAATTAGGAGCAGGTAAATCACCAGACTGTGCAGGACATTGGCTCACCAAAATGCATTACAAACCACATCAGTGATTTATTCTGTATGATATACATTACTGGAAGTGGGTTTTACATATCCAAGACATATCCATGCAGTTTTATGATTAATACCACCTTTATCAGAGAAATAAAATGTGTTTCCATTACATATCAAGAAGGGCGTTTAAAGGCATTTATTAGACTATGTGAGGTTATGCAGTTCCCTCTGCATGACTACACTGCAGACAGCTTTCCCCTCGCTCTGCCAGTTCTTCTAGTCAGGAATCTTACCCTTTAGACATGTATCACTTTAGCATGTTACATAATCCTGCATTTTATTCATTTTATTCATTCAATCAGTTGCTTGTTATCTAAAAGCTCATATCATCTATCATGAAGGTAAGGCCAGTATATACCATATAACCACAGAAAGTCCTATTAGGATGCATAAGCCTGCTTAAACTTTGAAAGGGTACCTTTCTACTCTTAAATGAAAGCTAAAACACAAGCTGTTAATTAGTAATTACCACAAATTAGACTCAGTGCTGGCAGACCAAAGAGCTCTTACCTTAAACTAAGCCCAAAGGCGTAGATGGAAGACAGGGTGGTGAGCTGGACAAACACAAGCAGAGAAACAAAAATAACTTCACTAAAGGTAAAATAAAAACACACTATATGGTCATAAACAGGGCAGTTCTGGTAGTTTCCCCGCGTAATATCACTGCGCTATGTGAGTGAGCTAGTTATATTCACATATAATAAATTCACCTTGTCGTCCGATAACCCTCTGCTTGAGTTAGTGCAGTTCATGTCTATTAAGAGTAAATAAAGAGAAAGCTCCAGGTAAGCGAGTTAATGTCTTATTTACATATCCGCTCAGTCTTGAAAAGCGCGCCTCCCTGACCGCATCTCGCACTAGGCAGTGAATAACCTGGTGCGTGCTGTCTGTAGTGTGTGTGTGTGTGTGTGCGTGTGTGTGCGTGCGCGCTGTTTTCCCCCACCTGTATTCTGACAACTCCCGCCTCCTCTGCCAGCCCACCAATCAGGTAACGAGCACAAGGACCCTGAGCGCAAACGCTGATTGGCCATTGGGATTGGCGTCAGTTCATTAGCGCCTCCCGCTCCGGCTCGGAAATCTTGTTGTCCACATATTAAGGATATAAGCCACATTTACTCTGTTATAGCCAAAGAAGATATATTAGGTGGTAGCTCCTTTAGAGGTTTCGTCTAAATAATGAACGCGTTTCAGTGCGTTTTAGCCACAAACAACTGACAACATGACAGCATAACAATTATAGCGACTGTTTTCTTCATTTACGCCGGATCTTCCCATTTTCGAGATCTAGCTGCCGTCTAAGACTATGCAACTAAACTCCCAATCTTTTCTGTACGCGGATGGGGTGGAGAGTCACGGAGAGACATGAGCACATGATCATAATGTTTAGCTAAGACATCATATGACATTAGCCAAGGCACAAACGTGTTGTGAGGGCAAGACAGTGTATTTACACTGAACTGCGGGCAGAGTTTAGTTCAGAGATGTATGGCCAGAAATGGCATGCGGAAACCTTGACTAAAGTGCTCAGTCCCGTTTTCGTTGGCCTTTCAGTACTCATTCATGAAGTCAAGACCCAAATACTATTAAAATAGTGTTTGGCACCCTCTACTGGACGATGGTAGCATCGCAGAATCGATCAGAACAGCTTTAAAAACATTACGATTATGTAAATAGGTTATAGACTATGTTAAATACTGCAGTATGATACTAGAGCAAATTTTAGCTTTGACATACTGACTTAGTATACTAATTAATAGTTAATCTCTCAATTCATCTCTCCCATTTTAACCACACAAAGAACTTAGCAGTGATTAAATGGTATTGTTGTAGCTGTTGGAGAAATCTAGGAAAAAGCACATTAGTGTGGGGAAAACGTGGGGAAGAACTCCAATGAAAATATGCAATATGCAAAGTACTGCACCCCAGCATGCTATTCAGTGGGTTATATTTTCTAAATGTAACTAAGGAGTTCTTATCTGTAAAACAGACAATGTGGCAGGTACACACATGATCAGTTGTCTGATTAAACAAATAGAATCAGTTATGCTCCTGGTTAGGATGGAACATCTGCAGGCACACAGGCCCTATATGAGTATGACTGGGCCTTATGGGGCTAGTCCTATATCATACAATGACCTGACTAGTTGATAAGTAAAAAATTGTATGTTATGTGCCCAAAAGCATATGGACACCCAAACATCAACTCCATGTGCCTTTTAAACATTCCTGTTCCAATTCACAGAGTTTATCCGTCCTTTCCTCCTATATTAATTCACGTCAAGCGAGCCACAAGAGCATTAGTAAGGATGGGTACTGATGTTGGGCAATAAGGTCAGGCTGGCAGGGGGCATTCTGATTTTAGTCCCAGATGTGTTGGAATGGGGTTGGAGTCAATGGTTGTGCAGGCCTAGTTGGCCAAGTTCATCAGTGCCAGTCTCAGCAAACTATGTCTTTAAGCTTCTTGCTTTGTACACGAGGACACTGTCATGTAGAAAAAGAAGGACATTCACCCTAACGTCTAAGTCGTTAATGCACTTGCACATTTCCTTTCACAACACTTGACAATACAGTTGACCAAGGCAGCTCAAGGCAGACGACATAAGTCGTCTTCAGTATGCTGCTAGTGCTTGCTTTTGCACAGATGTATGCTTGCTTTATGCTCCTGCAAAATGTGGATAATTTAACCAGTAACACTAATTAAAAAGGGTGTCCTAATACTTGGTTGTGTAGAATATGCACAAAAACTCATGACATGTGAGCATCATGTCTGTAAATTTATATAAAGTTAGATTCCCAGCTTCAAGATTATTCCTCCATGTTTACTAAGTAATGTAATTAACTTTGAAGACACTGACTTTTCATTAATTACACTTACATTGTCCATGTTATCAGCACCTCTCCATACAGGAGCACTTTGTAGTTCTACAGTTACACACTGCAGTTCATCTCTTTCTCTGCATACTTTGTTAATCCTCTTTCCCCCTTTCCTTCAATGGACAGGGCAGAGCAGATATTATTTGGGAGGCGGATCATTCTCAGCATTGCAGTGACACTGACGTGGTGGTGGTGTGTTGGTGTGTGTTGTGCTGGTGTGAGTAGATCAGCAGTGCTGCTGGAGTTTTTAAGCACCTCAGTGTCACTGCTGGACTGAGAATAGTCCACCAACCAAAACTATCCAGCCAACAGCATCCTGTGACCACTGATGAAGGACTAGATGATGACCAACACAAACAGGGACAGATGAGTTACTATCTCTGAGTTTACAACAAGATGGAGCAGCAAGGTAGGAGTGCCTAATAGAGTGGACAGTGAGTGGACACAGTTATTAAAATCTCAAGCAACAATGCTGTGTCTGATCCACTCACACCAGCACAACACACACTAATACACACATTCGGTGTCACTGCTGAGAATCATCCACCACCCAAATAATACCTATTCTGTGGGGGGTTTTGACCATTGAAGAAGAGGGTGAAAGAGGGATAAGAAAATAAACAGAGAAAAAGATGGACTGGGTCTGTAATGTTAGAACTACACAGTGCACCTATATGGAACTGATACAATGGACGCTGAGTGTAGATACAAGGAGGTGTGGGATTCAAATACGCTATCCAAGTTATCATTCCTCCTCAGTTTCGCAACCTGAGCCGGAAATGACGTAATGTCTTCCACGGTGGCCATGGTACGTGGCAGCGCGCACGCGCAGACTTAGCTACCGGCTTTACAGCTGAGGAAAAGCTGCCTTGCTGTTGGAAGGGTAACATCCAAAGTACCCGATTTACAGAACAGTTACGACCAAGACTTGAAAACATACTGAATCAAGATGGGCTTGACCATTTCGTCACTTTTTGGGAGGCTTTTCGGAAAGAAGCAGATGAGAATACTTATGGGTAAGTGTAAAAAAGTGAATGAATCTAGTCGAGTTAGCCAGTTAGCATTACCTCGCTATCCAGCCCATTTACTATGAAGCGGTTAAGTGGCCAGACAGCCTGTAACACGGTAAAATAACCCCCTTTTTTGAAATGTGTGTGTATATACAGTTTGATGTATTTGAAAATTATATGACCTGTTACTTTGATTAACTGTAAATGAGCGTTGCCATTTTACTAGTTAGCTAAGGAAGCTGGCTAAGTTGCTAGCTCGTTAGGTAATGCTAGCTACCCATCCCAAACTTGCTTCCTCTCTATGGACGACAGCAGTCTGCCCTGGCTTCAGGTTTACGGATCAATTACATTACCTTTTATTTTTTGTGGATTCGTGGATTTTTGATCATGTTTTTTTTCATTGATTGTCACAAACACGCCAGTCGAGTCTCACTGACAATTCACAACCAACGAAATGTTGTGAAAAACGCAAGAGATATTGGAAGGCAGTATATCACATGACGCTTCATGGCTGTTTAATAATCTTCCTGCCTGCTCACAAGGTTTTCCAAGTATCATTAATGAATGAGATTGTAGAA
Source organism: Semaprochilodus insignis (assembly GCA_034552555.1). Lineage (NCBI taxonomy): Eukaryota > Metazoa > Chordata > Actinopteri > Characiformes > Prochilodontidae > Semaprochilodus > Semaprochilodus insignis. Next base: position 23,627,185 of record CM067486.1, on the reverse strand, counting down.
CATACCGAAAAAAACTGAATAAGAAGTGAGATGTAATGACATGCAATTAGTGAAAAGCAAATGTAAATAGTTACAAAAGAGTCCCTTTCCTTCCTTCTCAGTGGGTTTGGATGCAGCAGGTAAAACCACAATACTGTACAAGTTGAAGCTTGGAGAAATAGTGACAACAATCCCTACCATAGGTAAGACTTGTCCTGGAACTTTTTGTTCTGTTAATTTGTAGGGTAGTTTGATTTTTCTTTGCTCTCCATCAGTGTAAAATAGATCCTCTCTCTCTCTCTCTCTCTCTCTCTCTCTCTCTCTCTCTCTCTCTATATAT
>CM067486.1:23569853-23626468 GCA_034552555.1 Semaprochilodus insignis | reverse complement strand
CTCTCTCTTCTCTCTCTCTCTCTCTCTCTCTCTCTCTCTCTCTCTCTATATATATATATATATATATATATATATATATATATCTCTTATTAGCAACTCTTGTATACTAAGAATAGGCTCCTGTGGTAAATTACCCACAATTGTGTGGTTTCTGTAACTGATGCCAATTTTTGTCAGAGCTAAGTAATAGTTGACGTCATTCTTGCATAACATCATTCTAGTCCAGAGGGACGTTATGTGAATGTGTCTTGATGACGTTACCTTTTGTTGGAAAGGTTTTAATGTGGAGACTGTTGAATATAAAAACATCTGCTTCACTGTTTGGGATGTCGGTGGCCAGGATAAGATTCGTCCACTTTGGAGACATTACTTTCAGAACACTCAGGTATGATTTTATTTATTTATTTACTTATTTATTTATTTATTTATTTTTTGTTTTGTTTGTTTGTTTTGGGGGATTTACACCTATTCCTACTTGCATTAAACAGAAATATTTATCTTAATTTCAGGTATCAAATTCAAGTTGTAAATTAAACTTTTGCAACTGTCAAAAAATATGTTCAGATGTAATTTACAGTCCAGATTTTTTTTCTTTCCTGAAAAGATTTTATGTAGTTCACTTAAAGTAAATGGAAAAATTTCGGCCAAAATTCAGCTGTTTTAAGCAATTCACTGGTGATGTTTTTTCAAGGGCTAAGCCCTAAACTCCTGCCTTCAGCTGTTTTGAAACCTAATGCTACAGAAATGCAAAAAGACAGACTATCTCTGGCTTTTGGATTTTTGGTCAGCTTGTTTGTCACAAACCTCTAAAAACACCTCAGGGTTTCATATTTTTGTAGACCTGTATGTTTCTGTGACCGTTTGGATCTTACAAAGACCTGAAAATTGGCTGTTAATCAAAGTATTTCAGAGTTAGACCTGATGTTTGCCAGATGTTTTTTGAAAACAACAGTCTGTTACATTTAATGTATCTTTTCTTCAGGGTCTCATCTTTGTGGTGGACAGCAATGACAGGGAGAGAGTAGCAGAGTCTGCTGAGGAGCTCTCCAAAATGGTAGGAGAGTTTCAGTGTTTTCATTTAATCTCTACAAACAAAATCAAAAATGAGTGGTCCTCTCTTAGCACACTCTTACCCTGGTATGTGGTGGTTACAACAGCGTTGCCTCACTTCCTGTTTATGTGCAGTTGCAAGAAGATGAGCTGAGGGATGCTGTGCTGCTGGTATTTGCCAACAAACAGGATCTGCCTAATGCCATGGCAGTCAGCGAACTTACAGATAAATTGGGCCTGCACAGTCTACGTAGCAGAACGGTAAACACGCACACAGAGTGAATGATTCAAACATATGCATACTAAAATTCAGAGTTAAAGGTTTGTCTCACTGTTCCTTTGTCTTGTCTTCTGCAGTGGTATGTTCAAGCTACCTGTGCTACACAAGGTACTGGACTCTACGAAGGACTAGACTGGTTATCCAATGAGCTGTCCAAACGCTAGTGCCTGTGACATGAGGAAAGAAAGTGGTGTCTGAAAGAAAGATGATATTAATCTATAGACTCTGTTCTAAAGAGTGTATGTGAGTGAGAGTGAGTGAGTGAGCAAGTGAATGAGTAATGGGGCTGATGGATGATGAGGAGCCAACCATTATCATGTCTTACCTTTGCTTTTCTATTCTTTATTTCGGATCTATTCCACCTATTTCTTCTGAACCTCATTATTTTATATGGATTGTGCTTTAAATTGCATGTTCATTTGATAACTGTGACAGCATTATGGAAACAGTTGGGTTAACTGAAAAAATGAGAATAGAGGACCCTTTTTTAGTTTTTGTGAAGTTTAACAGATCTCTGTTGATTTCAGTTGAACCACTCTGCACTTGAGATTCCACAGTTTGGTGCTTCCTATACTAATGTACTGCACATGCTTTGTGTACAGCTTTGTCCCCAGCAGACTTTTATATCATTAACGTATAATAAAACAGTACTGGGAGCAGTGCAGACCACTCTTTTAAATCAACATATCTGCATATATTGTCTCTCTGCTGTTACGGAATTTTTTTCAGCCTACAGTTAGAACATGACTTGAGAATTTTAACATCCAGGTTGATGTAAATGTCTCCTTCACACTAACATTGTTGGAACAAAAGTTGGTCTCTGTTTCAGATAGTTTACTATGATGCCTTCTCATTCAGTCTTTACCCTGTAAATCTAAAGGCCTTTATATTAGTTATGTATGTTGCACTTCATACATTTACAGTGATAAACAGTGCGTTCACGATTTGATGGAAGCTACTCTCTGTTTAATCGAAATGAACCCTCTCATGCAAGTCAAGGCCATATTCAGAGGCACAACCATGCAGGGTAGCACACTGGGAATGTTATTCATGGAGAACAGGCACCATGTGTTTGATCACAAGTGCAATGGGAGCACCTCCTTTACATATTTAATGCAGCATGCTCCTGCCTTCCACACTGTTGCCTGTATAGGTCTTTGACTGTGACTCTAGCACACTGCAATAAATTTTCTCTCACCTGTGGTTTACTCTCTTGAACAATGTACACTGAGCAAATGTAAAGGTGACATACACATTGACAAGCAGTACAGAAGGACAGAAGGTGGTAATGCAATAATAATAGTATGTGTGGTGTGATATCGTCTTGTTTTCTCATAGTATTTTGTTTTAATGCTAGCTTAATAATGGGCGCCCTGTTTTTGAGTTTTGTATGTGCTGTATGACGATTCACTTGCCCTGCTTTTCTTAAATAAACATTTCCTGAAGCTACTGAATGTTCATTATGTTCTGTCAGAGGAATAGATGCTAATAGACACCCACTTTTATATTGTATGTGGACACCTACACAAAGCACCCACATGGCCCTTCTTTTTGGGGCCTACACTGTCATGGGAAGGCAACAAATGTCTGGAGTGTTTTTTGGAGTGTGTCTGTGGAAATTTGTGCCCGTTCAGTAAGAAGGGCATTTGTAAGGTCAGGCACACAATCAACATTCTAATTCATCCCAAAGGTTCAGAGGGGTTGAGGTCAGGGCTCTGTAGGTCACTGGAGTTCCTCCACATCGTGGAACTTATGAAACCATCTTAAAGGAGCTCACTTTGTGCACAAAGGAGCAGTCATGGGGCTTTTCGCAAACCTGTTGCCACAAAGTGGGAAGCATGTAATTGTCTAAAATGTCTTTGCAAGCTGTAGCACTAACATTTTTCTTAACAGGAAATAAGGGACCAAGCCCAAACCCTGCAAAACAGCCCCAAACCGTTATCCTTCCTCCACCAAACTTTACTGTTGACCCCTATGCATTCTGGTAGGTAACATTGTGTTGGCATCTAATGCAGACTGGTTCATCAGACCACCAGATAGTGAAGCATGATTCATCACACACACATAACACATGTCCACTGCCCAGTGGTGGACTCTACCTGATGATTGGATTTGTGCATTATGATGCTGGGCCATGGAAACCCATTTCAGGAAGCTCCCAACATCTGGTTCCTTTGATGTTGCTGCTTCCAGAGGTTAGTAAATAAACAGAGGATAGGAGCTATGTGCTTCAGCACTGTGGCCCCTCTCTGTGAGTTCACATGGTTGGTTCTGGCATTGCTTCTAGGCACTTCTGTTTCACAGTGAGTTAGCAGGACAGAAATATCACCAACTGACCTGTACCATGTTTAAAGGTACTGAGCACTTCTGTCCAACCCATTCTACTGGCAATGCTTATCTATCGATATTGCAAGACTATTTGCTTAATTTTATCCACCTGTTAGCAATGGGTGTGGCTGAAACACCAGAACTCAAAAACTAGGAGGAGTGTCCACATACTTGGCTATATATACACACACAGATATTTACAGAAGAGACTGGAATTTAAGGCACATCGTACTGTCTCCTTATAACTAGTTGTCTTGAGTTAAATAGCAGCAGTGCCACTTAAGCCTATAAAGATGGGCCTTAGGAACTTTAAATTAATAATTTATTAAGAATTTATTTCTTAGTTAACTGAACAAATATCAGTACTGATGAACCGCAATATAGTATACAAATCAGTGCTGTTGTTGTCCTGTTGGCTCATGTTATGTGGCTGAGATCTCGCAATACTAACACAAAGCGGATAGTGGCAGAGAGTGAATGAATGATTCTCTTGAACCGATTCACAAGTTCAACTAAATCGAACCTGTCCGTGTTATCAGGCAAAAAGGCGGTTATTGGTTATATACTGAATTCTTAATAAGTAAATAAATAACAGAATATGAATACATAATCCTCCATCATATTACATCAAAAAATCCCACTCTGAAGATTATTACATATTAAAAACAATCTACTTGATTTCGCATACATATTACGAAACGTTGAAGCGGAATATTTTAAAGATTCGATTCAGTAAACTGATTTGAACTCCACAATCACTTGAAGCACAGCAGGAAATTACGTCATATCTTCCACGGAGGCCATGACGTGGCAGTACGCAGGCGCAAGCAGCAGCAGCAGCTTCCTAACAGAGAAGAGCATCTCACAGCGCACTGCAACTTTTCATTAGAGAGCCAGTAACTGAATCTTAGATCTTAGATTTGACTTCTAGTCCTTCATCATGGGGCTGACTATTTCCTCGCTCTTCGGGAGACTCTTCGGGAAGAAGCAGATGAGAATACTTATGGGTAAGTGTGGCAGTTAGCTCGTTGGTTGGCTAACGGCAGGCTGAGACCGAGCTTTAGCTGACTAGCGCTAGCCTAGCTTTTGATAACTGGTACAAGCTAGCGGCCTAACTTTAGCAATTTTAGGAAATAAAAAGCTCATGTGGTTCCTTTTAGATAACTTAAATTGATTTGAAATACGTTTTATCGGTTACCTAAACAACAGTGTTCTGATATTGGTCGAATAGCTAGCTTACTTCCTAGCTAGCTATGCTAGCTATTTTGTAGCTAGCTGAATATTGCCAACCTTTGACCATGTCACCTTTATCTATAGATATACCCATGTTGTACTTATAATATTAAAAATAAAGGTTAATATACATTAGCTATTAAAACTGACCTGCTGGTTTCTGAAAAAGGGAATATATTTGGTAGATTTTTTTAGTTGTCTCCATATGGTTTATTACTCGGAATGGCGAGGCAGTAATTTTCTCACTGTCCATTTACATTCTAAGCATTTTCCTAGACAGTCATGAAATATGCTTTAACGCGATTTAAACAAACAGTTAAACAGTTTGCCGAAATAACTGGAAAGGTTGGTGACAAGTCTCAGGGAGCCACTGATGATAGTCAGTCCGCAGCCAATTCAAGTTGGAGCTGAAGTTACCTGATTGCTAGGGATGTGTGGGTCGATATAGAAATATCCGCACTTCCGATCCTATTGTTTCCTCTTATAAACATATTTCAAAGTTGTATCCTAAAACACTCATTTTAATTGAGTTGCTTTGATGGAACTAACTGTGTATTTCATGATGAAGTGAAAACATATACTTTTGACACATACATGTGTAAGACACGAACACAGACATTGTCAAAGCATGCAGCGATAAATCTGTCATTCCAATTTGTCATTATTTAACATTATTCCTGGAGCCTTAGTGAAATGTCAGTGATGTGCTTTAGTCCGAATACCCCAAGCACCACAGGACCCTTCTCACGCTGTATCAATAGCCCTGTTCATCTTACATGCATTCAAATAACAACCTAATAGGATTGATGTTATTGTGGACCCAGCAGCGAGTAATGGTAACTTTTAAATGAAATCAAAGTTTATTTGTGATATATATAGGCACACATGGCATAACTAGCAGTAAAAAGCTTTGACAGCTGGCCGCTCACATTAAACAATAAGAAAATATAAAGATAGAATATAAAATAAAAAAATACACAAAGGTGAGAACAAGATGTTAAATAAAAAATAACGTATTAAAAAATAGAATGGAATTACAATCTATGCACTAAATATACATAAATATGCCATATAGTAATATATGAAATAGTGTGCAGTAGTGTCAAATCTTTTGTTCCACCTTAAATGGTGCAGCAGCAGGTCACAGCAGTAGCTTGAGGTGACAGAATGTAACCAATGTGCTGTTTAAGGTTAGATACAGAATTGAAATTAGAAGCTAGTGAATAAAAGGCTGAATTCGGCTTTGTGTTATACACATACAGGGCTTTGCTGACTGGGGCTCCAACGTTTCAATCAAAAACAAACTTTATCCACTCAGATGCAGCTGACAGCAGAGCAGTTCCTGTTAATAGCTCCTAGCTTCTGCGCAATGTTAGTGGCTCTGGTGCTTGCAAGGAAAAAATTACACACCTTCCCACAAAGGAAGCTCTTAAGCTGTGGGTGGGAATTTTCAGATGGGGCAGTGTTATTCTAATTAGAATTAGGAAGGGGAGCCAAAGCTGAACATGTGAATTCCATGTGTTCCATGTGTTTTGATCTAGGCAATGTCAGAAAACTGACTGGGTTGATTTATTAGTTTGTGGGTTGGTAAGCACTCCCGATGCCCAAATGTATTTACATATGTACTGAGAAAGTCAGTTTAATGAGTTTAAAAGTAAGTTGATCACAGGAGGGCAGTGTTTCCTAAAATCATTCTTAGAAAGTTCAAGTATTTTTACTTCAGTTAAATAATAAGGAAAAACAGCAGAAACATCAGCTTAGGATGAATGCACTTGGATGCCAAAACAGAATGAGACAAAATGTAAGAATTACATTACAATGTGACTAAAATTAAGCTAAACAAAAATAGACTCCCCAATAAAATAAAATGTTATTATTTTAAAGTTTCCAAGAAGTCATATCCATCATATTTTACACATCCATTTGTAAATATTGTACTTGCGTACATGTAGTTAAATATAGCTAAATAAATTTAACTAGTTACAGCCCTACTCTGTTATAGCAATGCAATCAAGAAAATAGTCTTGGTGAATATTCGGCCTGTTAAAACCCAGTGTTTTTTCCCTTTGTGTTTCTTTAAGTGGGTCTGGATGCTGCAGGAAAAACCACAATATTGTACAAACTGAAGCTTGGTGAAATTGTGACTACTATTCCAACCATTGGTAAGTTTAACGTTTACTGCCACATTTGTTTTGACAAGTCTCCAACTAATATGAATCACAGTGGTCATGAATTTGAAATGATACCACTGACAAATATGATTAAAGGAGCAGACGATAATGTAGTCTGACTTTGGTGTGTTTGTGTAGTATGAATATAATATGTTTATATTTCTTGAGAAAACCTTCTGTCTTTAATTCTGTCATATAAGAGTCAGATCCATTTGAATAGAATCTTTCTCACGGTACATGAAGTAAAGCAATAGAGACTGACAGACCTTGGCACGGATATGGAAATTTTACCCCTCCAGTTCAGCAATTTTTACGTGACTGAGCACAGTATGATGTAAGCACTGAGCTGACATGACAGACTGTATGAAGGAGAGGTTTGCTCTGTGAGATAGAGTAATTCACCACAGAGCAAATTACTAAAGGACGTGATAGTACCATTCTCATGAAATCATGATGTAAAAAATACATTTCGTTTTGTTAAATGAGACCAAACAGTAAATATTTGCCCCCAGGGCTTATTGTTTATATATGTAACATCTAAATCCAATTAACTTTCACAAGTCAGCCATTTCCGTGAAGAGGAATACAGTTATACATACCCAAGTATGATAGACAATCAGACAGTAAAGTAACAAAGTAAAGCCACCTCTAGATGTCACTGTAAAACTCTTCACTGCTGATATTCACCCTACCAACACAATTATTTTCCTCTTTCTTAGCCAGCTGTGGCGATCCCAACACCACATGGCTTTTATTTCACTTCAAGTTTAACTTAAAATTTCACTTTAGTTATTTGATGGTGTTTGTTCCCAGTCATTATAGGTTTTATGCAGTGTTTCTGTGTTTTTTTTTTTTTTTTTTCCTGCGCAGGATTTAACGTGGAAACTGTTGAATATAAGAATATCTGCTTCACTGTTTGGGATGTTGGTGGCCAGGATAAGATTCGTCCTCTTTGGAGACACTACTTCCAGAACACTCAGGTGAGAAATGTTCAGTGTTGCTTTCAGTTTATTAGTTTTGGTTTACATCAGAGCTTCACATCAGGTTTTGCCATTTTCCAGTTCTCACTACTACGTTCCTTCTGCCAAAGGTGTGTGTATAATAACGTAATAAACACAATTGTATGTTTGTATAATCTTGTTAAGATTTGGAAGATTACGGGACAGCTGTGGAAAAACCCAGTAGCTCTCATAATTTAAGTCTTGAGTAGTAAAATGGAGCCAAATCTTGAGACAAATTACTAATTTTTAATTAATTATCACTGATTATCAGGGGGTTCTGGAAAACAGAGGATAAGTGAAGCAACCACTTATCCACCTCATTTGTTAAGAGTTTCAGGGATAATTAAGTTAGTTTTTTTTACTTTTTATTACAGTTTATTAAGTATTTTGCTGATCAAAAATTCTGTTGCCAAAGAAAATATGCAGAGTCAAATCTAAGAGCCTCACAGCAATAGTCTTAGCAACTATGTAATAGGACATTTAAAGCAAGTTATGAAGTTATATATTTTTCAGAGTAACTAACAACATGATGTGTGTTCAGCTTATGAACAAATTCTCTATAAACAGTATAAATAGGTGAAAAATATTATGTAGTAAATAAATAAGTGAACTTCCATGAACTCCTATCAGCTGAGCTTTCATGAGCTGTTTTTTTAACCCCTATTATCAGGACAAATAGTATTTTTCCCCTTCACTGCAGAACCTGTTACTTTGTAAACCACAATTATCATCAGTCCAAAATAAAGTTTCTCTAAAACTTAAAATTTAAATGGTATTCTTTCTAACGACCTTTGGAGCATTTCTCTTTGTCCAGTCATGAAATTTGCATGCATTGTAGAGGACAGCTGTTGTGTTTAAGTAATGCAGAAAACACTAATACATTAAAAAATGGATCTGTTATTTTAGGTTTTTGTTGTCAGCAATGATATATTAGACGGCCGGCTTTGTTCTTGGTTTGTTAAATTCTAGTTCATGGAGTAAGGTAAGAGATCTCTTTGCTATGAGATCTAATTTTCTCCTTTCCTGTCTTTTCAGGGTCTGATATTTGTAGTGGACAGCAACGACAGAGAAAGAGTATCTGAGTCTGCTGAGGAGCTCTCCAAAATGGTAAGGCAGTCTGTTTACACAGTTAAGTAATGTGCTCGAACTGTGAAAGCAGAGATAAGCCTTTGTACTGATAAACTGATTTGTTGAGCTGGTGCATGTGAGTGTGTGGCCTCATTGTTGTTATTTCCTGTGTATGTGCAGCTGCAGGAAGATGAGCTGAGGGACGCTGTGCTGCTGGTGTTTGCAAACAAACAGGATCTGCCTAACGCTATGGCAGTCAGCGAGCTTACAGACAAACTGGGCCTGCAGAGTCTGCGTAGCAGAACGGTAAACACACACACTAAATGGATAATTTAAACATATATTTACTCAGATCCAGATTTTGAGGTTTGGCTCACTGTTCCTTTGTCTTGTCTTCTGCAGTGGTATGTTCAAGCTACCTGTGCTACACAAGGCACTGGGCTCTATGAAGGACTAGACTGGTTATCCAATGAGCTGTCCAAACGCTAGTGCCTGTCAGTGGAAGAGCTGGGGAAGCGTGTAAACGAGTGATAGGTCTATGGACTCTTGTTTTGATGAACCAGTGTGTGTGATGGGACTGAAAGCTGGGAAGGAGCCAGTTTTCACAAATTCAGCACCCATCATCATGTTTTAGCTTTCCTCTTCTACTCTGTATTCTTTTCTCACTTTTTTTGTTTTATTTCAATTATGTAATTCCTTATTGCTGAGATGAGAGGGTATTATGTAGGGCCAAATTTCTTGTGGCTCTTCCAGTCTTTCAAAATGTCTACAGCAAAAAGAGGAACCTGACCATACCCAATCAGGGTTTGGTTTTGGATTTGCACAGAGCAAGCTGATTGCATTTGCTGAGACATAACTTGGAGTAGCATGATATTCTTTTATGAGCACCACAACAGAGCAAATGTATAACAATGGCTCTTTTTCCATTTTCAGTGACTTTGAAACCAGTACACGACTAAGCCTAACATAAAATAACTAACCAAATTTAGGATCAAGACTTTAGGTTTTCTTGGCAAGCCATCAAGTGTCCCCTTTTGTGTATACACAAGTGATACTGAGGAATAGCATTGTAGTTAGAAGTTGGGAAAAGTGCTAATTGAAAAATGGGAGGGGGAGACAACCTAGGTGTTTTGGAACACATTTTCCAAATGTGTTCCAAATAGTTATAACCAGGATTGCCATGTCCACTCGAGTAAGTCTACAGTTCTGAATAGTTTATATTGTCTGTTGTCATAGCAGAGGGGACTCTTTAGATCCAGTAGACTGCTACTAGAGATTTTAGGCCCAGTCAAATCATTTACACACACTAGCCTCAACATTCCTAAATCAGCCAGTGCATGCTGAATCAAGACAAACTAACTTATTTTAGAGTCAACTTCTTCTCCAAGCCAAAGTGCATGGCTGATTGGTAAGAGGTCAGTTTTCATTATACAGATTAAACCCAAGCATTGGAGGATATGATGCCCTTGGGTCATGACAGTATAGTGATGAATGAAATTGTTAACTGACTCTCAGTTTCTTCTTTTTTTTGTTTTAAAATTGGTAGCAATTTTTGTGTCTCGTCAGGCTCATGTCAGAAATGTTTGTTGTTGGTATTGTATGCTAGTCCCTGGACTGGTGCTGGAGTTTACCATTGACATTAAGGCATTTTGTGACTAAAACCCTCCTTTGAATGCAGTTACAATGTGTGATTCTTGTTCAGTTGGACCCAATTATCAAGGTGATGTTTTGTGTACTTTATGTATGATACTGTTTTAGAATAAAAAAAAAACATTAAACAGAGTTACTGCATCCTGATCGTAAGCATTTCGGCAATATACACATGTACAAGGTTAAACATAATTTCTGAAGAAAAAAAAACAGCATTTTGCACACACATGAGCACTTTATTAGGAACACCTTTCTACATGCTCTCTATTTGATAGGCTCCTCTTAACAAGAAGGAGCACACTGTAGTTCTGCAGTTACAGACTATAGTCCATCTGTTTCTCTGCACAGTTTCAGTCCTCTTTCACCCTGTTCTTCAGTGGTTAAGAATAACACAGAGCATACATTATTTCAGGGGCAGACCAACCACAGAACTGGTGCGGCACTGGTGTATGTTGCACTAGTAGGAAGAGTCTTAAGACACGGCAGTGCTGCTGGAGTTTTTAAACACCTCGCTGTCACTGCTGGACTAACCAGAACAATCCTGTCCAAAGTGTCCTGTGATGTCCACTGATGAAGGACTAGATGACCTACACAAACTGCAGCAACAGATGAGCTATTGTCTCTGACTTTACATCTACAAGGTAGGTTTGTCTCAAATGGACAGGGGGTGGACTCTGTTTAAAAACTCTGTTTTCCTGAACATGGATAAAGCCATTGATTAAATTGCAGTGCCAATGTGTGATCACAACTGCAAATTATTTGTAGTCTGGCATAAGACTTGCCATATTAGGCAGGTATTATCCTTTAACATGTATTATTCAGTAAATACTATAAAGTATTCTGTAACCAACCAAGGTGCTGGACAAAGCTCCATCACTCCAAAGAACGCATGATAAGCTTCCACAACGCACCATTAAGGAGTATTAGGCTACAATCTCATTATAAGCCTCATTGCTCAAATCAGATTTCTTGCTCAGATCCCGTCTCTGTAACGTGATGGTTAACATATAGTGACTCAATCTGTCATTAAAGACGATGAATACAGTTTAAATCAAACTGCAAGTTTATACATGTGACTGTCAAATCTGGTCACGGCCCGCAAATTTTTAACGTGCACGCTGGTAAAAAAAAAAAAAAACACTCCGGTGTTTGTACACAGCCCTGCCACTGTTAATGGCACACCGGACAATTCGGAAAATAAGCCGAGGCGCTATTTCAGGTGGAAAGAAGATGAAGAGTTCATGAAGACTTTAAAAGCATCCAAAGAAATAATGAAGATGCCTATTTCTGCTGGACAGGTGGGAAACAGTAACTTATTTTTGCTGTTTCACAGAACTAATTGGTCAGTATGACCGTCCTGTGACCACCAAGAACACGAAGTGCTCTAATGCCTGTTCGTTCGTGAATGTGGAGGCGGAGCTTCTGAAGGTGCACTGAAGCCCTGAAGGGAAGGGTGCGTTTGTTTTGCTGTTGAGTACAAGTGCCAACAGTCCTTTACCAGAACCGTCCAGTCCAGAACCGTTTACATTGTTTTTAACGTAAACGAACTGGCGTCCTACGACCACACGACCCATACGGGCACTTCCTAGTTAGTAACATTACGTGAATGAATTACGTGCGTCATGAACAGCAGATAAACAGAACAAGCCTTCAGCTCCTCAGAGCCAGAGGAAGATCCGGAAAAGGAGCAGATTTCAGCAGTGAACTACACTACACACTACTCCACACAAAAGAGGGTTCTTTAAGGGTTCTTTAGCAAAGAAAATGTATTGCATGATTAAAGGGTTCATCAAATTTATTGAAAATGTACTGTAGTGGGTTCTATATGGAACCTTTTTGAAAAGGGTCCTATAAAGCACCAAAAAGGGTTCTGCTACAATGTCTAGTTGCAATGTCTGTTTTTAACAATAGAAGAACCCTTTTTAGCGCTATATAGAACCCTCTACAGTACATTGGCAGCCAGTCTTTCATGATGCAAAGATCCCTTTAATCAAAGGGCTCTTTGACTTTTCATGGCTCTATATAAAACCATTAATAGAACCATCTTGTCTGGGCGTGTACAGTAGTTGTGGTCACACAGAGATACACTTGTTAGTAAGCTAAATGAAACTTAAGCTGTTGGCTTTTGCATTGCACTATGTACTTCCCCTATGATGTAAGCTGTGGGCGGGAGGATGGAGTGGTTAAATAGAGAGCTGACTGAGGGATCGGCCTCTTCTATCCTACAGACTCGTCTGCTGAAGTAGCTGGGAGCAGATTCCGGATGGCTGTGCAGTGAGTGCCCCTGTTTTTTAAACATCTTTCTGCTTTGGTTATGTGTAGTATGCATAGTTTTGTCTTAGGAATAAATCATAATAACGGTAACTGTCATCATTATCTTCTTTAGGCCACTTGAACTCTGGTCAACCTGGGTACTTCTTAAGGATTTCTGGGGCATGTAGCCCACTGCTTGCTTTTTTTCCTAGTAAGTGACCTTCACATCAAGTGTGAGGTTTTAGGCTAGAACATATGAAGCTGAACTGTTTCTAAGTGGTGTTAGTAATGTGAAATAATTACCTGAAGTCATTTATACAATGACATATACAAAATAAAAATTAAATAACCTAAATTAAATCTGAAACCTGTTGTGTAGTGATATGCCATCTATCAAGGCTGTGATGAGGTTAAATGGATGTCTCATCTCTACAGATTTGTGGAGGAGAGGAGGAGAGAAACCCAACTGCCAAGGGATTCGGGCACTCGGGCCTTCTGACCTGCTCCAGTGGACACTGTGTTGTGCCTTCCCGTCACGCTGCCGGGATGGACACCCCACGGGCCGCTAGTCATGGTTTAGTGGGCCTGCAGTGGACAGCGCCAGGTCTACTCTGACCTGCCAACGAAGCACAAGACTCTAGAAGCAACCAACCACTGAACAAAAGCCGACTAATTTCCCCACTTACCTTTTCCCTTTTGGTCGGCTTCTGGTTGTCTGTTGCTTGGTTGGCGGGTACTGGGGATGGCCTGCTGTAAAACAAACAACAACCCTTTTTTTGTTTTGTTTTTTGTTTTAAGGCTGAACGCATTTTTCAGATAAAATGAGACAAAATTAAATAAAAATTGCAAAAACATGTCAACCATATTTCCTTGGTGTTGTGTGCTCTTTTTCAAACCAGTCAGAGTTTGTTTTTTGGGTGTGAGGCATAGCACATTTTCCCATAACATGCATGAACTGTTAATAATGTCATTTCATGATTGTCACAATGATCAAAAACGTATTATATCTATACTGTATGCATCTTCTCTGGGACTGGACATAAACAGAGCAGTAGAAATATTCATGAATAGTATTAATGATGGTTACAGGTATTATAGGATGACTGATACGTGTTATTATCATGTTTTCCAAGCAAGTGCTGACAGAGTTGAAACAATTAAAGAGACGGAGGAAGATGAGAGAGAAAGTATTCTGTGCACAGACTGCTAGCTTAATGACAGCAGTGGGCAAAGCAGCATCACTGTGACTAATGACGCTCAAAATCAGTGAAGATTTGATCATGAAAACAAAAAGCTTTAAGTAAGTTTTTTAAGTAACAGGCAAAATAAAAAAGAATGCTTTGCTTTAAGAAGATAAGCAAACAAAAAAATGGTAAAAGAAAAAAAAAAAAAACACCAGGCATGAGTGAAATGGCTACTTTTACCCAAGAAAACAGAACTCAGTAAGAAGAAATGAAAGTAAATGTGGTCAACGAGAATGTAGTCTCTTGTCTATCTTCTCTCATGTTTTATTACTCAAGTTCTCCTTTGTTTCCTTTGGAAACCACCTTCCCAGCACTGGCAACAAGTTTTGTTGCTATGATGGAAGGAGGAGGGAGACAGTGTGTCTCTATGTGCGTCATACTGTCTCATAAATAAATAAATTCCCTCATAAATCTAAGGGAAGCTAAAACAAATGGAAGTGGAAGCATTAACCAGGACACTACAAACTATAAATGTGTTTTGACATAGTGTTGCAAAATTGCTGACTCACACCACATTAGTACACTTAATATGCTCATATAATAAATATATAAAAATTTATGAAAAAACATTTGACCGAAGCCTCGTGTTACATCTGGTAGCATTTGGGTGGTCACAAAGCACAGCTCGAGCTGTTAATCTTCACATCTTTAGTCTTCTGAGGATGATGTTGTCGTGGTGCAGAGACTTCAGTCTCTCACGCCAGACTTCTTTCGTAAAAACTTAAACAAAAAGACTTTAGAGAGTCAGTCAGTCTGGGATCAGTTTAAAGAGAAAAAAGCCCAAAACTTTATTACTAGCAATTCCACTTCCTGTCATTGGCCACTAGTCCTTAAATGATGTAACCAGGAACAGGACCTTCAGCATGATTGACAAGAGGTTAGAATATGCCGTCGGGGCAGCAGTGCTACTTCTTCATCCTCTTGTGTTGGACTGATGACAGAGTCATTGCTACAAGGACTCACTATCACCTCTTGACATACAAAGTGGAACTGCAAGACAGTATGGCCCAGGGCTAGCTAGTTAGCATGCTAACATCAGTAGATATCTGTTAGGGATTTACCCTAATATATCTCTGATAAAAATATCTCTGACAATTTTGCTGCTTAAACCCAATTATCAGTTAATGTCCAGGTTTAGTTGGGATCAGACAACGAGCAGACAAAACACCAAATTGTGCTGGACCCTGACTCTCAGCTCTCCACCCCTGCTTTAAAAAGACATATAATCCAATCCAATCTGATTATGGTATAGTAATGTGATGGATTAAGTTACAGATTGTTATTAAAAGGTAATCAGTAGCCTGTGCTAAAATATATCATCAAATTAAAACTGGCATTAAGCACATAATTATTGTTTTGTTTCTTTTGATTTAATTTCAAATTCAGTTTAAAAGACTGCAAAATTAAAACAACACCAAAACAACCCACAACACAATCTATTTAACACTGTCCTGTATTTTATAACAAGTTAATAACATCAAAGATGAAATCAAATAGAACTTTCCCTCTCTTGTGTGCAGAAACTCCCTCTGTCGCTGGCCAGAGCTTTATTGCTGGCTTTGTTGCTTTAATGGCAGAGCATACGTAGTGGGACAAAATAGTGAAATAGTCTTTATGTTTTTTTATGCTTGCCTGCAGCAGGGCCCAAACCTTCAGATCATGCTGACCATTACCTTGTAATCTTATTAAATATTTATAGGAATTATTATAAGGAAATAAGAAATCGACAAAAGCAGTAAAGAGTGTCTGACTACAATGATATATATGTTACTGTATTTATCTCATGCTTCCAGGACGTATTGGGTTTCCTCTGAGCAAAGCAGAACAAATATGATCAACGTGTTTATGATGTAGATTTTTTTTTGCCCCATATTAACTTGCTGACTCATGATTAACAAGGGTGTTGATAGGAACCAGGGATCACAATGTCACAATCTAGCCCCTTCATGCCTTATTCAAAATGGCTATAAAGGTACATGTGTCTACAGAGCTGATGAAGTTGGTTATGGTAAATAAGTGGAAAATCTGAAAAACCTTAATACGTGGTTTATTTTGCCATAACATGCTCTGCTACCTCTTTGCTATGGATGTTTTTTTTTAATGCACTTCAGGCCAAACTATTGTACAACAGTATCTCAGGCAGCTTAGAGGTATTAAATGCTTCAAAGGTCTGGTCCCCATCAGCACCATTGCCAGCTGTAATGAATGATAATTATAAGTGTTAAAAGTGTTCACAATAAACCAAAAAAGAGTTCTTATAATTTAATCTTAATATTTTAATTATGTAAGAACTGTTAAAATGCTGTTAAATGGCTGGTTGTCTGGAGTGGTCATAATGGTGTATGAGATGAGGCTTAGTGCTCCTCTAATGTACCAGAAAGTGTTTCTTTGTTGACATTACGACTTCACCACAAAGACTGAACACGCCTGTTAAGCTAAACGAAACTTAGATAGAAGCAGAAACTGAAACTTAAGCGGCCAGGGCGTTACTGCCTCTATCTTTCCATTATGTAAGGCATGGGCGGGAGGAAGGACTGGTTGAATAGAGAGCAGAGACAAGGGATAGGTCTTTTCTATCCTACAGACTCATCTGCTGAAGTAGCCAAAGAGAGTTGCCGGAGTGCGGTTTAGCCAGCAGGTTCATGATGCCTGCGTGGTGAGTGGCCCTGTTATAATTATTACTACTTTGGTTATGAGAAATCTACATAGGAATTCCTTAAAATGAACAAATGAATTGAATAAACCCCATTGTCTTTGTCAGGCCTCTTGCACTCAGGTCAACCTGGATACTTCTTAAGGATTCCTGGGGCATGTAGCCCACTGCTTGCATTTTTTCTTGTAAGTGAACTTTATGTATGTATGTACTTTATGTAGAACAACTTTATGTATTCCATACTGATGAGTTTAATCTTCCAGGATGTCATTGTTGTCAAAAAAGCATAACAAAACAAACAAACAACAAATCAAGCATTTAGCTTTTTTTTATTTTCCAAATCATTTATATTGTGTGAAAATGTCATGATGACTGGACCAACATAAATGCTCCAAAATTACTTGGAATAAAATCTCTTTAAATGAAGTACCATACAGAATTAAGAACGTTTTTTGCCTTCTTATTTAAAATTTATTAATTTTTTAATTAGGTTTTTTAGTTAATGTTTTTTGGATACTGACAATAAGAAATAGTGTGTAATTATTCAGAAACTGAGATTAAATGAAAAGTGAATCCAGTGTATCAATTAAGTATATACATATTTAATCTCTACAGATTTGTGGAGGAGAGGAGGAGAGAAACCCAACTGCCAAGGGATTCGGGCACTCGGGCCTTCTGGCCTGTTCCAGTGGACAGTGTCGCTGGTCATGGTTCAGTGGGCCTGCAGTGGACAGTGCCAGGTCTACTCTGACCTGCCAACTGAGCGTTAGACTCTAGAAGCAACCAAACAGTGAATGAAGCACAAGTTTTCTTACTGCCATGAAGGCACCTATCTCTATGAAATGATGAATAAAGCCGACACAAGTTTATTCCCTTTACCCTTTTCCTTGTGGTCGGCTTCTGGTTGTCTGTTGCTTGGTTGGCTGGTTTTGGGGATGGCCTGCTGTAAAATTGACAACACCCCCTTCTTTTTGTCTTTCTTTTCTTTTTTTAAGGCTGTGTGCATTTTTCCATTTAAAAAGAAAATAAACAAATAAAAAGAGCAAAACCATGGCAACCAATATTTTACTGGTGCGTATTTTTTCTTTTCTGATTGTTTTACACTCATCATCAAAGTAATAGTTACACCCAGAAGGAAGTGTCAGATTGCAGTGCTATTGGGAAGGAAGATAAAGGTTACCAGGAACAA
The DNA here is from genome assembly GCA_034552555.1 of Semaprochilodus insignis. NCBI lineage: Eukaryota > Metazoa > Chordata > Actinopteri > Characiformes > Prochilodontidae > Semaprochilodus > Semaprochilodus insignis. The sequence continues at coordinate 23,608,348 of CM067486.1, read as the reverse complement.
TAAATGATACATTTAGACTGATGTGATCAATATTTATTGAGCTACACATACAGAAGTAATGTCTCTCAGTCTGACACAAACAGGATGAGGACAAACAGGATGGAGGGCATCACTTCTCGCTGAATCGTGGCTGTTGGGTCACTCTTCTCATGTCGAACAATTAGTCGGTTCACTCTCTTCCTGGTTCGTGTAGCTCTTCAAGATCCTTCATGTCGCTAGTGCCTGCCTTCTTCTATCCACTGCTGTTAACACAGTGCTGTGGTAGTATCCACATGACGGTATATGTCAATAAGACCATCCTGCTTCCCGGGCCCTACGTTGAGACCCCTCTCCAGTTCTTCCAACTGCTCAAATTGCTTTTAAACTTTTCTCTGAGGAATAAGTAGTATTGGGACACTCTCAGAAGATAGCTAGCTAAATATATTGTCAGAATGGAAAGTATGCATAGCAGGGCGACCTTAAATAGTCAGTCAGTTACAGTGATAAGGCCCATCCTCGCTTACGCCACATGCACAGTCGAGCATGGAACTGGAATCATTGGCATGTCTCATGATGCCAAGTTTTATTCCAGTTGGTTGATTCCCTCTGGGTGAAACTATTTTTTCAATTACGAGTGTGCAATAAGAGATGACACACATTCTCCCAGCAAAACAGATCTCTTTAAAAAACAATTTCTGTTCACTGACATGTTTGTTGCAATATCTTTTTATAGAACTATATATAATATATATAAGTATATAGTGTTCATATGTAATATTGGGACACTCTCAGGAAATACACACACTAGCTAAAGATATTATATATTCATTCATATCAATCAGAAACATTATAACAACCAGCAAAAACAACCATGTTTACTAACAAAAACCTCTAATTTATGTTGCATGTGAATTCTTTTGGAGAGCAACTTGACCTTGCTTATGTTCAGAAAGGCTTGTTTGGTCTTGTTTGAGGCTTGTTTTTGAATGGTCAGTGTGCCCCAGGGTTTTTTGTCCCTTCCTAAGAATTTCATAATTTTTTATGCTTGATGCTGGACTGTACGCTGTGTCTGTGCTCTTGCAGGCACAATCATTTTTTGCATACTGCAGTTCTTCTTCTTCATTAATAATTACCACTGTTTAATTACTCTATTGTTTTGTGCAAACCTTTTAAGTACTGACCAGAACTGAGACAGACAGAGAGAGAGAGAGAGAGAGAGAGAGAGAGAGAGAGAGAGAGAGACTATCCTGTTTTATGTGCTTATGCTTATTCATTCATATCTCTATTTAATTCTCTTGTCTGGACTGTAGCCTTAGTTTGCTGGTGGAACTCGAGACATTAAGAAAAAGGACATATAAACCTGAACATTTCAAACCATATGTTTTGGCTGTGTTGTAAAATTGCTGACTCACAATAGAGCCAAACTAACAACAACATAAAACAAGATAAGAATCGTCATATATTGACACATGACTTAAGTTGTTTGCAATATCTGTCAGAGCATTAAACTACGTATTGTTCACTGTATGCCCTCTGAGGAAACACCAAGGAAATAATAACTTATGGGCTGGCAGGCTGACCTTCAGGTCTGTCTTGATAGCCATGTTGCAGGGTTTAGTGAGCCTGTAGTTGGCAAAAGAAAGTGTGGTCTACTATTTTTTTGGGTTGTGTGTTACTTTGGTTCAGTGGGTGGAGATAACACAATGGCTCAGAGAGAAAAACAGCAAAACTTAAAAAGTCAAGGTCTTGGTATTTATTTCAGAATGTTCAAAAATGACCAAAGTCAGGTGTCAAAATATCACAGTAGTGTCCTGAATAGTATGAAGGATTTTGACTACTCGGATCCTTCCATACCTCAAAACATTTGCAATGCAAAACATTTTGCAATGCTGTATTTTACTCTTGACAGACTTGGCAAAGTGTCGCCAGGGAACCAGGTAGACTAGTGCTATATGTATATTCCAGATCTTATGCACCCAAAAGGATTTCAAGCCAGGTACTAAACATGGCATAATGATATGCTATACTGTGCTGAGAATTTTAAAATTATTGTTTTATTTATTTAAGGAGATATCCAACATGTAAAAGTGAAATCCCAAACAAATGCTATTAATACCCATTTTCAACTAGATATAAGCATACAAGAATATGTATATATATGACTATACAAAACATGTAACTGTACTCAATAATCGGTTTACAGATACATTATAAAAACCAGGGTGACTAATATAGGGATTACTCTAAACAGTTTGCATTACAACAGATTTTCTCATGACCTAAACTTTTACTTTGTAAGCAGCATTCATTAAGATAATGCTAATATCTGCATTTTTAGCAATCATTAGTAACAAGTAGTGTACTGACTTGCACACTTATGACACCTATGGTTTTAATGCAGGCATGTTGTTAGACATTAAATGAAACTAGTATCTACTTTCTAATTTGCTGCTTTACAGTGAATCCCTCAGCAAATTTAAATGTTATTTTATTGAAGGAGCCTGTGGCCTGTTAGCTATCTATCTGTTAGCTGCAGTAGTATTTAGCTGCAGCCTCTTAGCTGAACTGGTCAGCCTGAACAGAAGTGTTAAACAGAATATGTTCTTAGACAGAATAATGTTTAGTATGATTATGAGTCATTTACTCCATATAAACATATCTGTTGTCTACCAACATAATTGCATTCACGAGGTCCCGCCTCCCCCTGAGGTGGGTTTCTTCCCTTTCAATAAGGGATGTAAAATCTACTTAAGGGCTAAAAAAACGGCTTGTTGGCAGGTTCAGGCCTAAGCATTTTCCAAGACAAGATAACTTTCTCTTTCCTTTGTGTGGAAACTCCCTCTCAGAAGTGGCCAGAGCTGGTTTGGCTGCTTTTAGTGCAGTCAACCAATCTGATTCGTGCTTCTTAGGTGATTTCCAGTGTTGAGGTGTAAAAGGAGGAGACTGCCTCTATGCGTTCCTTTTTGTCGCTTTTGGACATGCTTTGCACCTTAAAAGCAATTCTCTACTGGAATCTAAGCCTTAGCCAGAAGACCCCAGTGGTGAGCTTTACATTTCATCACATCATAAATGTGTTTTGATATTTGTTGTGCATTTGCTAACTTATACTAGCTAGTCTTTGAAGCATTTGTAACAGCATAACCGTTTGGACAGTATCTATTATGCTTTTGATCCAAATAAATGAATTAATGATTGAAATGAGTGAAAATCAAGAATATGGTATTTTTTTTTATTTTGATTTTGATTAGTGCAGGGGTATGCCTATGTATAACTTCAGAATACTATAGAAGAAATCCTGGAATAATTTATGATGAAAATAATAAAAGTAAATTAACATAGAATAAATCTCTACTATTTGTTTTGATGTTTTCTCTTCATATTTTANATTACAATGAGTGCAGGGGTATGCCTATGTATAACTTCAGAATACTATAGAAGAAATCCTGGAATAATTTATGATGAAAATAATAAAAGTAAATTAACATAGAATAAATCTCTACTATTTGTTTTGATGTTTTCTCTTCATATTTTAATTCAACAATAACATGTCCCTATGCTTGGCCTGTGAATCTTTGTTAGGTTAGGCTAATGTAGAAATGATCTATGTAGAAATATGTATACAAATTGTTACGGGAAAGGGTGATTAGACTGCATTTCCTACAAATGACTTCAGTTTCTGATATTTGAGATTTTTCCATCATCAGTAGCAAGTTTTTAAAACTGATCTCACGTTTAGTTGTAGGCAATGGCAGAGGAGGCTGAGGTTGGTGAAGATGATGATGACAGTGATGAACATGGTGCCGAAGATGGCTATAGGTCTGTTGCCCAGGATAGACCACGGGAATTTGAACCAATAGTCGAACAACACGTTTTTGCTGTAATGCAATGCGTGATTGGTTGCAGTGTGCATCTTTGAGAAGCAGTGTTGTGATAACACTGATCTTTGGTATGCATTCCAGAGGATCTGTGCCTGCTTAAAGCACAAAGTACTATTACCAGAAAGGCTATATGCCTGTCAGATGGGCTTGTATATTCTCCACAAATGAACAGTCTGGTGCAGAATTTACTAATTTGTCTGTCTGCAAACTTGAATGTTGGTGTGCTTGTGTGTGTGTCTGTGTGTGTGTGTGTGTGTGTGTGTGTGTGTAAATATGACATATGATCTCTGTAACTGCTTAAAATCCAATTAGAAAAACTTTGGGGAAAATAGACAAGCTTAATTTGTTACAATTGATGTAACAGGTAATGTAGATTATATGCTACTTTTACTGTATGTATAGAGCATATATTTTATATATTCTACTTTATCTACTTAAGTGCAATGCACTACATGCTGTTGAATGTAATACAGGCTGTGCAGAGTACTACAAAGAAAAGGAAAGGCGCCAGCAAGATGGGCTTGTATATTCTTCACAGATCAATTCAGAATTTGTATTATAATTTGTTTCTGAGATCCTAAACGTTTGTGAGTGATTCAGTTTTGATCAAATTAAACAAATTTTGTGTACAATAAACTAAAAAATAATATTTACAATCAAACTAAAAGTCTGACTTAATACAAACATCATCGACCTGACTTGTTAACAATTTTACAATGCTTTGAATCTTCTGTAAATCAATCGAAGAAAAAAAATCTGGAAAAATAGACAAGCCTAATTTGTTACAATCAACAGTAATGGGGGTAATCTATGTAGAAGGCTACCAACTGGCCAAAGCAAAGTCTTCACAGCAGAGAGCATCCGTCTTTACAGTAGCATGCAAATGTTTGGAATCATTTGTCATATAAATCATTTTTGACTATGCATTTTATATTCAATAAAAACTTAAAACAGATTTAATTATTATAAACAGCATGCCAAAATATACATTTGTTCTTTTATATAATATTTGAAGTATTCTGAGTACAACAAGAAATTATAAAATGGTAAACTATATAATTGTATTCATATAGTAAAGAAAGTGAATTTCTTCCAGATATTAATTGTAATATAGCTTCATTCGCAATGACTGTGTTGCATCTGTGTCTGCTTAAGCACAGCAATGTACTACATGCTGTTTAATGTACTACATTCTGTTCAATGTACTACATGCTGCTGAATGCACTGCAGAAAACTCTGAACTGTTTACAAGAGCCAGTGAGATGGGCTTGTATATTCTCCATAGATTAATGATCTGACACAGAATTTATGAAAAGAACTGTACATACACATTCAGTAATTTTACACATTTTCACATTTTCAGCCTACATGCTAAGACCTAAGACTACTTAAATTCTAGATTCAAGATTCAAGAGTTTATTGTCATTAATCTACATTACCTCCGAAGTACAAGTACTAACAATTACAATATAAATGATAGGTCCAGAGTACTTAGGCACTACATAAAAACAAAAAGAGGTAATGCACATAATAACAATTTTATTTGTTACATGTTTGATTTTACATTGTACATGTTTTGAAAACTCTGTAAATCCCTAAATCAAATACTATATTTATATTTATATTTATATTTAATTATCATATATTTATATTTAGTGGAAAATATCATGGAGCATAGACAAGCCTAGTTTGTTGTAACTTATGGGCCCAAGGTGTTCAGATAAAAAGCCAATAAGTAGCCGACTATAGACTATAGAGTTCCTCCATGTGTTTGCTGTAGATTGTTGTGTATTTATGTTCTCTAGCAATGAGATGGAATAACAATGACTTTATATGCATGTCTTGTTCATTAATGTGAGTCATTAACTATTGATGCAATGTCTGTGAAATGTGTGTATGCATTGTTTTACACAGTTTCATTTCAGTCTTGCAAACTATGTATTCATTGTTTTTATGACTACACAGTATTGCAAAAACTATTGGGTATTCTCGGTTGACTCGGTTTCGTGACTACGCATCAGAGGTTGGCTGGTCTGGCTATGCATTTTCAAACAGGGTTGGATGTTCCCATCAGAATATATCATTCCAAAATGCTGTGTATGAATTTGTAGCAATTTTGGATTTCAAATTTGTTTTGAAAGAATAGCATGTGACATTTAAGACACAAGTTTACTTTTCTGATAAAGGTGGTTTTAATTAGCATCAATAATAATACAGCATCAATGCTTCTTGCATGTGTAGCTAATTCCTATAAATGTATTTAGTGTAAAAACGGCTTATTCTCAAAAATGTTTTTAATACAAGTCCTTCATATAACCTTTCCCTGTTTTGCAGTGTATACTCAGAAAGAGGCTTCCTTATGATGGGTCATGAGTAAAACTTCTCTGATCTGTTTTAAATAATTAAATAAACTTTTTTTAAAAAGTTATTTTGCTGTGTCATAGTGACAATGTTCTTAATAACAACATAATTATTTTTTTTAAGTAAAAAAACACACATGTTTACTTACTTACATTTAAAGGTGCTGTAGAATGCATTTATTCGTTATTTTAAATTGTTCTCTAATGTCTACATAGAAGGTATGTAAATTGGTTGGTGTGAAAAGTGCCCACACGCCTGTGATTTGGCCCTTGAATGAAACAAGTTGTTTTCCCTTTTATGGAGCGCTCATGAATATTTTGTTGAGCTCTGCTGGCTGGTAAATTAAAGGTTACTCACTATGAAAGTTTTAGTTTAAGATTATCTCCTTCAGTCATCAAAACATGGATAAAATAACACAGCATGATTTCTACTTACAGGTTGGTGTTGGAGCTACTAAAGAAGAGTAACATGGATCCAACTGTACTAAATAATTTTAGACCAATTTCAAACCTTCCTTTCTTCATTAAGGTCTTAGAAAAAGTTGTCTTCAAGGAATTAAATGCTTATCTAATTTCTAACAATTTAAATGAGAACAGTACTGAAACAGCGTTAGTTCGTTTTGTCAATGATTTCAGGATGTACAGAATCCTTCTGTTCTGGTCTTATTGGACCTTAGTGCCTTTGATAGACTTTCCTAGCTAACTTCTCTACAACTCACCTGATCAATAATCGGAAGTACAGGGGATAATGCTCACCCTTTAATCTAGTGAAATAGAAACAATAGAATTGTGTGGGGCAAAATGTATATTCAACTTTTCTTACTTGAAACACCAGGCAGTGTAAATAATCAAGCAATTCTTGTAAACACAGTTAGAGAGTACTAGGGGCTATTTCACAATGTAAGTGTTCTCTGTTAGCCAAACAACAAGTCCAACAAGCAAAGAGCTAAGGACATTCCTATTGAACAATCCTGAGCTTGGCAAATAGGAAGACTAAGTTATCCATTTTACCAAGATATCCTGCTTTGTGAAATACTCCCCCTGGAATTGACCAAACACAAGCACACCCACACCCAGATGTGAAGCTAGGGTAGGTGCCGGTAGCAATTAAACATAAGCGCTGCCGAACACTTAAGTGTACATAGCATGTGGTAACATTCCTCCATCCTCTTTTGTGTTGGATTTGGAATGGAGGTGAAACTGTGAAACCATGAAAAGATCTGCACTGGTTACCACTAGGCTATAGCAATGAGTAACCTAAAAACATAAAAAGAAATTTGCTAGTTTTCTGTCCCAGTTTAATCTTTAGGTATGAAGACATTGCTTTAGTCCAGAGTACACAGTAAGGCTGAACGGTTTGGTTACAATTTCTAATAGTGATTTTTTCTAACCAATATTGCATCTGTGATTTAAATCGCAAAAACCTTCTGTAAATTGAGGTCCAGACCATATTTAGGCCAAGAAGACGAGCGTATCCACTTTTTGCCTGGCTTTAGGCTTGAAAGTAGCCAGTTAACACACCAGACTGCCAGTTAAATATAGTTGTTTTCATGTACACAGTACAGGGGTCATTTCTGATTGGTCTAACTCATCTATAGGTACTTCACAAGCTTTGTGCTATTAGCTTCAGTTCTCCCACTTTAAATTTGTTACAGCAAGGTAGTTGATAATATAGGCTATTAAAAAATTGCTGCTGTAGCGAACTGAAAATTGCCTCCTTTTTAAACAGTGATTTCAATATAAAAACAATTACTCTTTTAGCCCTAAATTTCTTCAATTAAAAGATAAGATAACATTTTGACAGTGTAGGCTGTAATTTAAAAAACTGCAGCTCTTGCGATTTAAGAACTGCACTCTCTTAAATTGTGATTTCAATATTTAAAGCTGATTATTCTTTCAGCCTTAGTCTGCAGTTAGGTATAGAAAGCATACTCAAAGCAACAGATCATGTGCACTGAATGACAAACGGATATTAGACAAATGAATAAATTGAATAAATTCTACTTTCTGCCTGACTTAGTGTCACAGTCAAGAGCCTTACTAGGTGAGGACACTACATTGCATTGTGGTGGAGCATTAAACATGCTGTCATTTGGAGCACAGTGTGCACCTGCCCAGCTAACATGTTGAACAGTAACAGTAGGTGATGATGGTATGGTAGCTATTTGGGTACGAAAGGATGTTCTTAAACTGCGGTACAAGATTACTCGGATTAATTCCTGAGTCATCAGTCGGCAAACAAACATTGATCATCTTCTCTTGTGTGTTTATTAGTCAACCAGTTTTTTGGTTTATGACCTCATATGTAAAGGTTTCAACATGGCGGACAAACACATATGGGAGCCCTCAGGTCATGTTATATAATTAGGCTTTCTATGATTTGTGAATGTCTTTGCCCTAATGTGTTTATGACAGTTAATAAGGATTAGAGAGCTTTGAAGCTAGGTCAGCCAAACACGCGTCTGCAACATGGCAGTGTGGGATTACCTGTCCTTCTTCCTCATACGTGCATGCAAACTGGACATATTTAGTGATACAAATTGGACAAAAGACAGGTAAGTCATTGTTTAATGATTGGATAGATATGCTTTTAACTAAATATATGTTTTAATTAGAAAAACGGTCCACAGCTTATTATCAAGGTCAAATCAGTTTACTTATATTTTGAATAAATGTCATTAACATAGTCTATATTTGGGTTCTGTATAAGTTGCATACATTAGTTTTGTGAAAGGCTGGATCTTTATGTGCTAGTGCTAAGCTAGGTCTGTGTGTGTCATTCTACATCTAACAATAAACCTATTTGTCTCCTCTTTAACTAATTCAGCCTCTAGAAATGCTTTAAATTAGTTATTACTGCTTATACCTAAAAAACAGCTGAATATTTTCACCACGCAGCCTCATTTAACCTGTGCCCTGTAGTTTAGCCTGCTTTCATTAGTTTGCTAAATAGCAATCCTCATCTACCTCCATTCTGCCCGCCTCTATCTACTTCCTTTCTGTGGAATGACTCCACTGGTTCCAGTGCCAAAGCCCTCTTACTCTCAGGCCAGGGAGAATCTGGTAAAGGCTATTCCCCCTAAAATCATCTGCCTGTTGGCCTGTGGGGGGAGAGATTGCCGCTATGAGGGTCCGGCATGCTGGAGACCCAGCCAACAGGCCATTAAAGGCCTCTTCTCCAGCTGGTAAGATTCCTATTGTGCCATTTTTCAGGCTAAAATCATAAGTGTCAAATGTAGCATTTATTGTACACAAAGTCTTTGGCTGACTTTACACAGTGAAACTTTCATGCAACTAGTTGCATGTTTTGTGTTGCCTGTAATATCATTTCTATGCAACATGATAGTCACAAATAACAAGTAAAGACTGCACCCATGTTTTTTGATACACGATTGTTTTCACAGATTTATTCCAGTCTATCAAGATGTCTTTTACATATTTTTTTTTATCTCGTGTTTAAATATTAATGCTTAGGGAACTATTTATGCTTATAGCCTACCTAATATCTCACTTATCCTGTCCTAGGAGCACTGCAAGTTCATCAGTGAGCACATCATGGTCTCCCCTTCTGTAATACTTTTTATCCTTCGGATCACATGAATTTGTGCTCTGTGTTAAATCAGAGTAGAAAATGAAACCAGCTATTTAACCACAATACCAGTATGTGATGCATTACTGCCACTTTGATTTGGGTGTTGAAACTTATTTTATGAAGTCGAGCCAGCTGTGACTGTTGTGGTGATGTGATGTTTTTCATCATGTCATTCAAGCACAATTTCATATCGTGTAGGTGTCATGCAAGTAAAGTTCCGTGACAGTATTACTGTGTAAAGCCAGCCTATAAATCAATAATATGTAGTTCTGGTTATTAGGCTGGCTATGCTGTAGTCATGTATTTTGTGTTATATTAGATTATATGCACATGTCAATTTTTACCATTTTTACTATTTTCAAGGGTGACTGATGACATTGTTGCCATGGCACGACCATCTACTAATCTCATTAAGAGATACAACATAATTGAACAGTTTAAAAAGTGAGTTCATCATTTACTGCTGAAGTTTGTGACTGGTGCAAAGTAAAAGCATTCATGTTAGGCTTTATTAATAAGCTTGTATATGGGAGTATATCGTCGCTGTCCAAAGAAAAACAAGTATCTCCAAAATGGCAACTTTACAGGAGAGGCCAAAAACCTCATTTAACTTTAATGCAAGTCAATGGAACCAGACGTCTTTCCAAGCAGTTTTGGGCCATTTCTGTTGGTCCATTCATCATGAGACTCTCACTCAGTATAAATACCAGCTGATGTGTTCAAATGATGTATAAAAGTAAAAATGGACAAAAGTGGAGATACATGTTTTTCATTGGACAGTGATGATATGCTTTGTGAATATTCACAGAATAAGTAACAACATGCTGTATCCGTATTTGTATATGTGTGTGTTTACAGGTTGAATATTAAGTCCATCATTAATATGCAGCTCCCCGGGGAACATGATCACTGCGGCCCTGACCTGGAGCCGGACAGTGGCTTCACATATTCACCACAGATCTTCATGGAGAACCAGAGTAAGTAACGAACACTAACAGAGATGCTTGTTTTTTACATTGTCATGGACTCATACATACAGTAGTATAGTATAAATATGTTTTGTTTGGCAAAAATGTGCAATAGTTATGGCACATGTTATATTTAATTTTTTTCAATATGTTAAACTCAGCGAGTAAATTGAAACGGTGTGCGAAAATAAAACACGTAATTTGACCAGGGTTGTTGTGCATATGACTGTACATGTATTACATAGCCTATATACTATTTATTGCATGTCTACGACATTGTGAAATGCTGATTCCAGGTTCAGCATATATCCACAGGGTTACTCTTTAAGGGCTCTTATTGTGAAGGTGGGGCTAGCCTGCTGGCTGTGTTTATGTGTAGATCAGGAAGAACTGAGATTAGTCTAGCACTGATGGCAGTGAGAGAACACAAAGCAAGGCAACAGCAAGCTGATAATACAGCACAACAGCTTGTGCCAAAGCTGTGTCTGTTTTAATAGTGGTCTTTTAAAAGCCACAATATATACCTTTCAGAATTTTCAAAGCTTAAATCTAACTCTAACTTTACCCTCAGTCAACAAAATTGATTTTATTTATATAATTTTCACATAGCTTGTAAATAAGCACTTTACAAACTCTTTTACAGGACTCTTTTGTTAGGACTTAATGATGACTTATACTATGGCTCTTCTCTTGTATAGTTTACTTCTATAACTTTGGCATGACTGATTTTGGCGTTTCATCTATGGTGGGGATGCTGGATGCAGTGAAGGTCTTGGCCTTCTCTGTGGAGGAGGGCAAAGTGGCTGTACACTGTCATGCTGGACTAGGGAGAACAGGCAAGTCTCAAGTTCACACAGGGTACCTATTCAGGTTTACATGTCTTTATAGGCTCACAGTTTAAACAAACAAATTGTGTGTGGAATTGGTCAAACTGGTTTGTCAGAGTTATTTCTGTAAAATTAACTAATTGTCTGAAGATTTTCCAAAATTTTGTAATATTGGCAAAAGTAGGGTTATTGCAATGTTCAAATACAGGCCGGACAGGCAGTGCCACAAATTGTGAATTATTTAGCTATGTTTTAAGCAGAAAAAAAAAACAGTGGGCAATTTCTTTTTTGTTGCAAAAATGTGATAAGACAATTGTTATATATCTAGTTAGTAATTACTAACATTTTTTTATAATTTTTTTTGGTTATCTGTTTATTTCCACCCTTCTATCTATCCTTGCAGGAGTGCTGATTGCATGCTACTTAATCTATACATTGAGAATCACTGCCAGCGAGGCTATTCACTATGTACGCATCAAGAGGCCCCGGTCCATCCAGACCCATGCACAAATCAACTTAGTGTTTGACTTTGCCAGACTGCTGGGCTCCCAGTTAGCACAGTACCCATGTCTGAGTATGCGGCACGGTGCAGCCTTCAGCCTGAGACAGTATCTCCAGCGCCAGGCCCTGCTGCTACACGGGGAGGAGGCCCGCTCCCTTGCACACACTCCCAAGATCCTGCATCTTCTGTGTAGCCTGCTGATAGCTATCGCACAGGGAACACCCAGTCCTCCAGAAGTTCAGGTCCACCTGGAGAGGAAGGTGGCAATTTTGGCCCTCCAGGGGGATGTGAGGGAAACGCTGGTGCTGCATAGGTATCTGCCTGTCCTGACGGAGGGGGAGGGGTCTGTCTCTTCATGGGATGAGCCTTTTGGATTCTTAGAGCGGAAGAGAGCAGTCCTTCTGAACAAGCGCAGTTACAGCGAATCAGACCTCAGCAAAATTACACTGAATAAGGTGAGAAATCAAACGCTTTCAAATCAGGGAGTACTCACCGGTCCTGGAGGCCCAGAGTCCAACACAGCTGGATGATTTCTCAGGTCAAACACACCAACTATACCAATAATTAACTAATTAGTTGGATTAAATAATAATACGGATATAATTAAGATATAAAACTGTGTGCTGTAGAACAGTGTTACAGGACCCGGTGCATATGCAAATTTTTAAAATGTATTTTATATATTTTTTCCTGATATCCACTTATGATATTTCATGTTGTTGTTACTGTGCCTTTAAGACTGATATTTGTAACTGATATCTGCTCTGATTGGCTGCATTGATTTTTTTTCTAAAAGTAGTCCAGGCTGTAACACTTGTGAAATTTCAATGTGAATAGACAGAGCTAAACTGCTGTGGGTTAAATGGACAGACAAATTTTATTTTATTTTATTTGTGTCATCACAAAAAAAGCAAATTCAGTGAAAGCTCTTTATGTGCTGTGTGGATTATGACATGAGTTATAGGTTTTGCTGTTAACAACGTTAACATAACAAACTCTTTTATTATAAAATAGTAAGAACATTCTATTTTTCCAGGATATGGGCCCTTTAAAATAAAATAGCAGATTTGCTTATATTCATCCCAAACTCATTTTCATTTCTTGGTCATACTAGAGTACTTTCCTTTCACCCTCCAGGATTTTGGGTTCATACAGTGCTCCACATCTTTTATGAATGACGGCAAAGTCTGCAATGGAACCATCAATCATTTCAGAGAACAGAGATCAACTATTCCTGCCATCAACACCCTGACAAGGGAGTCCAATAATGCAACTGACAGATACACACCTATTCCTCCACCATCAAGTCCTCACCTGTGTGACAGCGGCACTGCTAAGAGGACAAAGTTCACCATGAAGAAAGCTCAAAATTTTCCAAAATTCAGTTCCACTATAGAGGTGAGCTAACGTTCCTTTCTGCAAGAACAGTTTCGCCGTCATATTATTCTATTATATTTCAACCAATGTAATAAAATAGGACTTTGTATTAGGTTTATAATGCATTATAATGAACTTTTACTTCAAAGCTTTGCAAAAATCATAACTCAAGAAAAGAGTCATTGGCAGCAGTGAAAGCAGTTGCTGAAGCAATGGCACAACAAGACCCACCAGGAGACAAAATACTGCAGAGGGCTGCACAATTACAGGTCAGATTTGAATTTTACAGCAAGCAAAGCTGCGTTAATGTATGTGTAAAAGAGACTTACAGTGTCCACTCTATAATATTCCTCAGGATGAACTGAATGTCAGTGCATACGGATGGGCCACACTGGTCATGGAGACAGACCCAAAAGTCCTGAGTGCCCTGATGTGGATTTGGCTAGAAAAACTAAAGGTCAGGCATCAATAGAAAGGAATAATTCACCAAACCTTTTCACTTACCCCAAATGTAGATGATCGGCCAAAACATGGTGCTTGGTGTCGTGCATCATAGCTATGATGCTTATAGAGAGTTTTTTGTCACACAAAAAAGATTTTAGGTACAATAAAGTTCCATTACTGCTCAGTTACATTAGCCTCACAGCACCAGTTCAAAATTAAAGAAGCAAAGACACCAAACATATCTTCACTGATCAACTTCATGTAGAGTAAGTGGAAAACTGTGGCAGTTTGCTTTTCTTGGTGAACCTTCCCTCCTTAAATGTTAATACCCTGGTTCAGCTTGTGTTTTCAAACTAGTGCTGTGTGTATTAACAGGATCCCATTCTGAGTGCAGGTGACATAGATAAGCTGTGCACAAACACGCCTGGTCAAAATCCCCTTAAAATGCTGCACAAGGTGAGAGCCTAACCTGAACAATACTCTCTGTACAGATTTAACACCATTTCACACTAATCCTTTCTTTAATAATTATGGGATGTATATGATACTGTAAATCTGATGGATACAAAATGGTTTGGATTCTAATAACAGCAAAGTCAAGCTTACTCTGTATGTATGTGCACATTCATGTGTTTCAGTCTCAGTGTAGCACTGTGTCTTGTTTACTGGGCTGTGTGGGTCAGGTGACGGCTCACTGTCCACAGGCTGAAAATACCATCCTGCTGCGGCTTGTACGAGCACTGACCAGGGTATGAATCTAAGTATTAGTAAATGCATGCCTAGATACGTATGTGCATGTTATGGTCGCCTGTCAGCCTGAGTGTAATGTTCATTTGAGGAAAAGAAATTGTGCTGATTTGATAACAATAGTGTTTCGTAAGGATGCACAGACATGTGACTGCTTGTTTGCTTATGTGACAGCGCCCTCCAGAGGAGATAGCGAGTTCTGGCACGCTGCTGAAGGTGTTCAGTGCTACAGCGAAAGAGTTGCAGTGCTTTCGCCCAGCCACAGGGAGCCCCACAACCCATGCGAGCTCTTAACAGCGCTCAGTTAATAAAGAAATAAAGAAAATAGTTTACAAAGATGGTGTGTCTTCGTTTGTTCATTTATGATTTAGGTATGAATGCATTAACAATTCAATAATAACATTCCAGCAATTTATTCTACCCACTGAGTGGTTTTACCTAGCATGCTCATATCATTGGTGTAACATAGTGATTTTTTAAAGAATGTTTAGTTGTGTTTTAATGTTAATTCAATATAAACATATATTTAATATATATTTAATGCTACACTTCATCGCAATAAGGTGATTTCTGCTATCATAAAAAAATCCTGATTATTATAAGGCGTTATAATAACTGTTGCCCCACCTAAGGCTGAACGGGACAATTTGAACAGGAAGCTGGCAAAAGGAATCTCTACACTGCTCCTTTAAAATAGACATCTGCCAGTTGTAATTATTCACCCTACACATGCCTGGTTAAATGCAACTCATATAAATATAATTTATTATATTTAATTTAAGAGCAAAAGTCTTTATTTGACTGTATGTGAATATCACAACTCATCATTTGAAAGTGCATTTTCCAGAATGCAAAGGAAAGGAATTCAAAGGTAAACTAGAGAAAGAGTTATGAGTGGAAGTAAATAGATTTTCCTATTTAAAAATCTATTTGAATGAAACAGAAATTCCAATTTGATATATTTTACATTTAAGGCAGCTTTTGAACTTTTTTGAAGTTTTTTGAGTTGAGCCTGATAGAAACAGTGATAGGAACCAGACCTCTGAAAGGTTTAATGCCTCTGAACGCTCCTTCACAGAAAGTTATAACATGAAAGGGTAATATATGCTGCCTGATGTCTGGCACATTGTTTTATGTTACACTGCATCTTATATGGTGCACTACATCAGGTGGCTTTTGTGTTTTATCAAGTCTTCATGTTGAGTTACGCCAGCCCAAGCAGGCCAGGGCTGCTAAATCAATTAATTGTGAGCAGGTGTATTTCCACAATCCAACAACTCCCAAAGTTCACTTCAGTAAGCAGGTGGATTTCCATAATCCAACAACTCCCAAAGTTCACTTCAGTGAGCAGGTGGATTTCTACAATCCAACAACTCCCAAAGACCACTGCAGTGAGCAGGTGGATTTCCACAGTCCAACAGCTCCCAAAGACCACTTCAGTGAGCAGGTGGATTTCTACAATCCAACAACTCCAAAAGACCACTTTTGTGAGGGTAACTTGCACGTACAGCCAACAGCAGCGTGGCTTGGCCCTATAATATAAAAAAGATACACACCATGGAAGGTATAAGAGAGGAAGTAGATGATAGATGGGCAAATAGGTGATGCCAGGAGCCAATGGGAAAGATCAGTTGTACTTTCCCATTGCATCTTATTGTTGGGTGAACAAAACCTAGTTAAGTTGAATAAACTAAACATGTACATCTTTAAAACTTAACTGACTCAAAGCGAAATGATGGTTTGACTGAGTTAAGTTGAGTGGACAAATATTTTTTACACTGTAGCTTTGTGATTAAAAACTGATGTTATTTTAATCCATCCATGAGAGAAATATACAAAACGCAAAATAGGCCACAAAGAAAACTTTGTTTTTCAGATTTATAACTGCTTCACCATGATCCACTTACACATAAAACCTCACAAGTCTCCTGTATACATTGTATACATTCACTGGTTGTTTTGGATAGTAAATATAATATCTATATTTGAGTTGTTGGACATGGCGGCTCCTGGTTCCCATCACCATCACTGTACAGAAATCTAAGTCGGTCAGTTTCTCTGCAATAAACCATTTCACACCAAACCGCTCTGAAAGACTTTGTTTACATCTCAGTGAGTGACTTTTGGAAAGCTGGTGAGGTTCTCCTGTAAGGGTGCACGCGCGTAATCAGGTGTGCACGTGTGAAGTAACGCGTCATTTTTTAGCGTTCTAAACTTCATCGCTATGGTGACTTGTCGTCATAGTGATAGAGAAGAAAACAAGTGAACAATCAGAGCTGAGTTTGATCCACGGCGCGTGCTCTTCTCGAGGCCCGCGAGCTACACAGCCTTCTTAACCGCGAGCAACAGGTGTGAGAACAGTCAACAGTAGCGCTATTCATAGTGTTGTTTTACTGGACTTGACGGCTGTAAACAGCTAATAGTATTATTCACTGAAGTATTTAATTTCTGTCCGAGTTCTGAGTGCCGAACGTGGAGACTAAAGTTTTGTTAGTTTTCGTAGCCATTTTTATGCCTGAGTTGGAATCTAAGCTGTGTATATGCCCACACTAAGCTGATTTTAGTATTATACGCATCGAAAGTCCTTAAAGTAGTAACATCACAGCTGTTTAATGGAATTTCTGTTAGACGGGCTCAGTGTTTCCTAATCCTGGTCCGGAGGCACCCTGCCCTACGCATTATAGAGCTTTCCCTGCTCCCAAAACACCTGATTCAACTTAACAGCTCCTTAACAATCCCGTTCAGAGCTGCAGGGGGTGTGTTAAAGCAGGGACTCCACTAAACTGTGCAGAGCAGGAAGCCTCCAGGACCAGAGCTGAGAAACGCTGGCTGACCTGTACACTTCACCGCGCGCAGGAATTGCGTTGCTGTGGGAACTTTTATGTCGCAATAGTGTGATGATGCCATTGTTTGACTGTGTTGTGTGAACAGAAAATCTTCTCACCGCTGAGCAGTGACACTCCTGCACCGTCTGATCGAACAGTAAGTTTGCACTTTCGATACGACAGAAACTGCTGAGACTTTTTAGTGGTCCTTTTAGATTTAACAAACACACAGCAGACTCTCAGTAACATCAACAACATAGCAATGATGTAGCGGCAGTTGGGTTTCTGAATCCATTCCGATTATCCAGAGCCTTTTAAATAACTGCGTAAATAAAAGTATCTTTTCGTCTGCTGAATATGATAAAATTAGCTTTTAATCTGCTAAATAAGTTCAGTAAAAAGTGATTTTATAATCTGCTAAATGTGGTTGTTTTTCACTTTATTTGGAGGATCCAGGTTCAGTTCTGTAGGTGTTAACCTGAGAAATCACTGGACATGTAGCACCCTTAATAAGCTGTCAAAGACATGCTGCTGACACCATCCTATAACTGGATTAGGTTTTGGCTAAGGTTAGAATCTAGATTAGGGCAAGGGTCAGTGTTAGTTTTTGGGTTGAGGTTGAGGTTAGGACTAGGTTTTGGGTTGAGGCTAAGGTTAGGATCAGGATCTGGGCCAGGGGTGGGGTTAAGATTCAGTTTTGGGTTGAGGGTTAGGGATAGGTTTTGGGTTGAGGTTAAGGTTAGGGTTAGGTTTAGGCCAGGGGGAGGGTTAGGTTTTGGGTTGATGTTAGGTTAGAATTAGGGCCAGGGTTAGGTTTTGGGTTGATGTTAGGTTAGTTTAGGATTAGGGGCAGGGTTAAGGTTAGGGTTAAATGTTGGGTTGGGATTAAGGCTAGGACTAGGATTAGGGCCAGGGCTAGTAATAGGGGTAAAGTTAGGTAACTTGGGTAAAGCTAGGTTTTTCTTAATGAAAGTAACATATTTGGTCTGCTTCTTATAACTTATCAATGGTCCGTCTATTTAATATAAGTAATGTATTTACAGTACATATTTGAGATATTTATTTCAGTGTATTTATATACACTCCTGCTACTTCACTGATACGTTGTTGTGTTACCCATACTTTGTTAAGAGTTTATTAATCATCTGTTTTTTTAAATAAGATTTGTGTTGTCAACTGTGATCTGTTTCGTTCCTGCAGAACGAATATGTCAACTGAGGAAGTATGGATTGGTTCCTGGAGACCCCATAGGCCAAGGGGTCCTATTGCTGCAATGTATAGCAGCCCAGGGCCCAAATATGCCCTCCCGGGGGTTACAGGTAACAGAACAGAGAAAAACAAAGCAGCCTCAGTATATTAATAACCCTCACTACCATTTCAAAAAGATGTGTATGCACTTTCGTTTATCAATTAGGTATTAATTATCATGACCCTCGGAAGTGGAAAGCTCCAGCCTTCAGCTTTGGCACACGGCACAGGCAGTTCAGTGCCAACTGTTCACCAGGACCTGGCTACCTCGTCCCCTCTAATGTTACTAGAGCTGGACGGGATGGAACCCCAGCTTATTCACTGTACAGTAGGCCCAAAGACCCTCAGCTCTTCCAGACCCCTGGACCAGGTAAGGACTGCTCCCGAATATCATGATGTATAGAATAGAGTGGGGTTTAAGAAAACCGTACAGAGTACTGTGCAGAAGCACCTAAACACATCTTTGCAACAAGTCTGATTTTGCTTTTCATTAGAATAGATGAAAGTAAACATAAATACAGTAATAAAGTAACAAAAGTTTCTTAATTTTTAAAAAGTAATTGTCTCGTGAGTGAGTTGGAAGATTTTTGGTTCTAGATGTCTTCCCAGTCGTCACTTTCCTGAAATTCTAGCATCAGCACACTTGATTTAACATAATGCCATACTGATTAGCAAACTAAGCATTGAATGATAACTACAGTTAATACTAGGCTGCCACAAAGAAAGGACTGGAAATGGTTAAACAACCAAAGTGACACATATA
Organism: Semaprochilodus insignis; assembly: GCA_034552555.1. NCBI lineage: Eukaryota > Metazoa > Chordata > Actinopteri > Characiformes > Prochilodontidae > Semaprochilodus > Semaprochilodus insignis. Next base: position 23,588,838 of record CM067486.1, on the reverse strand, counting down.
AAATGTATAATGTGCATTAATATTACATGCTGTTATTTAAAATGAAGTGCTTTTCTAAGTGAACACATGCTTATTGCCCAGATAAATAGTGTTAAGTATTTCTTCCACCAGTTTCCTAAAACTTTTGCACAGAACTATATATTTTATTCAGAAATACTTGGTTTTTATGCATTACAGGGAGATATTCTCCTGAGAAAGCTGGGAAGACAGCCTATTATTCTGCCCCTGCATACTCACTGTCAGCAAGAAGAAACGGGTTTCACAATGACCAGACACCAGGTAAACACTGATACTCAAAACACCATCATAACATAACAAGTGATGTGAAATCCTGACACCATGGTGTGCACTGATTCTGTCTCTGAAATCCAGGGCCTGCTGCTTACATGCTGCCCTCAGTGCTGGGGCCACATGTTGTGAATAAGTCATCTGCCCCAAACTTCTCCCTCACCGGCCGTAGCAAAATAGGCAGCTTCCATGAGGACCTGCAGAAGGTTAGAACTAACTTTAAAGGAGGTCTTGCAAAGCTTTAAATTAACTCTTGCAAAGCTTTAAGACTTAAGTAAATTCCTGTATTGTTCCCAGACTCCAGGTCCAGCGACATACAAAGTTGTGGATCCAGGTGTGTACAGACCAAAGCCACCCCAGTACAGCATGAGTGGTCGCAACAGCATGCCTGGTGACATGACCATGAAACCAGGACCTGGAGCTCACCATCCAGAGCAGGTCAGATATGAGTTCATATGTACATGTTTTGTTTTGCTTTTGGATAATAATGATATGCATCTATGCAAAAATATTTTTCAACCCAACTGGAAACCTAAAGAAATGCTTTTGCCCTTAAAAACACAAAAATTGCAACCCGCAACCAGCAACGTTGTGCTTTATGTAATTTTTTAATAAACAAACACATGCAAAAATCTTAAAAGCATATATGACCAATCCTTAAAAGGCTGATGAATTTTTGTTTCCATAGGTGACGTTAACACGACACAAAGCTCCCAGCTTCTCCTTCGGTGTCCGTCACTCTGAGTTCACTGCACCACTGATTGCGGATGTGACTGATTAACTCAGCCTTTTCCCTTATAATAAAGAGTCTTCTGTTCTGCAGCACTGTTATTGAATAATTCTTCAGTACTACAATTGAAGTATGTTAAGCATTCAATAGGAGAAGCAGTGTGAAGAAAGGCAGCTTTAACACTTGAACTGAGCCAGAGCAGTTAAACCGAGAGTGAGACTTGAAACCCTAACAGAGGTTCCTTGAAACTTCCTTTAATTTAATGCATATTGTTGTGACTGTTAGACTGCAGTTGATATCTATGGTACAGACCAAGTGAGGAATCCTATATTCTAGTAGAACCCAAAAGGCCAGGTCTAAGCTACTTTATCCGGGTTAGGAATTTGAAAAATAGAAATGCAACTTATTTGCAACATAACCTCCCTAATCACCAGAAACAAACAGTCTGGTTGAACTGTTATCCTTATTTACAATTTGGGATTTGGGAATACTTGGATTCAATCCTGTTGAGAAGACCAATTATTAAAGTTAATCAATTATTGATTGAAGTTATGATCTGTATTTAAAGATGTGAGACTTTATTACATGCACATTTGAATAAATATTTTATTTAATGTAACTGCTTGAATGGCATTGTCAATGATTACATAGTTTCACAGTAGTCTAAACATTTAATCAAAAATGATTTCTTAATCTTCATCTGTTAAGCACATTTTGACTGTATGCACATTGTAATGTCAAATACATATATTTTTTTAAATTGTCTTTGTTCATATTCTTTTCTTCACATTTTTGGATTTCTTTTCCATAAATCTTTCACTTTCTAGGTACAAATATTATTTAATCTAAGACACTTTTAATTAAAGAACCTAATTTCTGTGTCCTACTGTTACCCCTAATTGGGCATCTGGACTGTCACTGAGGACTTTGCTGGTAATATTCTCAGAGGATGCAATTTGCAGTGGCTGTAAAAGTAGGGAAAAACCGTCTCTTGGAAAGTTTGTTTGAAAATGTGCAAGCAGGTGTTACGGCCTGAGTCAGTAAAGGTCACCCTACCCTTGTCAAGGTCCAGCTGAACTCTGATCCTCTGGACTCTCTCGCCCACCCGCAGCAAGCTCAGGATCTCTGGAGAATATCCCTTCCCATATTTACCTTTGGAGAAACCTACATACCACAAGCCGAAGCGGGAAAGGTTCTCCCTGTGTTTATACACAGACTCTGACATCACCCCCACAGCCCAGGACGTGTTGTCTCCAACCTCAACTTCCCAGCTGTGAGTGCCTGAGCTGTAGCCTTCAGAGCCCAGGACCATCGCATAGCCCTCTAACCTCTCTGGATTAGCAGGAAGCTCCTGATGCTCACCACTGTAGACCACAGTGACAAGATCATCAGACACTACAAGGTCAGCATGGGCAGTGTTGGGGTCTAGGACCACAGGGGCTGGAGAGATGGAGAGAGAAGGACAAAAGTATGTAGCTCCACTTTTGTAGTACTGTGTTTTTTATGTTTAAAGTGACCTGGGAATATTTCACAAAACATGATTTCTCAGTAAAACTAGATTACTTTTCTAGGTGAAAGTAAATTAAGAGGGCTCATATCTTGGAAAAACTAATTTTCTACCAGTCTTAAGTAATATGTAAACATTGTTTTCAAAGCATCCTATTCACACCCAATCCACACTGTCCATTAATGTAAAGTAACCAACAGCCTTGTTTTGAACTAATCCTTTCAAGGGGTTGTGGTCGTGTTTAGTACATAAAACCACACAGAAAACTGTAGGATACTGGCTCTGTATTCTCTCCAGGGAATACACTTTTCCATTTTCTGGATATTGTGGTGCACCATCTCTCTATATTTGCTGAGTTTAACTTAATTTAACATGTTTATCAAATTTATTCTTACTAAAAAACCCTGTGTCTGACCAGGAATGCCCAAACTTGAGCATTTTATAACATTGTCTGAAAAACTCCCACAAAATCTGACATGATACCTCTGATGTTTAAATTATGATGTCAGGCTTTACAGGTGACTGTGCAACTTTTAACAAAAAGCCCAAAGTGAGCATTTTCCAAAATAAATGTTCCGCAGACATTCAAAGAAAAAACAATGCCTGCAAAAACAAGACTAAACATTACACTAATAACAGATATCAATTGCCAAACGCCTAACACATTCTTTTACAATAGTTTTCAAATGCAATTTAAAATCTATGTCATTGAATGAATTATGCAGAAATGTTGACCTGTCAGAGGTTTAAGCTATCCCAATACAGAGGAATTCCCGTTTAAGCCATCCAGCTTTACTGAGAAATCATCTCCCTGGGGCATTTTGCTCAGTACTCACTGTATTGTACAATACCATGAATCTTCTCGGATACTTGAAAGCCTAGGTTGCTTAGGTGCTTTGTGACATTTATCAGTACTCCAGAGAGCCTTTCTGGACTTTCTAGCTTGGCCTGGGTTCTGGAGGAACATTCAGTAGTCAGGGAGGCATTGTGTAGTCAGAGAACAGAGAACAAACAAAGTGATCTGTGCTTCACTTACTTCTCGACTGAAGCTCTGTAGTTCTGCAGGTTAAAGCAAAATGAGGGACAATCAAAATACTTTTCAAGTATTCTAAGTACACAACTATAACATCACTAATGCACTGTAGCTGAAGAGGTTTTACCAACAGAAATTGCAAGTCCTCTCTTTCTATCTCCTTCTCAATGGCTTTGATGGTATCCAAGATATAACATATTTGTGTCTGAATCTTGTCGATCTTTTTCTTTACTGCCTGACTCCTCTGCTCCTCCTCTTTCCTCAGTGCAGCTATCCTGGTTGACTCTTCATCCCAAAGAAAGTGATGAAGCTTCTCAAACTCCTTCTTTATCAGAACCTCTGTGTGTTGAGTCTGCTTCTGGAGATACAAAACCAAACCAGATGTGAATATCTCTTTTGAAGACAATGCAATTATGAAGACGAGTTCTCTAAATGCTTACTTTAATATATTCTCCCGTCTTAAGATAGGATTGTTTGAAGTCCTCAAAGATTCTTAGCTTCTCATGCAAGGGCTTCAGTTTCATCTGGAGCTCCTCCTGCATGGAGACAAACAGGCGGATTCTGTAAAAGCTCAACTCCAAAACCATGTGAGCGAAAAAAAAAAAAAAACAACCAAAAAAAACCATTCAGGTTCATTAGGTTCATTCTCCATTAGCCGTGCTACTGGGTTTCTTCTTGGCACTTCTTCACTACAATCAGATGTGATGTCAAAACACAAAATGACAAATTAGCCGAATATCTGCAGATCTGTACTTTTGCAAGGCTCATTAATTTGATGCTGTCATAGAGAACCTGCTTGTTGTGTCCTTGATAGCCAGATAGAAAGGCCATTGGTCTGGGAGGACCCGTTTGACAGGACTGCTCTCATGTTTGGACTTCCAACCTTCTGCATGATCCATCATCCAGTGCTGACAGTCATGAAATAAACAGCAGTGACCAAAGGACACAGTCTTTGTCATGAAATGATCAGCAACATTAATCAAAAATTAGAATTCAGAACCATTTGCCATATGTGCTTGCATACTGAGGAATTTGTCTACCGCATTTAACCCAACCACACTAGTGAGTGCACACACTAGGGGACAGTAAGCACACTCACCCAGAACAGTGGGCAGCGCTATCCACGACATCAGGGAAGCAGTTGTGGGTTACGTGCCTTGCTCAAAGGCGCCTCAGTCATTACTGTCACTTCAGGGATACGAACCAGCGACCCCATGGTCAAAAGTGTTTTCCCTAACCTTAAGGCCACAACTGCCTCACAAATGCATGTTGGCCAAAACCCAGTATTTTCCATTAAAACCCTATTCTTTCATTTAGCTGTTAGTCTTCCGTATCTACTATGAGTCAGTAAGTATCAAACTAATATGCAAACTGTGTAGTTAGGAGAGTGTCTAAGTGATGTATTGTCCCATAAACTCTTATAACTATATAACTTACATGCTGGTTTCATAGTATGTACTGAATCATGAGAAATACTTCACTGTTCCTGAGAGCGCTCCAGGGCTAAACACTACCCCATACCTTTAGGTCTTGTGACGCGTCCTGTATGGAACAAAAAGAGTGCTTGCTATGCAGGCTGGAGTCCTTGCATTTAGCACAAATGGGTCTCTGCTCCAAGCTGCAGAACACAGTGAAAGCTTCCTGGTGTAAACTGCAGAGCCCCTCCATCTCCACAGAAAACCTGTGGTTCTTCTCCTTCAGCACAGCCTCACACATGTTCCTCAGCACGATGTTGGTGGGGGGCTCAGAGTTGTCGGAGACGGTTCTGCAAATGGGACACTCCAGAGCCCCTCGCTGGTCCCAATAGTTGCGCACGCAGCGCTTACACATACTGTGTGAGCAAGCCAAGAGGATGGGGTCCCTGAAGATGTCACAGCACAAAGGGCAGGAGAAATCCTCCTCAGTCAGAGAGGGTCTGGAAGCCATGTTTTCATCTCCAGAGCCAGTCAAGCATTTGCGAGGACTGCGAGTGAGCAGGGAGCCTCTATATGTGTCACTGTTTCTGCTGCTCTGTAATGTTTATTCAAAACACCAAGCAGTGGGGCGGAGCAAGCGTGAGACACCTGCATTTGGAGACACCTACACACTCATATCTGCTTGCACACACACATAGACAGCTTTTTGTTGTTCTTTTTCTATTGTTAAATTCACATAGTAATTACAGGTATTTAAAAGACACAACTACTAACAACAACAACAACAACAATAATAATAATAATAATAATAATAATAATAATAATAATAACAATAATAATAAAGTCAGTAATTAAAGTATTTCTAATACTTGCAGGTCAAAGACAATCCCAGTTAGACAGTATTTGTAGATGTTTTTGTTTACCTGTATTTTCAAATTACAGCTACCACAGCAGTTATAAGGGCTCTACATTCCAGTTGTTACTCTTACCTTGCAATAAGCAACAAAATAAATCATTTATTTCGTTATTGGCTACAATCAAATGCAATACAAAATAATATTTAAAGACTCAAATACTTTAGGAGTATTAGCTTTCACTCTATAAGTAGCAATGGATATTAGAGCACAGCTCATCTATTAGCTGATGTGAAAGCTGCTTGTACGTGCCTAGTAAGAAGGAATGTGGAAAATGTCGACAGGGTACATATTCTGAGAACGGCACTCTGAGATAAATGATCAAGATAACATGATAAATGTGCATTTCTAGAAACTATAATCCATTTATAGATTCTGAACTTTTGGCCCCTAAGAAAGCTACGAGTAAGTTTTGAGGTTATAGAAATTTCTCAAAAGAATCTGGTTTCTATAAAAGGCTATGTTATCTATGTTAAGTTTTTGGTAAAGTCATCTTTATATAGGGGCAGATGACTACATTTTATGTTTATTCAAAGTATAGTATCTAGAGACATTACACATAGTCTGAAGTTAAGAGAGATAAGAAAATAAATTACATGTAAAATTATGCACCTTCGCCTATATCTCATTTTGGCATTGTCTTGGCTGTTAACTTTTCAGTTATCTTTCCAAAAAGGAACAAAGCTATAAATAATTACATCATATTTTAAGTAATGTTTTTGTAACTTTGTAATGTATTTTAGTAAATATATACTCCTTCTGAAATTGATGTCTATAACAGGGTTCTCAACCTGTTTATTACTACAAAGCTTAGCGGCCCATTTTTAAATACAGTTTTCTGACACTGAAACTGCTGACACTGAAAATCTGAAAATTGGGTCATTCATTTCAGTTCAACTACAGAAACCAAAATATGTAGTATGTTAAATAAAGGGGAAAGTGAAAGAAGTATAGGAATGCAAAATGTAGATGTAGACTGAGATAATCCTTTGGAAATATTTGAATATTACATTTGAAGTTAATATTTTTCCATAAAATGAAATAACCTACTACGAACTACTGCCTCCCCACAGTACAAGCCCGCTGACCCTTAGGTAGTCCCCGGCCAATAGGTTGAGAAACCCTGGTCTATAACACATACAGACTGTGACAGGGCAATTTAAGACCAGGAACGTCTTAAACCAGCTAACCAAAAATATGCATCAGCGTATAATCTAACCCAACAACATTCCTCAATGGGAGATTTTAGGTATTTCACCTCAAGCTCGAGTTTACCTGAAATGCACTGGGTGCACAGTGGAAATGTGTACTGTAGTCTGACACCTTTCAGATTGCTTTTGGAAATAATGGAGATTGAGAGGAGATAGTGAGTCACTGTAGCACCAAGTCACATCAGTAGCACAAGTCAAATCACAAGTGGCACTGCTCTAATGTCGTTTTCTGACCTCTTGTCAATCACGTTGAAGGTCCTGTTCCCGGTTAGATCATTTAAAGATGGGTAGTCAATGACAGGCAGAGTAAACGCAATGATGGCTGAAGCTCTTGGCAAGCGACTATTATAACGACCTAATAAAGTTCAATAGTAAACAAAATAAGTGATATAAATAGAAGCCAAACAAGGGTAAGATCAAAGTTGTTTTCCACCACTGAAGACGCTCTTAAAGAGTAAATGACTGAATTTTCATACAGAACTTGTAAGGCCTGAAGAGAGAAGTTGAGGGATGGTGATATGTTGCCCCCTATTGTTTGGGAATTAATGCAACAGGTTGCATCATTATATACATTGATCTTTTAATGCTGAAAGATATGCATATTAGAGCAACACAAGCCGTCATCTAGGCGACATCTTTTTCGTGGCCGCCCATATTTATTTCAAAATGACAGCACCAAGTCACGTTCTGCTCGTATTACAATAGCATGGTTGTGTAAACAAAGAGTGGGAGCAATACTGTCCAGAATTGTTTCCCATTTAAAATGTAATGATTATGATGCACAAAATATGACATGAAGCCCAGTATGGCTGAGCAAATAAAGACTTGTATGAGAGACTAATAGCAGAATATTCTTTTAAAATTGGATTAAATGGGATCTCCAGTCCCGAAATAATGATTGAGAATTGTTAAAAGAAAAAGCGGATATAACATAGTGGCCAACATGCTCCTGTCCCAGCACTTTGGGACATGTTGCAATCATTAGATTTAGATCACATATTGTCCCAGCTTTTTTTTTATAAATGAGGTTTGTATCTATGCAATAAGAAATGCATTAATAAAGATAATCATTTGCATTCCTGGACTTTGTTTTGAATTGTTCATCTCTAATTCATCTATTCCACTATTACAAAGGTCTTCACTGGTAAAATTTTCAGTAGATTGGTGCTGCTATTCCAAAAATAGAGAAAGACTTTCTCTGTAAAAGAAATTCTTAAATGATACAGCTGTGTTCCAGTAAGATGCTCTGAATAGAATAGACGTTCCCTGTTGTTCCAGTCCAGATGAACTCTGATCCTCTTAAGCTTCCAGTTTTCCAGGTTGAGTTGTTTTTTCACACCACATATATCAACAATGTACTGACCGTTACAACATCCCAGATCCCAAAACCCAATGCCAAACGGAGGTGGGCCTTTGTTTCTCTGCACAGAGTCTGTGACTACACCAATATACCAACCTATTTCAACTTTAGCCTCAACATCCCATGAGTGGATGCCTGAGGTGATACTATTTGAACCTAAAACCCAACAAAAATAATGACAATGATCTGGATTATTGCGAATTACTTGGGCAACATTGCTGAGTACCAGGCTAGTTAGGTCCTCAGAGAGAATGAGATTCGGCTCAGCAGAGCTAGAAAAAGACAGAAAAAATAGAGAATGAGCTTTAAGATTCTTCATAATGCAAACTTTCAGTAGTCAGTACTCACTATACTGAAAAATGCTCTGCATCTTCTCCCACACCTTGGGCCCAAAATGAACATTTGAGGTAAGTTAATGGAAAAAGGGTTTTATTCCAAAAGATTTGGAGCATTTCTATTGATTTAATCATCATGGACTTTTCACACATCATATAAACGATGTAAAAAAAAAGTTTTTCTTTGGACAGTGATGCTATGTTTTCTGTTTCTTCCTGATACTGAACAGTGAATAACTTGTACTTTTTCTGTTTTGACTAGACAGTAAATAAATGCAGTGTTCTTTGACTTTAGTACAGCTCCGCACAGAGTCTCTGCACAGATTCTGTGCTGTAGAGAAGCAATTAAACATTAACCTTGCATTCCACGGACACTGATAGATAATGAAAGCCACTACTATTTTAAAAACTTAGAATCAAAAACACTAACACTGTCTAAACACTGTCACCTTTTTGAACATTTATTTTATTAAGAAACATGATGCATGGTCTGAGATTAAGAGAGCTCAACAAAATAAAGAATGTCTAAGACGGAATCAAATTAATAACAATATTAATAAAGAAAAATAATGCACTTGCATCATAAGCCTCATTCCGCTTTTCAAAAATAGACCATGCTACAAGCAACCTAGATAATTTGCAAAAGTACTGCAAAAAATTAAATAAATCAAAATAATTATTAATAATTAATAATACATTTTAAAATAATCATTTTTGCTGTCACACCACAACAAAATGTTAATGTAATCATCTGCATTTCTGTATTCTGTAGTCTCAGGTGTCTAACTCCCCTTGTCCACTGTTACAGAAATCTTCATGGGTAAAACTCTAATTGGATTAACAGTGCTTCCAGTCCAAAAGTATGGAAAGACTTTCTCGTTGAAAGAAATTCTTAAACATTGCAGTTGTGTGTCAGTAAGAGGGTCAGAGAATAGCAGTCTTCCTCTATTCCAGTCCAGATGGACTCTGATTCTCTCAAGCGTCTTGTTTTTTAGAGAGAGATGGTTTTTCACTCCAGAGTTGTCAACAATGTACTGACCATCATAATAACCTAGATCCCAAAACCCAGCCTCAACCAAAGGCTCCCCTTTTCTCTGGACAGATTCTCTAAGCACACCAAGGTACCAATGAGTATTGTCTTTAACCTCGACATCCCAGAAGTGGATGCCTGAGTTGATGCCTACTGAACCCAAAACGCAATTATAATAATCAAATCGCTCTGGATTATTGGGAAGCACCTGGGCAATATTGCCGAATCTCATGCTAGTCAGGTCCTCCGAGAGAACAGCAGTTATTGGTCCAGTGTTAGGATCCAAGATCACAGGAGCTGAAGAGAGAGAGAGACAGAGATAATGAGGATAAGATTGGTTTAAGACATTGTATTTTTGTGACACTACAAACTTGTATGCACTCTAACTTCACTGTAAACTCATATAAATGAACAGATCTTAAAAGAGAGAGAGACCCTTCAGGCCAACATTACACTGGTGGAGAATACCTTGTGGTTGGGAGCCGATGGAGGCCTAGGAGCATGCTCCCTTGGTTCAGTGTAATTTAGCTCATTTTATTTAGCTTTTAAAACAAATGTTTGAAAAACTTTTGAGGAAGCAGAGAAACCAGGTCTGGACCCGCTGGACCTTCTGTAATGGGGCGGGAGTGTCAAGCCTCATAGCCTACAGGAAGAGGGAGAATAGCCAGCTCCTGGAGCCACAGAAGCACAGCTGGTGCAAGTGGTGCCTAATTTACAGGATACGCAAGTATACTCACTATATTGAACAATGCTCTGCATCTTCTCCCACACTTTGAACTTCAGGTTTCCCAGGTGCTTGGGTACATCAATCAGAGCTCCAGAGAGGATTTCTGGATCCTTCTGGTTACACTGAGTTCTGGAACAACATTTAGTATACAGATTAAAGCACTTAGGCCAATAATGTAAAGCTTAATAGAAACCTACAGGAACACAAGGAGGAAGCATAATTAAGAGAATGGAGAACAATGGAGAAAAACATGACAATGGTCAACACCACACAAATGTGCCACACATATATGCCTTAACTAAGAGAGAGATGAGCATAGTAGGGGTGAAGGCACTCTACAGTCTTGTACTCCTACTAACACTGACAATATGCTTCTATGTTTATGCAAATGACATGTAAATTACACAAACCACATACGGCGAGTGAATTGCCAGCACAACTATAATGGAGACATGCGATAGTTCTCAAACATAACTAAACACAATGACATTAGTTACTTAATATAGACAGTGTCTGTCATGGATATCACAGTGGACCTTTAAAGTTCCCAAATAATCTCCACAAAGTCAAGCCACCATGTTTAGCTTGCAGATGCCATAAGCAAGTCCTTGTCTTTATCACAACCTTCTCCAGAAAAACGACCTCCACAAAGATAACAAACACCACACATACATACCACAGGCCCCAAAGCTTAAGAAAGAAATTCTTCAGAAAATATTCTATATTCAAAGATATATTGTCACTCTCAAAATAAATCCTTGTATATAATTTTTAAAATGATCATTTGTTTAAATATTTTGAAAAACCTGAAAGTGCCAACTGCCTTTACATTGTGTCAAATTTCACGGTGATTTGACTAATAGATATCTTTAGTAAATAAAAGCACTCATTTCAAGCACTATGTTTCCCACATTACCCTCTTTGCTAGACATGTACAAAACAGTGCATGCACAAAATACACAATTCCTTACCTTTTTACTGTCATTGTGTAGTTCTGTAATGCAGGGATAAGGAATTTGGTATTATTATAATTTTTATCATCATTTTGTTATATAGTTAAATCAAATGCAACAGAAACACATTGTAGTGGCTTACCTGAAGGAAAGCAGTGTCATTTGTGCGTAGTTCTTTCTTTATGGTTTCGATTGAACTGGTAAGGTACGATATGCATTTATCAAGTTCCTCAATTTGCTTGTCTATGCTCTGACTCTTCTCCTCCTCTTCCTCTATCAAAGCAACTATTCTTATGGCTTCTTCCTCTTGTAGAAACTCATGAAGCCTCTCAAACTCCTTCCTTATCTGGCGTTGTATGTGCTGGGCTTGATTCTGAAACATAGAGAAATACGTTTATAAATGCACTACCTTCATGAAGCTCTTCAGTAAATAAACCAAAAGGAGAGAAAGAAAGAAAAAATGCTTGCCTTTATGTGGTGTGACCATTCTTGACTGGACTGCTTTGTTTTTTGAAGAACCTTCAACTTCTCTTGCAAAGGCTGCAGTTTTGGCTGAAGTTCCTCCTAAAAACAACAACGTTTAAAGGTGTTTATTTACCTCTCATAATATGTCCTTTTCATATAAACACCCTGAAGAAGGAATTTGTTGCAACCAGATATGATGTAAAGTTTTGATATCTAATAATGATAATAATAATAATAGTTTATTCCTATATAGCACTTTTCAAGAACCCAAAGACGCTTACAATTTTCAGTTCACAAGAGTACACAAGAGTATCAGCAAGTTTCAAGTTCAAGTCCTAAGTTTATTTGTAATTTGCACATCACGTCAGGACAGTCATGCATTGAAATGCTTGTGGTTAGGCTCAGGTTATTACTCTACAGCAGGGCAGCATTAGTATACATACTTACTAAAAACACCAAATAAACATGTATATTAAATATACAAAATACACAAAATATAGATTATAAAGACACATGACATAATTCTCTTGTATGTAATATATTAAACAAGGATAATCTGAGAGAGAGGATATACACACGTGGACAAAATTGTTGGTACCCTTCCATTAAAGAAAGAAAAACCCACAATGGTCACAGAAATAACTTTAAACTGACAAAAGTAATAAAGATTTTTAAAAAAATAAAAAATTAAAAAAAAACCAAATCACTTTTGAATTGTGGTTCAATAAAATCATTTTAAACAACAAACTAATAAAGAAACTAATGATAATTATTATCTTGCTCACTCCATCCTACATGAATCAACCGCAGCCTGGTCCTTGTCACTGAACCATGACCCAATACTGAACAGTTTACCTTTAGGTCGAGTGCTGCCTCATCGATGGGTCTGAAGTTGTGGTTGATGTGCCTCTTAGAATCCCGACACACCCAACACACGGCCTGTTTATCCTCCAGGCAGAAGAGCTTGATCTTTTCCTTGTGCAGCCCACACAGCACCTCAGTCTCAGAGTCTGCTGAAGCTCTCTGATCCTTCTCCTGTAAGAACACCTCACACAGGTTCTTCAACACAAGGTTCCTCGGAGGATCAGATTTTGAGGATCTTCTTCTGCAAACTGGACAAAGGAGGTTTTCATTTTGCTCCCAGAACTTTTGGAGACAATCTTTACAAAAGCTGTGAGAACAAGACAAAAACACTGGATCGTTAAAGACTTCAAAACACACGGGACACGAAAAGTCCAGATCAGAGCCAAATCTGGACGCCATCTCCTGCGGTGTTGTTGTGCAGTGAAGGTTTTTAAGTTTCGGTTTCAGTTTACTTTCACGTCATGACTTGAGTTGTGTTTTGTCAATCAACCTTTTACTTATATATATATATATATAGAGAGAGAGAGAGAGAGAGAGAGAGAGAGAACGAGAGAGAGAGAGAGACTGGTTTTAGTTATTTATTTATTTAACGGTTTCCTCTTCTTTACGTACATTCTTGAATTCTTATTGTGATACAATGTTATGCTCATACACATTCCTTGTAATTGCTTATTACTCTGACAATAAAAAAATCTGCTTTGACTCCTTATTCAGCATTAATTATAGCCTTTTCCGGTTCAGCTTAAATGGTGTAGCAGCTACATCCTGTCGCCTGTAGATGGCGCTTATTAACACTGCAAATGGCATGTGTGTATAAGATGCGTTATAAACGCCCTGAATTAAAATGAAAATCATTCTCAGTGACTGTCCAGGCTTAAAATATGGACAATGTAGAGTTTTTACAGAGATATGCCTGAATCCAAACATGCCTCATAGATTTATAATTAAGATAAAAATACATCTAGAGTTAGAACAAATTGCACTTTTGTGTTACTTAATACGGCTTTATCTCCTGATTCTCAAAATGTCTAAAAAATGTGACAGTCCAGTTACACGGACACATATTGTGCTATTGCATACATTCAGATAAAGGAAGATAAAGGTTACCAGGAATAATAAATTATGATAGATTTAGCCTGAAATTATCAATATTTATTGAGCTACACATACAGAAATAGTGTCTCCTAGTATAGCATCGGACCGCCATGTTTGCTAACATGCATACGTCCCGGTATGGAGTTGTAGAGGTTTGTAACGGTGTCCTGTGATAATCCATCCCATGACACCAGGCCTTCTGGAGGTGTGACGTGTGGCAACAAACTGCTCATCTTGGTGCTGACCACGGTGCCTCCACCAACCAATGGATATAGTAACTAACTAACTAACTAACTAAACAAATAAATAAATAAATAAATAAATAAATAAATAAATAAAGCTTATGTGTGATCCAGCATTTATTACTGTACTAAACTGGTACAGGCAGACTGGTAGATTTAGCTCGCGGTCAGTGCATCTAGAATGGACTATATAGTGTATCATTATAGACAATAGTGGTACCTAGTGGTGGTGGACTGGCAGTTGTGCACTAATCTGACAATGATTTATTAGGATTCTATAACTGGTGTACCAGAATAGATCCTGAGAACACAGCCACTGTTTACAGAGAATCACTGCACGACAGCAGAGGGCGCTATTTGTACTTCCGCTCGCTCCGGTCAGCGTCTCGTTGCGTAGGAACAGGCGAATTACACGCGAACGGCTAGCAAGCTAACCAGAGCTACATAAACATGCACCTCTGCTTTACTGAGGCGTTTAGCTCTGAAGTAAGACAGTTGTTCTTTCTTGGCCTGTAATTAAGCTGCGGCAGATTTGCGCTGGGTTATCTAACGCGAGACGCGAGCCTGTAAGCTTGTTAACTTTTCTCTCACTGCTAGCAGGATAGCTATGGTTGCCTCGTAGGGACGGACATTATAGCTGGACAGCTTCCACTACGTCTTCGGTAGGATTCTTACAACATGAGAAGCTGATGTGGGTTTATGTTCCAGTTAGCTAGAGACGTGGTTGTGTCGCTGACACTGGGCTGTTGGCTGACTTGTCGTTAGTTGGCTAGTTAGCTATCGAGTAAGCCAACGTTGATAGTCTTTGCGTGCTGGCTAGCTAGCTAGCGTTAGCTGTAATCCTTCCCGAGAATGGCGGGGGATGCAAACAGTATTCCTGAGCTAGAACAGGAGAAATACGACGCAGATGAGCAGGTGAAGATTATTTGTCTCGGGGACAGCGCTGTTGGGAAATCCAAGTAAGTTGTGATGTTTTTGTGCAGTGACCATTCACTTCAGTGCAACTGCCTGCCTACCCTATCTAGGCCCTGCTGGATATATGTCAGTTTTACCTTTAATGGCCCCAGTGTATGATCTGTGTATTATAGATCTTCATATACAGGATATGAGAATAATGTTGTCTTGTGTTGCTAGTGATTTGCTTGTACTGCGTGTTTGTGTACTGCAGCATCTTTAACAGCACCTGAGCAAATCCATTGTTTACTTTGTTTTACAGGTTAATGGAAAGATTCCTTATGGATGGATAGTATCCTTACACACACACACACACACACACACCACATACACCACACACATACTCAGTCACTAGAGGCTGTGTTCTATCTAATGTCTGTCGTGTCATTCTGTCTGTCTGTTGTATTTACTGTCTGTCTGCTGTATACACGGGCATGGCTTGGGAATGCCCATCTGTATAAGTTGTTAGGTGGTATCTTGTGAGTGAGGTTGAACACGGGCCAGTGTGCTCATGGCAAGGTGATGTAAATTATCAGAGTTCGAATGAGGCGTGATAGTGGAATACCTAGACTGGGCTTATGTCAAGTGAACGTGAAAGCCACACCATTCCTCGGAACTCGACAGAATGCACCTTAAACCAATTCTGGACAGCTTGGGCCAGATGGCACAGTGCGTTATCCTGCTGGAATATCCCATCATTGTGGGGGTACATGAAGTCCATGAGGGGCTAAGTGGTCACCAAGCAGTGAAACGTAGTGGCATTGGTCAATGATGTGTTTAGGTGGACCAGTGGACCCAGTCAATGCCATGAGAGGACACAACATACCAGTATGGAACCACTACCAGCTTGCACAATGCCTTGTTGACAACTGGGGTCCATATGCTGTCCGCATTGGGTGGTAATGCTTTCTATGACGTGTTCCCAGTACATACGGCACTGTGGATCGTGGAATGTTAAATGCCTGCACGGCTTCGGCAATGGAATCCTTCTGCCCATCATCATGCTTCGTTTGAGCTCTGATAGTTCGTTTTGCCTTTCCATGAGCATGCTGGCCAGGGTTTAACCTCACTTACGGGATAACATGTACAGCTTATATAGGTTTGGGGGTTCCCAAGCCGCCCTCTGAGGTAACACCACTTCATGATCAATTTACATACTGCTATTCCATGACTTTTGGCATGTTGTTGTATTCTGTCCTTCTGTCGTACTGCCTGTCTGTATTTATTTTATTCTTAGGAACTGTAGTTTATGAAGTTAGTTGGTTTCTTATCGCATCTGTCAGTCGACCTCAACAGCTGTCAACCTATGCCCTGACGCTGTACAAATATACAACCACAGTCAACGGGAGTCTTGTTCTAGTGGGTAAGTAAACCAGTCTGTCTGTTGCGCTTATTGTGAATCATATTTGCTAGGGATTCAAGGTCTGTTTATGTTCATTCATGTCCATATCTGAATTTTTGAATATCTTCCTATCAGTATGTTTTCAAACCAGTCATACCACTAAAAACTTTAATCACTTAAGGTTTGTTTCCCAGGCTGGGATTAAGCCCAGACCTGTAACATTTTTTTCTTTCAGTGGACAATCTAGAATCTTTATTTTGAATGCTGAGAAGTCCAAGACTACACTCTTAGAAAAAATGTTTTTTCAAGGGTTCTTTAGTATAAAACAGTGGTTCTGTATAAAACCATGAACACTGAAAGGACCATGTGCATGCTAAATGGGTTCTTTACACGGTGAAACGGTTCTTCAGATTGAAGGAAAATGTGTTGTATATGGTTCTGTATAGAACCTTTTTGAAATTGGTGCTGCTATTGTTATGGTGCTAAGTTTGTAACAACAGAAAAACCCTTGTTGATGCCATATATAACTAAAGGTTCTATATACAACCATATGTATTATAACCATCAAAGAATTATCTTTTTAAAGAGTGCAAGTTGAATCCCTCTTTTGAAAACTTTATGTATTATGTCATATATCTTGTGTTTAAAAACACAGTATAAAAGTTGATCGAGAATAAAATAACAAAAATTATCAAAACTGTTTTGTGAATGTGGCTGTTTCATATGGATGTGCTTAATTTTTTTTTTTATGTAACAGATTTTTGGGACACAGCTGGGCAGGAGCGGTTTCAGAGTATGCACCCTTCCTACTACCACAAAGCACATGCTTGTATCATGGTAATCTGCTTTCTACAACTGTTCTGGACTTTTGTGAATTAGAATTAGTATAGCAGTAGTATTGATGATGGTAAAGCTGAACAAAGTCATTTGTGCTTATCAAGAAATGTCTGTTTTTCCACAACACTGACGTAGGTCAGACACAGCTACACAGTGTATATACACGTTAATGGAAGTGAACAGAATATATTGGTTTCCATGTTTTACACAGGTCTTTGATGTCCAAAGGAAAGTAACTTACAAGAATCTTGCCAACTGGTATAAAGAACTGCGAGAATACAGGCCAGAAATTCCTTGTCTGGTGGTGGCTAACAAAATAGATGGTGAGGCTTTGTTTTTAAAGAATTTCTGTTTTAAAATGTTCTTCTTAAATGATAAAAGACATGAATTGTAATGTCTTTGATGTCTTTCCTATTTTGTGTTGTATCTCCCATTCCTCTGCTTGTGGACTGCCTGTAAGCTGACATGCGGGTGACGCAAAGGAGCTTTAACTTTGCTAAAAAACTGGGACTGCCTTTCTACTTTGTATCTGCGGCTGATGGTACAAACGTGGTCAAGGTGATATTTAAACTATTTTCATTCAAAGCTTTGAGACATATTTAAGAAACTGTTCAGTGTTTCATTTAAATGATCACTTTATTTAGACTTGTTATTGACAGAAATAAGTCAACATCATGGATGCATGATATCTCCTTTAGACATAATTTGGCTCCCTGAGGATCCATACAGTCAAATCAAATCATCCTTAACTACACTTGATTGATGTTGTTCTAATTTAAAGGAGCAATTGTAAGATGACAATCCTGTCAAATTAACACTCCAAACAATAGGGGGCAATAGAAAGCAGTCAGTGTTAGCTCTTGTTTTGCTGCTGTTTATTTCACTTCTTTTGTTTGGCGCCAACTGTGGATTCTTGCCAACAGTGGGCAGCGGCGGTCAGCATAATGGTCACTTGCCAAGAACTCGAGTCATTATTGCATTACTGTTCCTTTTGTTGTCTTAAATTATCCTTAAATTATCTAACCAGGAGCAGGACCTTAAATATGATTGACAAGAGGTTAGAATATGCTGCTACTTTTTCATCCTTTCATGCTGAACTGATTTAACATGATGCTACAGTGACTTACAATTGCCTCTTGAGGTACAAAGTGGTATTAGGAAAAGATGGGCCATAGCTAGCTGATTAACATACGTAGATATCTCTGCTGCACAATACATAGATTTCCTGTTCTTCATGCTCTCTTGATAAGTTTGAAATGTTTTAAGCTAATAATCATACATATGTATATTACTTATATCTTATTAAAAATACTAAATCAAATTATATGTAGTAATGCCTAATGACCTTAAATGTGTTTCCAGGTTTTTAAAGATGCGATTAACCTGGCCCTGTCCTACAAGAAAAACTCCAGTGACTTTATGGATGAGGTCATGAGAGAACTGGAGGTTTGTGCCTTTGCTGTAATCCAGTGTTTGTACTGTGTTGGTGTGGTTTACTTTGTGATTGATTGATGTGTGCTTCCTTCTTTGCTTTTGCTGCAGAATTTTGAGCTGGAGAGCAAAGAAGAAGAAGCATCTGATAAAGAAGAAGAAGAAGAATGTAAAGAGGGGAAAACAGACTCAGCCTGATCATCAACATCTCTCTCTCTCTCTCTCTCTCTCTCTCTCTCTCTCTCTCTCTCT
>CM067486.1:23549461-23569472 GCA_034552555.1 Semaprochilodus insignis | reverse complement strand
CTCTCTCTCTCTCTCTCTCTCTCTCTCTCTCTCTCTCTCTCTCTCTCTCTGCTTGTGGCGGTAACTGTTACGCTGAATGTTGGCCAGGCTATGTTTTGGCATTTTTTAAATCATGGCTGCTCACTAACTATTCTGAAGACAAAGTGAAACCAACTTGGATACAGCTCTACCTCAATACGTTATTGAGATTATGTATGGATTACATAGACTTTGATATGGGAAGTTTTGGGTATCACGATTTTACAGATAATGATTGTAGACTTTTATAATTGGAATGTAAATCTGGACAGCTATTTTAATGAGGTGTTGGTATTTCACCAAAAACTCCATTCCTGGAAGTACGTCCTCATGAACAAGAGAGCTGGCAGCATGATGAAAATATTCAGGGGCGAGGAGAGATTCTACTGTAAGATTAGACATGTTTTCAAATATTACAGTGGAATGCCTCAGTAGCACTGTTGGTATTTTGTATTCTTCTGAGACTGTGAGAAGCAGTGGTAGGCAATCAAACTATTTATACTGGTGGAAGTTAATGTACAAGTACTGGTTCCAGGCAAACTGTGCTTAGAAATGGTCAGTGTGTGGTATTAGCCTGGTGGTAGAGCCCTCATAGTACCATTCTAAAGTTTTTTTTTCTTGTTATGTGTTCACATGATGTGCACATGTACTTGAACTGCTTTTATAAACAGCTTGTCCAGTGGTAGATCATGGTTTAGGTCCAACAATAAAATGTGTATAATTTTGTGTCAATATTATGATTACCAGCATATGACTTTTCACAAACTGTGATGATGACTCCTGATGTTTTCTGTGTTTTGTTGTATGAAGCACGATGTACATCCATGCAAGTCACTTAAAATATAGATAAGATCTTTGGACTGGAAATGAAAACACTATGTGAAATAGACTGGAAACCCATTGCTACTGTGGCTGCTTTTTAATTGAACCTTTGATGTTCATGTGGAAACATTTTGTATGCGCTATAATTAAACACTGTTGCTTTAATGTAGCTTGTGTATGTTTAGCTATAAGAAATAATAGGCTTGCTGTATCAGCATGATGAGTACTGCTTTTGTTGGTATACTGCATAATCCTCATACACTTGCCTTTGAGCTGAAGGGAAATTGCACTGATTTTTCAAAATGTCTGCACAACTCAGTTATTATGATGTAAATGATGTAAACGATGTAAAAGTCATTCATAGTGATTTGATGTGAAGCATGCCATTCTAGAGAAGCTTGCCGAATCAAAATTGTTCACAGTGTTGGTGCTGGATCCACACTGAATTGTTGAATGTATCTAACAGCAACCTCAAGACTTTGTTACATGACATGGTACTGCCTGAACATCTACTCATAGTGAAAGAGTATGTACTAGGTGTTAAAAGACAAAATGGTACCCAAAGAATTATCTGGACAGTATTTATCAACGTACACTATATGGACGAAAGTACTGGGGCACCTACACATTACACGTACAGGAGTTTTTATGACGTGCCATTCTAAATCCATTGGCATTAAAATGGAGTTGGTCCCCCCTTTGCAGCTATAACAGCTTCCACTCTTTTGGGAAAGCTTTCTTCTTAAAATGTCCTGGTATGCTTTAGTAAAAAGATTTCTGTAACTGTAACCGAGGGGCCTAGGCCAACCTTTGAAAAACAGCCCCATAGCATTGTCCCTCCTTTACGTTTGGCATTGTGCTTGGCGATGTAGAGCTTGCATGCAGCTGCTCGGCTATGGAAACCCATGTAATGAAGATCTCCGTGCACAGTTTTTGTGCTGATGTTAATGTCAGAATGTGCCAGGTAGGTTTGGAACTCACTCTATGACCCTGCTCCTTTATGTGGTCTGCCACTTCATTGGATGAGTTGCTGTGGTTTTTAAACGCTTCCACTTGTCTATAACACTGTTCACAGCTGTTTGTGAAATGTCTAGGAGGGGAGAAGAAACTTCACAACTTGACTTGGAACTGGAATGGTGGTATCCTATTACAGTACCATGCTTGAGTTTAATGAGCTCTTTAGAACGACCCATTCCATCACAAATGTTTGTAAAGGCAGACTGCATGGCTAGGTGCTTGATTTTATTCACCTGTTGCAATGGGACTGAATGAAACACCCGAATTCAATGATTAAGAGGTGTGTCCCAATACTTTTTCCATATAGTGTAACATGATAACTCAAGACATGTAGGTTTACTGATCATTGAAATGGCATTATTTGTGTTGTAGGCCTTGGGACCCCTAGTTCCTATCACCCCGTACTATAGTAATTTACATCTGCTTCTCTATAATGCACCATTACACATCAAAACACTTTGAGTGACTTTTACATTTCAATAATTGCATTGTGCAGAAACATTGAAAACTCAGTGGAATTCCCTTTTGAGCAATGGAAAAAAATGTGCCCATGTGCTTTCTGACACCTAATGCTGTACAGCCTCTTGGCTCCAGTGCAAAGCCAAAGCAGCAAATTTTAGACATCAGGCATGTCTTGGCTGGTCAACATTTGGAGTCGCTGTGCACTGATGTTTGGCTGAGTTGTTAATCTCCAGTAAACACTGTTCAGGACTCTCCTTGAGAACTGGGTTGTCATCTGGGTTTGATACTCATTAAAAAGAACTCTACCAAGCATGATGGAGCCATCAGAAAACAATGATAACTTGAGCACCGGGGAAATGCATTTCTTACCATTTTTATTGTGCTTTTGTTGGTCAGGAAACAAGAGTGACAACTCTACAGAGCATGGTAATGTGAATGATGTGTTTTATTTCATGTTTCCCCCAACCATTTTTGTTAAATATGGTAAAGTTACAAAGAAATCATCTGCAATTTCCATTGTCACTCTTTTTTGTTTGTTTAAAGAATCAAAGCCCTCCTGTATCTGAGCTGCATCACTGAAGAGGAAGGGGGAAGGATGGGAAGGTCTATCTAATGCAGTCAGTCACTCAAAAGCTCACTGGAGTTCAGCCAAAACAAAACTAATACTCAAACCCAGAACTGAAGTGTCCGTGAAAAGCCCATAAGACCAGGTCAGTTACAGGTTAGTGGAATACTTCACAAAACATAAAAATGACTTCTGACTTCTACTTGAAGGAGAAAAAAAACCCTCTGCACTAGATACAATGAGAGATGCAGCTGGAACTGTCTGGAGTTCTCAAGATTTCCAGGAGGTGGCACCATAGTGCTGATTCTAACAGCTTTAGACCTCAACAGAACTAGTGGTAAAAAAAGCTAAAAACTACTTACTTTTTGGCACGTTCTTTTTTTTTCTTTTCATCGTTCACTTTTAATTACTAATCACTCCATACAGACACAAACACAAAAATAAATATCCCAAAAATAAAGAGAGGGATGAGGAGAATACTGGAATATGAATATGACCAGTGCATATGAATGTAATGGGTTCACTGAGGACTGATTTTGAACAATGGCTCAGGGTGTTGGTGTAAAATCCAAAGCAGAGCAGAACTACACCAGTTATATTCCTCCCTCTCTCTCTTGCTCAGGAAGGACCGCATACAAGAAAGCAATGTATCAACAGCATCTGGGGTTCATACAATGTATAAATATGGACCATAAAACCATAAACCATTTTCTTTAGAAGTTGGTTCCTCATCTTCCTCATGTTCCTCTTTAAATTAAAATGACTATATGTTTAAATATTTCTAGCAGTTAGCTTTGGAAAAGAAGCTGAATTCCAGGATTAAGTTCAAACTAAGAGCAACCTGACGCACATTTCCAAGTCCCAGACAGGGTTTATGATGTTAAGCAAAATGCTGGTCTGCAGTAAAGGACATGAATGTAACTCACAGTTTTCTCAGGGTTCCAACTCCAACTTAGCTCAGAGCTTTCCCTCTGCAACAGTCTAGCTTGTGAACTTAAGGAGTTTGGAAGCCTTATTATAATAGCAGGAAGAAAGAAAGACATTACCTCTGTGAATTTGTTCAGTTCCTAATTATTTTGTTGTTGATAACAAGGGAAAGTGAGTTTAAATTTTGTTAAATCGGATTACAGGGTTAAATGGCTCATGTCACCTTCTGTTGACTGATATATGTAAATGACACCAGTTTTAACTGGCTGTCATCTATTGTGCCTCTTTCAAAATGCAGCTCAGACTGAATAACTCCTTACAGCTTCAACATTAATGTGTGGTAACAGTGACTTCAAAACAGGCTGTTTTTATAGTTTCCTTATTTTAGTCTCCTTATATGGACTGGAGAGTAAATGCTATGTTGAGTTGGCCTTAAAATGAGTCATGTCTCTAGGTTGTTCATTTTCCTTCTTACTCCAAGTGGACGAATGAAACAAGTCCACTTATAAGTTAGGCAGTTAGGCTACCACAATGCCCCCAATGTCTAAGCTTATCTGCTAGAAGGGCACAGAGGAAGGCTCTGAGATCTGGATTTGGACACGGTCAAATTGACAATAGGTGCTAATTCTAAAAACAACATAGCCACCAGGACAGAGGCTTTACAACACAGTGTTCCTGCCAAGTACATGGGGGGTGCAGAAGGCTTCATTAGAAAGATGCACTGATTCTGCAAAAAGAAGGGTTGTCCTTGGCTCTTCTTTTCTGAACTCAGTTTGTTGCTATGTGGATTCCAACATCAGTAATAAAGTAGTGGTGTTTAGGTATGTTAGCACACAGGCTAATGTCCATTTTAAATGTCACTTTGTTTTGCTTCACAGTTCTTTTTCAGACGTCCAACTCTCACATTTTTTCCATGTACCGACATTCCTTACAGTAAACAAACTGGTGTGTGTGTGTGCACATGCGTAGTGACAGTTCCACAGGTGTATTGTTATCTTAGCGGGAAGATGGAGGTGATGGAAGTGCAGAAATGAGAATGGATGGCTTGAATGCTAGCACCTTGTTTTGTGCAAATCATCCCCAAACTCGGTCCATACAAAGGATAAAATCTTTTCACCTTTTTCAACAGGTGGTTAACTATGCATATATGCCAAACATTCATATATAGATCTATATATTTTTTGATTTTTAAAAATTTATATGAAAACTATCATATATACATTGCTTGTGATTGATATAAAAAGCAAATTATAATGTCCATATATACAGTCATGAATTTTGAAACAGCTTTTTTTAAGTGTCATCATCTTTTTGTCATTCTAAAATTCAATCTAAGTTAATTAATAAAAAAAGTATTCTAAGCAATATATTTCACAAGCTACAAAATCCACCTGTGATGGGGTTTAACAGAAAACAAAATCAAACCCAATAATAAAAAGAAAGAAATAAGCCCAAATGAACTGCCGAAATGCTTCAGTGCTTAAGAGCTTAGAGCTGAAGAGCCCCTGAGCCACATGAGCCCCTGTGTAGTGGCTCAGAAAATCTCTTACAATTATAGATTCTGACTTCTGTTTTGTTATGAGATCTTAAACATCTATCAGTAACATGCAGCTGAGCTACCATGTATGGTAAAGATGTTTCTTGTCCCACAGTGGCCCCATCACAACACACAAAAACACACATGCACACTCTTTTATTGCGTAGCTGATTTCAGATTTATGTAAAAATCACCAAATTAAAACAAAAAGACTTTGGGTAAAATTGATATGGAGGATTATTCATGTGTGCGAGGAGCTGTTCGCCGACAGTGTCACATAGATGGCATCAAGTACTAAGTAGTGTGCGTTTGTGTGTGAGATACAAGGCTCAGCCCAACACACTCTCCACCGTGGGACGCCCTAATTGTAGGCGGAAGACCAAGTTTTGTTAAATTACAATAGACTCATCAAATAAAGCAAGAGGGAAAAAAGGGGATGGTACAATGCGCTGTTAACAAATCTGATACCTGTCACACCTAACCATGTGACTTTTCATGCTACAGTCCATAAAAGGATGACCAGTAGGAAAAAAAAATCATTTTCAACAGTGTTTTTTGTCTTTATATAGAATACCATATATAAGTTTTATATTTATGACAAAATGTTATATTCATATATCTATATACTTTTCTGTCAAATATATATATATGTATATAATTGGTAAAAATGAGTTAATTATTGATGGAATAAACATCATCTAAGGGAGAGAGACCAGTGCGCTTCTGCACAGTTCATCTTTTTCTTTTCTCAGTCTCTCTCCTTTTTCAAAGCTATGCAAATACATTGAGATATCCTATCTAATGTCACATTCCCTTTGGAACCCCAAAGGAAAAGTCTGATTATGAAAAAGCCACTAGTGTTGGTTTAACATTCTCCAAATGTAATACGTCCCTCAGCCAGAAGGGGGCAGGCATCAGGTAGAAACGACCCAGCCACACCCACTCTGCTCATCCACGTCTAAAAAATACTCTGAAAGGCAACTGAACTTCCCTCTTCCAACATCATCCCTCCTTTTGTTGATTTTTTTTGTTGGTTTTCTTTTTCTTTGAATGACTAGGAGAACCTTAAGCGGCAGATAGTAATAGCCCAAGGGTACGGAAAGAGAGGGAAAGAGGGAGGAGAGGTGATATGGAAACTGAGGGTGACTATTGTGTTCAGTAATGCGAGTCAAGCTTTCTCTGATAAGGTCTTCTAGCGAATCATGCAATTCATAGCCCCACTCTACTAAACAGAACCCGTTTAATTGTCTGCCGGTAGTGAGATGGGAGGAGTTTGGAGCAAAACTGCTACTAGAGGCGGGGTTTCTTCCTTTAAACCAATACGTGATTCAGGGCTTAAGAAGTGATACATTAATTAAATATCACCAAAAGAAAAAAAAAACCTAATACAAAACAAAAACCCACGCAAAAATGAAGAAGGAAAAAAGAATTTTGTGGTGAGACTAGCTACCCATAGAGCAGAGTGAGGGGTCAACTCTCCAGCAGCTGTTTCAGGGCACGCTCGATGTTCATACGGTGCCCAACGCGGGTCACCCCCAGCTCAGCAAAGTCTTCCTTGGTAAGCGCAGGCAGGTGGGAGCCCTCGATCTCGTGCTCCTGGAAGCGCTCGCGGTGTTCACCCAGGTTAATGCTCACCAGCCAGTCGCCCACGTCGTACTTGTTCCACAGGTGGAGAGGCTTCTGGTGGAAGGGACGCAGGGTCAGCAGTGGGGTGGGCAGGCCAGGGGAATGGGCGGGGGACGGGGATCGGCTCCTGGCACTGGAGCTCCGCATGACGAAGCGCACCTCTTTAGGCTCATGAGGCAGGCTGAGGCTAGAGGATTTAAGGATGGTGGGGGGAGTGGTGGGGGAGGTAGCCAGGCCAAAGCCCCGGATAGGTCCTAGAGGGTCAGAGCGGTCTGGGGAGCCAGAGCCAGGGCTGGGGGTCCGACGAGTCACCGGGTAACGACTGCCCGGCCGGATGGTGTAGGTGGTGCCGTAACTTCTCTGAGAGATGGTGTGAAGCTCTCCTAGACTGCTGAAGAGTCTGAGAGAGAAAGAAAGCA
The DNA here is from genome assembly GCA_034552555.1 of Semaprochilodus insignis. Lineage (NCBI taxonomy): Eukaryota > Metazoa > Chordata > Actinopteri > Characiformes > Prochilodontidae > Semaprochilodus > Semaprochilodus insignis. The sequence goes on along the minus strand of CM067486.1, from coordinate 23,562,079 downwards.
AGAAACAAGAAAGAAAAGACAGAAAGAGGGAATGGAATGGAATAAAAAGGAAGAAAGGAGGAGAAAGACAAAGTGAAAATCCAGTTTGTGTGGTGGTACAGGAAAGAGCCTAATGACACTGTCCTATTCTACACTATCCTGTGGTGGCTCTTTCCTGTGAGGTCTATCATTCATGAATCATGAGTCAAACCAGTTATTTTAAGACAGCAGATTTAATTAAGTTGGCCAAAGACATGGCAAACGCATTAACACTGTGTTAGTGAGATGTTCCATTAATGCGTTTAGCCGGAACACAAGCAAGAAGGTACTACAGCGCAGCTGGATTAGAGAGAGTAAGCCTAAACAGCCTGACCTGATGAGCGTTTGTTAGTTTAGAAAGTCCCAGGAAAGCAGAATGCCCCCAAAACCCAGAAGTGTAATTCAGTCTGGAGAAACTCCAGCTCAGGATCCTAAGATTATAAGGTACATAGAACATTGTCTCTCATGGTCCTAAAGGACACTACAAAAACTATTTCAGATGCTTATTTAAAGGAAAGTAACCCTCCCATCTAAAAAGAAAGAAATGGTTTATCAGTTCTTGCCGAGTTGACTATCAACAAGCCTTTAATACTTGATACTCAAAGACAACAAAGTCAACGAAGGTGAATAATTAATTGACTCATGTGTTTTCCAATTATTTCAAGTTCTGAAAAAGATGTAATGCATGGTCAATAACAGGCCTCTGGGCAAAAATGTAGCAAGAAAAAAGAGAAATGTCTCTTGACAAAGTGAAATGATGACTGTGTATCATAGTTAGATGAAATATGAATGGAACTAAAACTTTAACGTTATCTTCAAATATGTAAGCCCTGGTGGAGCGTATCAAGCAAAGTAACATGCATCAGGTGAGCAGCCCATAGACCTATCCAACTGACAGAGAGAGATTGAGAGAGAGAGAGAGAGAGAGGGGGGAGAGAGAGAGCACAAAGCAGGGAGGAGGGGTTGGAAAAACTTAACCTTCAAATGACTGAACAGAAGGTTCCAAAATAAATAGAGCAATTGTCTGACTTCTTGTCACATGCTGAATATGGCCCACTGATGACTAATCACAACACTCAGTCAATCAGGGAGTCTATTTCAGCACTGACCACTAGGGGTGTAACGATACATGACACCAAACACTGCAATGCAAAAATGTGACTACACTGTAATGGGCAATATCATCTGTTCATTATCCTGTCCAATGCAGGTCCATTATTTGAATACTCAAGACTGCAGTCAGTCACATTCAATGCCATAAACATGCACTCCCTTTATTTTTCTTAATGGAAATTTTTGTTTAAAATATTGTGACAATGTTTAATCTCAAATCTAGTCTCATGAATCAAATCATGAGCTGATTGTATTGTTACACCCCTACTCACTGCCTAATTGAGTGTTTTCAGTTGCCAGGAGTCATAAAAGTCTTCACTTCCAACCCTGATTTTCCTCAGCTCTTCAATTTCGCTAGAGGGACCAGGTGTCAAGAATAATGTCTCAGATAACCACAACCTGAACACGCCTTGCACTTAGCCTTAACCACAGACCCCAGTCACTTAGCTGTGTGATTAACTATGCTTAACTGTGAGTGTAGATGTTAGCGTGATGGCTGAAGTGAGATGAGTAGCCAGTGAGACGCAGGTGGGTGAGGCATAGGTGGAGTAAAAGGGGAGGAGAGGCAGGGTTTATCTGAAGAACAGGAGGCAGGGCAAGAAAAGGAAAGAGAGGTAGATGAGATGATGCATGCACACTTACACAGGTGCCCGGCCCTCCGGGGCTTAGCCTCAGATTCAGTTCTAGACAGAGCAGCGTGGCATGCAGAGAGAGAGTGAGCAGAGAGATAAAGAGAGAGAGAGGGAGAGAGAGAGAGAGGGAGAAAGAGAAAGTGAGTAAGAGAGAAAGAGAGAGACAAAAAGAGAGTGAGATAGAGGCAATGATAAACAAAGAGCGGTTGGTTAGCATCAGTCCATGAGAGAGCAGAAACAGACAGGCATTTCACAACTACTATGTCAAACCAAACAAAAGCCATGGAACTAATCAACAGCTGGCCCCAGACTTTAGGTTCAGCTTCAGCTTTGGAGTTCTATCTTGGGTAGATTCCGTCTGCCTAGCTAGTTAAAATGGCATTGAACATTAGCATGCAACAGTCTACTTTTTACCATTTTTATTCTTTTGTCATTTAGTTTTGAGTGAACATCTCATTATGAGTGGATCAATGATCCAAAATACAGTAATTATTTGGAATAAAATCTTATTACATTAAAATACATTAAAGTAAAGAAGATTCTCCTATAAAGTTAGCAATGTGAAGATACACGGTTTTATCATGACTGATATATTGCATATGTCTAAGTCTAGGGTCAGGTGCCATTATGAAGAAGAAGAAGAAAAAAAAAGAACCAAAAATCTTAAACACCATGAATGCACAAAGCAACAGTTTTTCCAGAGAAGCAATGGCAGTCAGAGAGTTAGGAATGGTCCAAAGAGCCGCATGAGTTCAGCGTGAATGCACCACGAATCCCAAACCCCACTGTGAACAAGCACTAGCCTAGACATGAATGAATGGGGGCCGACAGGGACGAGGGCAGAGATAAACACTGGGACACTATACAGACTCCACAAAAGGAAATGACTGATGCTGATGAGGAGGAGAGGCCACCTTCATCACATGCCTTCAGTGTCATCACAAATTTCACGCTTCTGGCCTTCAGTGGCATCACACACATATCCACTATCATAGAGATATTGATGCAGTTTAAGTGTTTCTTCTGAAGATGCGTATTTAGAGAGGTGGGTAGCAGAAGTTACAAGTCACACAGGTGATAGATCAGAGGGTGTGCAAATGCATTCCAGGCCATCTGTTATCATGTGACCCCATAGGACCAACTATCCTCTACTCAACACAAAAGGGTAGGGAACGTCAGCGTGGTGAAAAGTAGAACACACTTTGAATCAAATTTGCTATATAGGACATTCCGATTTTGATAAATGAGAGACATTTTTGGGGACTGGCCAGGGGGGACAAGGCAACAGATGACCTGGAGAATGTGATTACTAAAAGCAAAGTGTCATCAGAGGTTGTTTCATTAATGTGGGATTAGTGAATAGGTTATTTGAGATGAGAAAATAATAGGAATGATGTTTGATTTACCCTAGTGGGCTAAAAGCTAAGGTTTACTCTCTTCCATGTCCTTGTCACATCTGTAGGAATATAAAGGGCTTCAGTTGTATTTCAGGATATTAGCAGAAAAGAACATTGTGGTGCATAAAAAAATTATGAACAGAAATAATTTACTACTGACCATTCGACCTAAAAATGCCTGTGTAGCCTCTAGAGAGGACCTGCTGTGGGAAGTTCCTTCTAAGTGCCTATACTGGTGATCTACAGGGTCTACAGCTCTGCTAAGAGACCAGCAAGTCTCTGTTACTTACCAGCAACCGTCGGGCGTTGAGATACTGCTGAAGCTCCACACTTCTCAATGAAAAAAAGCAATTTGAACATTAGCCTTTAATGTTTCCTACAGAGCAGGAGGTCACGGACAAGACTTTGAATCATCTAGAGGTTAAGTATGAGTTCATAAATGAATGCCACTTCTGCACATAATACAGTTTGCACATCAGTCTGTCTACAATGTCTAGATCGCTGCTGCTTAGGCAAGAAGTGTTTTTTTTCTCAGTAATTGTAAATGCAAATGTCAATTTCCAGTGTGCACCTGTTTTTAAGGGAAGCGGTGTTGCCGTAGAGACAAAATGGGATGAGTCAGAGCAATTCCGATGTGCTAACATCACTAAATAGCAGCTGAGGCAAGGATGGCTAATGCTAATGCACAGATCTCAGAAAATTAGTACAGCACCAACCACTGTGAGCATCTGTGCTACACTGTGAACAATAATTTGCAAACTGGCACAAGATATATTTGGCAGATAACTGGGCCTAAACATAACAAAATATTCCCGTTATTACTTGTAGTTACAAGCAATTAGATTAAATGTAGGTTAACACAAATACTACAGAACCACCAAGCGGGTGTCCATCAAGAATCAAAGAAGTATATTTTTAAATGCTAATGTCTGCCAGATATCTCAATATACATACACACACACAAAACACAGGTTAGTAATAGTTCTAACTGTTAATATTTAAATCTCATTTGATACAATCCTTTTATATATTTTCAAAGATGTTAAAACATGTGGGATTTGTCAAATTTTATCATCATTGCTCTGAATGAGCCATTAATGCTGCAGCTCTGACTCGCTATGCATCTATTCTGCAGCAGAACATAACTTTAAGCGAAACTTTTTTTTCCTGCATCACACATCCATGCGTACACCAACAGTATTAGCAGAGTAATGGGCCAGATTTATCTAGCTTTTGTGATGGAAGCAGTCTCACAGTTTATCAATGTGGCACACTGTGCTGTTTGTGCTCAATTGAAATCTGGAATGATTTACTTTTTGAGACCATCTGACTGTTCATATACAATTTAGGGAGTTGCCCAAAATGACATACTATGCAATATACTGGGAGATTACAGAATGTTTATGAACCATTTTTGTGATTTGTCAAAATTCAGTCAAAGGCTCCTGCATAATTGTTCAAGTGCAAAAATAATGTCATTAAAAAAAGAATAAATGTCTGTATCAGGCACGCCAGAGTGATTATGTATACTGAAAGGCAGAGACGTCATAAGCCACCGTTTAATTTCAAATGGTGGATTTCATGAACAAAGGGGCCTTGCCAGTTAAATATAATAGTCTCTATTAACAGAGGGTGATTATGAAAACTGTGTCAAATTCAGCCTTTGTATTTGCTTCATTTTTAATGCCAAACCCCTTTAGAATGGAATAATCATCATTAGACTGCGACCCAAATCACACAAAAGTAATTGTCGAGAGGGGGAAAAAAAACCCAAAAGACCAAATCTGCAGGCATTGTGAAAAGGTTTGATTGCTTTTTATGAGGCCAACAGTTGCGCTGTTTGTGACAGTACATATTTCCGCCTCTGTTTCTTCTATAAAAAGTGTTGTTGTTACACGGTATATAGAGAGTTGTTACATGGTATATAGCAGTACTGCAGTGTTCCTGCAGCAGTATTCATTTACATATGACCATAAAAAAACTAATTTGGTAACTGGCCCACCACAACAGTAATTTGTGTCTCATTTGATAAATCTGCCCCTTTGTGCTCAGCATGATTTTTTCTGAACATGTGAATTTATGAATAGAAATGTCAGCTAAAATCCTGTGTTCAAAAATCAGCTTTTAATTTGGGCATGGTGACCCTACTAAGCTGACCCCTTACCTGGCACCAGCCACAGGCGATTTGCGTCCGGGGTCGAGCGAGCCTCCGAGGGGCTCCTCTCCGAGTGAGCGTGTGTCCTTGTTGAGCTGCTGCAGTCTGGAGCTAAGCTCGCTTATCACAGTGGGCTTGCCTTCCTCTGCGCCTGCAAGCGGACGGGGCTCCGTGGGATCCCCCCATAGCTTGGAGCGTCTCTGGAAGAGGTAGCGGGGTCTTGCCGGGCCCGAGGCCCCCGTGGCGGCAGCTAGCGCAGCCGCGTGCTGCTGAGAGAGCAGCTCGCTGTCAGAGGACTGCTTAAGCAGGGGGTCCCTGAACGTCACGGGGCCCTTGCTGAGCTGGGACTTGAGCTTTGGCTTTGGAGGCACTGGCGGCTTGTCGAGGATGAAGGTCTGGCCGTCGGCATGGGAGGTGTAGGTGTCTGTGGGCTCACCACTCTCTGAGGACAGTGTGGACATGCTGGAGACGGTGGAGATGGTACTCGTGGTCTCCAGGTGGTGATCACTGGAGCTACGAGTGTCCACCTCCTCCACCCCAGAGTCAGCAGCAGACTCTGGGCCCAGGTGGGGCTCAGATGGCTTCCCTGAGGCTGCTGGTGGGCCGCTGGTTGTGGGGGCCTGTGCTGCTGCGGCAGCAGCTGTTGTTGAAGGGGCAGGGGCCTGGGCTGAGTCTGAGGGCACTGGTTGCTTGCCTGCCAAAAGAGGGGCAGGAGGTATGGCAGCTTCCGGTGCCTTTGCCAGGAGACCATTGGCGAATTCATCTGGTGGAGGAACTACTCCAATTTTGCGGAGTTCCTCCCGTGTCTCCTCATCACTAGAGGACAGCATAGCAGGTGGTAACGTGACTGTATAGGGCTCTACATCTTCCTCTGAGCTTCCCTGGGCCAGGGTTTTATCTGAAGATGGGCTGGGGGATGGCTGTGGGGGTTTATCTGAGGTGGGACTAGATAGAACCTGTGGGACTGAGGGTGTGGTGGATGTTGGAGTGACTGTGGAGGCTGCTTCTGGACTTGGGGACTTGGCACGTTTGAGTTCAGCTAGCATAGGTTTTGGGCTCTCTGTTCGCATGCCTTTGGGAGGGGGGGAGACACGGTCTGGGCCCAGTCCCACTGCCTGTCCATTACTCGTTGCATGAACCATAATAAGCCCAGCAGTTTTCTGCTGCGATGTGTCCATGATGCTGATTATCATGCTCTTCTTGTCCTCTACCTTCCTCTCCTCTTTCTTGTCCACACCTATTTCCATTTCCTTTCTTGCAGTGGTGGGTGTTCCCCACTGGATCTTACTAGTGGGGGCAGGAGTGTAGCTCCTTTTTGTACCAGGGGAAAAGGGGGGTGAAGCAAGCTCCCCCTCACCTTCTGAACGCTCTGCCTCTTTGGTTTGGGTGTCCATGAGCATCACCCCTCCAGCAGCCTCATATTTAGTCCTGGGCTCAGGGCTGCTGGCAGGGGACTGGCTCTGGGAAGTTAAAGCCCGTTCCCTTGCGGCCAGCGCAAGTGCCAGCGGGGAGTTGGGGTCAAGGGGCTTGCCTGTCAGTGGGTGGATAAAGGTGGTGCCGCCCGGAGAGGGTCGCAGTGCCAAGGCAGGCGGAGGCAGCTGACCAAGCTCACTAGTCAGCAAGCGTTCATCAACAGAATGGGATTGCGTGAGAGAGGGAGCCTCTACAGGAGCAGCTGAGCTGCCTTCCATGGTGCCCACAGACAGGAAGACTGTTGATTTCCGACGCTCCTCAAGGCGCCGCTCCCTGTCCTTTACAGCACCAGCAATGGCAGCGGCAAAAGGTCCCTTGCCCTGCAGCAGCCCCTCAGCCTGAGCACGGGTACGCTCCTGCAGCAGCTGCTGCTGGTAAAACTCTGCCCTGCTGGTGTGGTGGGCTGCCAGCCTGCCTGTGGGTGAGTGCTCCCGGGCATGGACTGAAGCCAGGGCAAGCGATGCCCTTTCTTGGGCATCTTCCACTTGCAGCTGCTTCACCAGTGGGCTCTTCCTACGCTGGGGCTTGCTGGGCGGTGGTGTGTACAGGCCCATACTAAACTGGCCCACATTGGCATAAGGGTTGTCGATGACCCGTCCTTTCCTCTTGATCCTCTCAGGCGGGGTGGAGGCTGGGCCAGGCCGGGGGATGTCTGTGGGTTCCACAGGGAGGTGGGTGGAGTCCTGCAAGATGATCATGGACCGAGCTTTCTTTTGCCGCTCAATGTGGGCAGCATGCCGGGGTGGCTCATAAAGCTCAGCTGACATGGTCTGTGGTAGGGCGTGCAGCCTCGGCTCCGACCCAGGCTTAAAGCTGGAACGACTCGGGTCATGAAGTCGGCTTGGGGGAGGGGGTGGGGGGCAGAAGGCTGGAGGAGGACCTGTGTCCAGATAGTACAGCGAAGGTGGAGGAGGGGGTGCCGTCTGGGGAGGGGGAGGGATGCTGTGACTGTCTCTTAGGCTGTCCGTCATAGAGGAGCTCCGGGGAAACCTGTGCTCCGCCGCCAGGGCAGACAGCCGGTCCTCCTCAGTGGCTCCTGCACAGACAGAGACAGAGCTGCATGGAAAACTCTGTCAACATAGCCTCAGAAGATGAATCACAGGACTTCTCAGCACTTATTCTTTCCTCCTGTCATGACTGCTATTATAGAAACTGGTAAAAAGGAAGTAAACCCCTGAAACGCATGGCTCATCATTCAGTTTTTGAACTTAAGAGTTATTATTTAGTAATTACTAACTACTATAAAACAAATATGTATGTTAATAGACCAATTAATTGAAGTGTGGATCCACATACAAGCCCTATGAAGTTAACCAAAGTAGAACTGAACAAATCAAATGCATTCACTTGTGGAGGAGACAGAAAGATCCTAAATAGATCCAAATGCTCCACTTCTGAGGATGCTGTTGAATTTAACTGAGTGGTTTTCATGCATTAACCCAAGTATGTTTATAATGTTGTAGGATTACCGAAGGACTTGGTTCTGGACATGCCTTTGGGCAGTTGCATGTGAGCTTTTTCCAACGCTGGGTGAAGAGCACCATGTAAAGCGAGACCCTGTCGCTCGAAAAGAGACTAGATGTACACACACACACGCACACACACAAACACAAATTACAATATTAAATTGTATAATGTTTCACACTATATTAATAGCATTATAATACACTATTAATTTTAATATACAATACTGTTCAAATGTCACAGAGCACCATTCATAAATATTCCTTTGTTAGGATTGTGGGAAAGATCAACTACAGAAAACATATATTTAACAGACATTCACAATTTAAGTTTAAGTTCAGTCTTAGAGATTTGGTTGTATTTTCTGCTTCCCACAATCCACGTATTCTGATTCAGATCCATAGCAATTAACTGTTTACACTGAGAATGGAATAATGGACAGGATGTTTTTAGATGTGATGCAAGACTGGAGCTTGATTTTCTCCTCTCTCTCTCTCAAAGATGAAAGACTTCATTATGCCAAGGAATGGATAACTATTTATATTGGCAGAGTTGAATGAGGAGAGTTCAGTACATAGAACTGACATACCATGAACCTCTAACACTGTTGTCTTCTCCTTCAAATGCAAATCCTGCATTTACATAAGCAGGCTGATTCCCAAATCCCCTAAACTGTTACATTCAGTCCTGACACATTAATACATAGACATTACACATTACCAAATTTACACACATGAACAGCAACAAAAATGGTGTGCTACGTGGAGAAATGTACCATTTCAAGCTATAAAGGGGATGTCTGCACTTTTTATACCCTCTCCAAGGAACAGTAAGTGGGCATTGTTGATGTTCATATTTAAATGAGGCTGAAGTTGCGTTCCTATTTCACAGCTTCTTAGCTGACTTTCCATTCCACCTTAAATGCTACAGCATAATTGTACTTGCAGCATCATTTAAAGTTGAACGGAAATTTTGTAAAACAAGTTGGCTAATAGGAAGTCAACTTCAGCACCCACATCTTTAACAAGATCTCTGACAACTTGTTTGGAGCAGAATTCATCATTCATTATTAAAGATCTCACCAAAAAAGGAAAGAGCTTGTTTCATTCTAGGGCCAAACCATAGGCTGTAAATACAGCATATGGGTATTTCATCATAAATCTTCTATATAAATATCAATGAACAAATTAAAATGCTGCATACATGCATTCTGTGGCACCTTTAATTACTGAGATGATAACAGTTTTGGTGGTCTATTAGGTCTATTGCATTGTTGTCTGGAGTTCCATTTTCTCTGTATATTGTAATAATATATCCAAAGATTTAGTTTTAATAAGTATAGTTTTGGAAACTATTGTTGGAAACTATTTCCAGAAAATGGATAGCTAGTACGTAACAGCTGTTCCGACTGTAAATTAAATAAATGAAGGGTGATGAATGAGTTTTAGATGGACAGTGCTTATTCAGAGATAACAAATTGTTATGCAGTGTGCAGATATTTTGTCTTACACTGATTTCTGCTGGTGTAATTCGGCGACTTGTTGGTCGTTGCTTCACCGTGGCTGCTCTATAGTCTGCCTCCACTTGTGGCCTCAGCACTGACTCCTGAGCGGCCAAGATTTCATCTAGCCTTTCTGCACAAATGCATGCACACACACGCACACATGCACACAAACACCCGCACACAACACAAGTTTAAATGCACCTATACCAAAAATGCACAATTACAACATGTTCTAAATAGCTAACACCACTCCATGTGTTATGTGTTATGCATATAAACATTCTAGAAATACTGCAATCAAAACAACATCTGTTTAGTACTGTCACTGTAAATTTCAGTCTCTTGTTCATGCCTGACTGAGATAACATTCAGAAACATGAATGAGATAAAAACACATTTAAACAGCACTTCAGTGACGGCAGGAAGATAAGGTCCTGATGATTGATGTGAGCAGTAACACTGAGGTAACACTTCAACAGTGCCAGAAACATCCAGCCATAACTCACCTCCTCGCCTCCTCCTTGCAGATGCTTAGCATGGAATAAATAGACACAACACTACTGTATTACACTCTCACAGCAGCCAGTATGTGCAGGGTCAGTTAGTGTTTGTGTTATTCTCTCACTAAAGAGAGAATAACACAAATACTAGCCAGAAAAAGGGGCATATTTCAAAGGAGTACAAACAAAAACAAACAACAGTACAAACATATCTGTCTTGATAATACGATCATATGTTTCCTGTGTTAAATACAGTTTTAATGCAATATGACATATGCTGCAATTATGCCACACCTTCCCGAAGCAGACATCCCACATTGTGTTAGCATATTTAAAACATGTGAAAACTCTCTGAAGAGGACAAACTATGGTTAAAATTTAGAACAAGACACAAAATCAGGAAAACAAATAAAGGGCCCATAATTTCTGTTCATACTGTATTTCTTCCTTGAGGTGGTTTTACTTACCTAAAACAGTTCTAATACATTTTTGCATTAACATTTTCCAACACTTTAATAGGCTGTTTTTGATGCTGTACCTTAAGATTGACATGAAAATACTGTCTTCTGCTGTCCTGTATTGTACATCATTGAGACAGCAGTCCAGTATCTTTAATGCTAATAGACAGTGCTAAACTGCTGCAGGCTGAATAAGCTCACATATGTAAATCTTTTTTTTTTTTGACACCACAAAAACAATTCATTAAAATTGCCGTTTTTTGTAGCCTGGTTTCTATAAAACCTGCCCAAATGCACAGCGGTCTAAATGTGGTTTGGACTGGGAATGAGTGGTCCGAATTGAGACACTGTTTATGAGGATACTTTCCATGATAAAGGTTATTTAACAGTTGCATAGAACTCCANAACCTGCCCAAATGCACAGCGGTCTAAATGTGGTTTGGACTGGGAATGAGTGGTCTGAATTGAGACACTGTTTATGAGGATACTTTCCATGATAAAGGTCATTTAACAGTTGCATAGAACTCCATTTACAACCCTGTTTCGAAAAAACTTGGAGCGCTTGGCAAAATGTAAATAAAAACAGACTGTAATGATGTAATAATTTAAACCTTATATTCAATTGAAAATAAAACAAAGACAACATATCAAATGAAACTGAGAAAGTTTTTTGTTTTTTGAAATATGCCCTCTTTGATTTTGAGGCCAGCACCACATATCAAAAAAGTTGGGTCCAGGGCAACAAAAGACGAATTAAGTTGTGTAATGCTAAAAAAACACCTGATGAAACGTTTCACAAGGTTAACTGGCAACAGGTCAGTAAGACGCTAGTGTATAAAAAGAGCATTTCAGAGAAGCTGAGTCTTTTAGAAGTAAAGATGGGGAGGGGTCACTACTCTATGAAAGACTGCACAGGCAAATAACAAAGTTTAATTATCTATGGTACATAATATCACTAATAAGATTCAGAGAACACAGAGGAATCTCTGTAAGGAACAACGTTGAAAACCAGTACTGGATCTTCAGGTCCTCAGCAATAAAAACAGACACGAATTTGTAAATAAACAATTCTGGGCTCAGAACAATTCTAAACACCACTGTCTGTGAGCACAGTCCTTCACTGCATCCACAAATGCAAGCTAAAACTCTACCAAGGGATAAAGAAGAAACCAGATTAAAACAGGATCCAAAAATGCCGCCGCTTTCTTTAGTCTCAAGCTCTTTTAAGATGGACTGAGGCAAAGAGAAAAAGTGTCCTGTGCATTATGTATGTATTACAACCACGGGACCCTGTAGTAAAAGAGTCTGGGTGGCGCATTATGAAGCACAAACACAACAAACGATAAGGACACTCTGAACTGTTGAGCTGGTGCAATCCTATATCAAACAAGAATGAGAAGGCATTTCACATTCAAAACTACAGCAAGTGTAGTCTCCTCAGTTCCCAAACACTTACAGATTGTCGTCAAAAGTAGAGGTGATGAAAGCAGTGGTAAACATCAACCCATCAACTTTTAAAAAAATGTAAAATAGGCATTTTCTTTAGAAAAGCAATAACATTTCTCAGTTTCAACATTTGTCTTTGTACTATTTAAAATTAAATACAGGGTATAAATGTTTTGCACATCATTGTGTTGTATTTGTACATACATTTTGCACAGTGCCCCAACTTCTTTGACCCCTACTTAACCAGAACCAGTGCAAGCAACACAAAACATAGAACCTTGTAGTAGAAAGCAATAAGCTGTTGTTAAAATATTTCTCTGTTTGTATCTGTAGATGGGGATTTGTTAGAGAAGGTCTGTTCTTCCTCATAAAAGGTCTGTTTTCAAGTAGAGAAGATTCAAAACATGTATATCATCCCTAAAACCTAAAAAAAAGATTCTCTGAACATGAAAGGCCAA
>CM067486.1:23451961-23544461 GCA_034552555.1 Semaprochilodus insignis | reverse complement strand
TAGTCTGGTGAAAAATCTGTTTTCCCTTATCCCATTTTTTTCTTTATCCAAAACATGTATGTATGTCAAGATATGTTTGGTGTCTGAAGTTTGCTTCTTTTGGTTTTGCAATGGAGCTACAAGGTGGGGGCATTTATTAGCATCAAGCAAACACCTAACTCAAATCACATGGTTATCAAGTAAACTAAAAAAAATACAGTTGCAAGAGAAATTATGTGAACCCTTTGGGATTACTTGGATTTCTACATAAATTGGTCATTCAATTTGGATTTTTTGGATTTAATAACTGGTTGACTCTCCTATGGCAGTAATAACCACAACCAAACGTTTCCTGTAGTTGCAGATCAGACCTGCACAACAGTCAGGAGGAATTTTGGACCATTCTTCTTTACAAAATTGCTTCAGTTCAGCAATATTCTTGGGATGTCTGATATGAATCACTCTCTTGAGGTCATGCCACAGCTTCTCAATCGGGTTGAGGTCAGGACTCTGACTGGGCCACTCCAGAAGGTGTATTTTCTTCTGTTGACGCCATTCTGTTGTTGATTTACTTCTATGTTTTGGGTTGTTGTCCTGGTGCATCACCCATCCTCTGTTGAGCTTCAGTTGACGGACAGATGGTTGTAAGTTTTCCTGCAAAATGTCTTGATAAACTTGGGAATTCATTTTTCCGTTGATGACAGCAATCCGTCCAGGGCCTGAGGCAACAAAGCAGCCCCAAACCATGATGTCCTCCACCATATACACAGTTGGGATGAGGTTTTGATGTTGGTGTGCTGTGCCTTTTTTTCTCCACACATAGCGTTGTGTGTTCCTTCCAAACAACTCAATTTTGGTTTCATCTGTCCACAGAATATTTTGCCAGTAGTGCTGTGGAACATCCAGGTGCTCTTTTGCAAACTTCAAACGTGCAACAGTGGCTTCCTCCATAGTGTCCTCCCATGAACTCCATTCTTGTTTAGTGTTTTACTTGTAGATTTGTCAACAAAAACGTTAGCATGTGCCAGAGATTTCTGTAAGTCTTTAGCTGACACTCTAGGATTCTCCTAGGGAGAGTAGCAACAGTGCTGAACATTCTCCATTTGTAGACAGTCTGTCTTACCGTGGACACATGAACATCAAGGCTATTAGAGATACTGTTGTAACCCTTTCCAGCTTCATGCAAGTCAACAATTCTTGAACGTAGGTCTTCTGAGGGCTCTTTTGTGCAAGGCATGGTTCATATCAGGCAATGCTTCTTGAGAACAGCAAACTCAAAACTGGTGTGTGGTTTTTATAGGGCAGGGCAGGGCAACACATCCAATCTCATCACATTGATTGGACTCCAGGTTGGCTGACACCCGGCTCCAATTAACTCTTGGAGAAGTCATTAGCCTAGGGGTTCACATACTTTATCCACCCTGCAGTGTGAATGTTTACATGCTGTGTTCAATAAAAACATGAAAACATATAATTTTGGTGCGGTATTAGTTTAAGCAGACCATGTTTGTCTATTGTTGTGACTTAGATGAAGATCAGAACACAATAAATGACCAATCTATGCAGAAATCCGAATAATCCTAAAGGGTTCACATACTTTTTCTTGCAACAGTAAATGGTCAAACGTACACTGCATATCCATAAACAGTGGTAGCAGCACGACTCTTGGTGCCTCAATGTGCTTTTTTACAAACACAAGCAAACCTATTTGAGATTGAACAACTCAACAGGATCTGAGGCATGTGTGTGTTGATTTAGACATGCAGTTTCCATGATACTAATTGGTATACATAAGCTTCCTTTACTTGTTCGCTAGATTAAAGAAGCAAACTACACCTAGCACACAATGGGTGAATACATTTTTTGGGTAAATTAGATTTTTTAATAATCATATTTTTATTCAAGAAAAATAAAAATTAGAATAAGGCCCAGCGTCATGGGGATGGGGGTGGCATTTGGTGGGGTGCTGAAAGGGGGTTACTAATCTTCCCAATTCCTCAATTTTAGACATAATGATTTCAAACATTGTAGATTACTTGAACCACAACAAAGAGCATTTATAAAGTTTCAGTTCATTACAGGAGTGGCTTTTAAGCGTTTTGGCAGACATGACATCCCTGCCTGTCATAGAAAACATTAAAAACACGTCTGGGGAGTCATTAAAAGCACATACAGGTATGGTTATCAGTGTTAATCAGTAATAAAAAATTATCTTAACTGAAAATTTGAGCTCATAATTTTCAGGGATTATCTCGGTGAAAGTGAAAAGTACAAGGATTATAAAAAGGCAGTACCGCCAGAAATAACTGTAGATTATCTTATTAATCCTGTGTGAATCATCATGGCGGTAAATCCACTATAATGTTCTATGGAAAAGGAGTTTCCTAAGTATGGAGGCAGTTGAAGAAGCATTTACGTTCTCTGTGGCTAAAGTCAAACCAATAAGTACTGATATGTACCCACCTCAGGTGTGCTTCCTTAAACCCAGAACATTAAAAGATGCAGCAGACTGTTGACTGTGAATTCCCAAGCTAATGACAACACTAACGACACCATGTATTTCACCATGCAGCCAAACAGATAAACAGCCATATAAACAGCCATCTCTGACATTTATACCGAAATAGTTCTTAAACACCACATCCTGTGGTAAACTGGCTTTAGCCCACCTCTTCATGGAAAAATTATCCTGTCTGAAAAGGGTCTTTCTAGCAAAAAATGGTTTCTTATTAAGTCTTAGATTTTGTGCTATGGATTACCCTTGCCACTGAAAACAGTTGACATGCTGGTCTCTAAAGCTTGCCAGACAAAGCAACAGTAGCCAAGGGGATGGGGTAAGTGTAATTTGTTTTCTTTATGCTTTGAGTGTACACATAGGGATTACAGTGCTGTAGTACCCGTCCAATTGTGCAGTTCACTTGGGTCACATCGGTAGTATCAAAGTTTGTTTTACTGATATTATCACCATCCCTGTCAGAATGTCAGATGAACCCCTTTAACTCTGCCCTGGTGCTGGTCCCAAGCAGACATTTGAAAAAAAAGAGGCAAAGGAGAAATAAAGACATACACATTCTGTCCATTAAATGATAGAGGAAAGTGTAATAATCCACCCCTTACCTCAATAAGGAAGTCACCTGTCCTTAGCCCCGCCCTCCAGGCCACACCCTCCACATCAACAGATTCCAGGTACTGCAATGCAGGGAAGGCAGGTGTGGGGGTAAACTCCTCGATGGGTGTCTCCGCTACACACATACATGGACGCATGCACACATGAACACACAGACAAACACAAGAGATGTTCAAGGCTACTCCAAATGCAGCAGCCTCATGAGGTCTAGAGTACACTCGCTATCACGTTCATGTTGCTATGGCAATGGTCCTGATGTTTGGGGCATTGGTGAGGCTCGGTGGAGCTAAGCTGTGTTGATTATAATTAAGACGGGACAGTCTGAGGCAGTACTTAGCTGTCTGAAGCTGAGGGAATGGATAGCTGTCTGAGGGAAGAGTTAGCTCTGCGTCAAGTGGCAAAAAATGATTTGTTGTCTTGAGACACAAAGCCAGAGTGACACAGAGATGATGACAGAGAGACACTGTGTGTATGTGAGAAAGAGATAATGGAAAACATTACACCATGTGGGTAACAGATGGCTCTAGGAGCTCATACCTCCTACCCAGGATGGTGCCACCCCAAAAACTGGGCACACACATGAACATACACACACAGTCTCCGCCCCTGCTGGTGGGTTATCTGAGGTCAAAGTAAATGCTATGTTTTTGGTGGGGTGTCCATGGTGCACAGTGTGACTAAGCACAGAAGCCATCTGATCCTCAGATCTTTGACTGCAGGATGTTTGACATGGCCTCCATTAAGAACTAGTAATGCTCACAGGAAAGGCAAACTATGTGACTTTGTTGTATTTAGTTTGGAAGGTATTTAGTTAGTTTTCTTGTTCACCTGTGATAGAATGGGCAGTCGTGGGCTGGAGGGGGGCAGCCGTTTGACCGGAGGGTTGCCGGTTCGATTCCCTGATCCGACAGTAATGACTGCGGTGCCCTTGAGCAAGGCACCTAATCCCCAACTGCTCCCTGGGCGCCGTGGATAGGGCTGCCCACCGCTCCGGGCAAGTGTGCTCACGGCCCCCTAGTGTGTGTATTCACTAGTGTGTGCATGTGGGTGTTTCACTTCACGGATGGGTTAAATGCGGAACACAAATTCCTCTGTGTGAAAAATCACAAATGGCTCAAAAACTCTCTACTCAGAGAATGATTGGCCTCACCGATTTGATTTGAATGACCTTCCCTCTCAGATCTGTTCTATGTCACTTAACTTTATCCCAGGGGTGCTGGAGATCTACCCCCCTGTAGAGTCTAGATATTCAGATGCCCCTGAAGGGCTTAATTCCCTGGATTCTGCAGGGTGGTAGATCTCCAGGACCAGCATTGGGCACCCCTGCCTTAACTTTTTTTCTGCAAGCAGAATAAATAATCGACTCTGTTACTTCATTAACATAATCAAAGAAGATATTTATGGCTCTGCCACTGGTGGATCTCTGTGTGTGAAATATTGTGTTGAGCTGCTAGAGAGCAATGGGTGGTGAAAGGAGAAGTGTGAGAACTAAGAATTTACACTTTCATGAAAGACTGCTGTGCTGAGATACAAAGGACCGTACAACTGCAGCTTTCTAGATATCAAAACAAGCAGCATAACATAGCCATGTAGTCTACCTACGTTTTTCTGTCAGTGGTGTTTAAAAAAGACAAAAACAAAACAAAAAAGTAAATTCACCTAAACAATAACCTTGAATTCAAGGCGATATCTCCTGGATGCATTTAACAACTGCTGTGTAATCAGCCTGCATTTTTGAGGAATACCTGTCACAGCTCCAAAGAGTAATTAATTCAAATGCAAACATAACAGCACGTCACTTTTGGAAATCAGTAACCATCAGCAAACCCTTTAACAAAGTCAAATGAATGAAGCACTTCAAGGTCGTCCTCTTTAACATCCATTTTAGGTAAAGTTAATGTTGCTCATGGGTTAATCTCTGGATGGCTGTATATACTGGACTTTTCAAGGTGGACACTAAGGGGAACTAATGGGTTATGTGGCCTAATCAAATCTATACTCTAGAGGAACTCAGAGCATCTAGCCATGAGACTGCTGAGAGGATAACTCTACCTTAGACAGAAAAGTCTAATCTAAGCCTAATCTATTCTTGACAGAAAGGTCTTCTTTACTGTAGTAGTATTTCCTGTGCTCTCCTTGTATGTGTCCTTTATCCTGGCCTGTCTGTCATCTCTCTGCCCAGTAACAGACATGGTGATGTTTTGAGGAAATGTCAATGCAGTCAATAGAATTTTATCTTAAATGATGAAAATAATAAGGATGATCACATTAAGTATATACCAATAATCCAATCTTGTCTGAACAAAATTTGTTCAGTCTTTGTTGCCAGCTAAATAACTCTTGCTCTCTCTGCTCCTGTACAGTCTTGTCATGTCCATTATTTTTTCTCTTCTTCCTTTGGGAATGCCACATCCCAGGAGTCTTACAAGATCCTTGTAAAATGTCATCCTACAGTGTGAAAGAATCTGCTGCTCTGCTGAGCTAGTAACCTGGTTTGAACATGCTGCTTCCTGTAACTAAACGACCACAACAAAATTTATGGAAAATGCTTGTAAAATTTAATCAATTACTCTGCTCTACTCTACTCTACTCTACTCTACTCTACTCTACTCTACTATACGCACTATTGTGGAAGATTAGTATTTTACACAGGTACTATTGTATTTAAAGACTTGCACACCTACTGAACTACAAAAACACTAGACATATGTTTACCACTTATCTCAAATTTACCTATTTTGACAGTTAGTGTGTATTACAAATTACAAGGGTCAAACAAATTGAAAGCCTCGAAGTGTAAATTGAAACTGCCCACAATTCATCCTTGTGCAAAAAACAGTACTGCTCATTAGTCGTCACACCACACTCATGGCTCGCACTGTGTGGCTGCAGGACAGAGACTGAGTAAGGGATAATACTGCTGTGCAGTGCAATAGTTATGACTATATCACACTGTGTATGCAGCCTAGCTTATCCTCAGTGCTGGACAGATTATTTTAAAAGATTATGGACAGCTGAATAATGAATACACTGTCCTAAATGTGTTCTGTTACAATACAGAAAAGGTAACATATTTAGAATTCACTTAAATCATGTTTAGAAAACTTCTTAATGAGGTGCATGGTGAAGAGGAACTATGCAAACTTTTTGCCATGTTCAAGTAACAAAATCATAACAAATCTTATCACTTGTAAACATGTCCACTACTGAGAAGAATGTCCAGTTCAACCATCCCTCTAAAGAGCTCAATAACACAAAAAAATGGCTGAATCATTGATTTGTCACTCTACTAAGGCTTTAGCAGGAACTTTAGCATTTGCAAATAAGTCTTTGCGTTCTTTTTCACAATTTGTTTTGTACAGTTTGTCCTTTTCAAAATGGGCTGAATACTGAAACTTCATTTCAGTATTCTGAATGTATACTGCTTTATACCTGCTTTTTTACAATTTTTTTTTAGAAACATTTTTTATGGGTTATATCCAGTGTGATCAGCGTGTACTTTAAGTGCTTTAATGTAGTCCATCTGTTTCTCTGCATACTTTGTTTGTCCCATTCTTCAATGGTCAGGACCCCCACTTAGAGCAGGTGGTGGATCATTTTCAGCATTGCAGTGACGCTGACATGGTGGTTTGTGTGTTTGTGTGTGTTGTGCTGGTGTGAATGGATCAGGCACAGGAGTTTTTAAACATCTGCAAGATGGGCCAACAAGTGTCTAGTAGATTGAACAGTAAGTGGTCACAGTAGCTCCAGCAGCTCTTATACATAGTCCCCATTACAGCTAACTAAAAAATTAACTGAACACAGTAGCATTAACTTCACAGCATCAAGTTCACATGTATAGTACTTGTTAATCACTCATTTGCAATTAAATATGCAACAGCAACAGGAGCCTTCTGAACCTCAGTCAATTTGATTTCATTGCAATAGGCCAGTGTTGTACAAATTCTGGACAATCATATGTCCATATGACTGCAGGAAATGACTTATTGCAAAGTGAATCATTCATTAACATCCACGTCGACGCTCTTTAGACATGGCCATCAAAGCAGTACTAGCCTTCTACCAGTTCTTGAGCACATGTAGATATAACGTATTTGCTAATCAAACAAACCCGAAAGCAGACTGGAATGACTGATCCTCACTCTATCACAGAATAGGTGCTAGTGGTTTCCAGAGTCAGTTCAACTCAGAGCTCCATTGTACTGTGTGTCTACTCTGAATGGGGTTGTAACTGCATTGTTCCTCTACTTCTATGTGAATAGAGTCATCATTCAGGCCAGCAACTGAAAGGCAGTAGTAACTTGATGAATGGCTGATGAGCAGTTCTGCAGTTGTAGAATCTGCACAGCAAACAGTCGGGCTTACCTTTCGCTCCTCGCAGGACAAAGCCAAAACCTTCGTTCTCTTTCTTCTGAAGCACGGCATCCTTCTCTTCAATGATGTAATCACTGGGTAGGAGAGAGAAGAGGGCACCCAGATCATTATCCAGCACCATGCCCACACAGGAGTGCCCAGGAGTAGGCCAGAGTGCGCACACTCTGTAGGTACCCTGCCCGACTTGCCAGAATCAAAAATTAAGAAGAAACTGAAGTAGGAAAAAAAAGCAGCCCTCCTCTTCTTCTGCTGACAAGCCAATCAGGATAAAAGCTGTGTTGGGGAGAAAGAGAATGAAATAAAAAAATGCTCAGGTGGGAGTTTTAGTCCCACTGCACTACTCCACAGCTGCCTCCATTACTGCATTAAGAGATTGGACAAAATGCTAATATCATCCCTTTTACGCTATTAAAAAGAGGAGCAGAAATATGAGGGCATTCAGCTCCCTCTCTCACTAACAGTGAGCAAAGCTGAGGTTAAAGACTGGTGTCCTGTGAAAACAGGACACAGCGTGAGCTGCCTTAGAGTTCAGCCTGATCAGACATATCGGGAGAAAGAGGGAGAGATTTGCAAGGGTGGTCTCTTCCTCCCACTCCCCTGTTCCTCCAACACACACACACACACAACATACACAGCCCCCGCCCCTAAACTCCACTGGCAGCCATCTGTCTGGTTGTGTGGAGACAGCTATAGCTGGATCCATTAGTGCCGAGGCGATTCTGTTCTTAGCTCTTACTCACGCATATGAGCTCAGAGCCTGTCATTGTACAAACATGAGCAACCTCTAACATCACACAAATAACACTATTACAGCCCACCTAGCACCAGTCATTGGCCTTTATGAGACTGAAATCAGCAGGCACCATCCTATTAATACTTACATGGAGTATCTACAAACCCCTATGTGTTCCAAGCAGTTCTAAAAAGTTCTGAATGACTTAGATAAGAACTCTCCTATGCCATTTATAACAAGCTTTTCACTATTGAATAGCATTGGCAATAATAGCAATAACTTGTCTGTCCCACAAAGTGGTCCACAGGCCCCCGTAGACATTTTTGCTCTATCTGTATGTGCTACAAGCTAGCTTGGAGCAAAAACTGGAGACCATCTGGGGGGCCTTAAATACTAGATTGAGAACCACTGATACTACGTACTATTTCATTAAAGAGCATGCTCATGATTTTTCTAGGCAATACACACAACAGAGAGCCTGCTTGCTAACTAGCTATAAATCACCTGGAGTTAAGTGTGTTATGTTTAACACAGTGTGTTATGTAGCTTTTTGTAAATATAAGAAGTCTGCATAGTTATAAACCCCAAAGTACACATCAGAGAGAGAAACTCTCTCCCACAGAGACCACTTTTCTCAACTGCCTTTTCCAAGACTTTTCTCTGTTAATATGATGTCATCTTGTAACATAATCCTTATGGTCCCACTGCCGGCAAGCTTGGTATGTACCCACACAACGCACAGAACCTACCACTCTGAAACGTCCTGCTCCAGTCTAGCTTGCGAAGGTGGACTGGATCTACCAACATGTTCTACCGGACTTCCAGGATCAGGCTCTGGCTCAAACTGATTGTAACCATTACAAGAACAGCCACAGCGGTGTGATCGCAGAACCTATAGCAGGATGCCACTCTGGTGGTTGACCAATCAGAAATGAATAGGCCAGCTGATCAGTCAGAGTACACTGGGATTGTTGGGAGCAGGGGCTTAAAGACACAGGAGCACAAATATTGTATTTTGGGAAAACTGAAGGATCTAAGTCTATTTTAGCAGACTCCAAAAATTAAATTAAGAACATTGAAAATGAGCATAATAGGTCCCCTTGAAAAGTGATACCATCACCTGGAACTTTGACAGTCTCGCACACTGTGCCAAAGCACAATGAGTCCTCCAGGAGTCTGGTGTGCAGAGCTGCAACAGCGTGCTACTGGTGTGATGCTAGTATTTGGCTTGCTATGGTTGTTTCCTCACAGAAGTGCCTGAGTAAATAGAAGTGGTGAATGTGTTGGTTATTCATATGACTTTTCTATTTTTGAATATTTAATTAGTATATTTCTGGAACATCTGTTGCAGTGGAAACGCAGTTGCAAGTTGCAAAACATTCCCTAACCAGTCCATATAGTCTATGTAAGCTGTAAAAACAGCCTTTCCAGCAGTTTAGTTCCACCCTAACATGCTGCCCCAGAAACCTACCACTAATGCACCTGATTCCTCCAAACTAGGACTTCTGGAGAAGTTAACTAGCTGACTATGGTTGGAACTAGACTCCACATGAAGATAGATCTCCAGGGTCAAGGTTAGTGACCACTGGTATAATGCGGGCTTCAGCCCAGACTGCTTTTTGAAAAAAGGGCAATACAGGGCAGCCAATCAGAACAGAGGTACATATCTCATTCCCACACAGACATCATAAGGAGGCTCAGGGAAAACAACACAGTTCAAGAAAACTACAGGATACGCCTTTAACCGCACACAAGGAAGCAACTCAGAAGCAAAGCTAAAGTCCCTGTGTTCTGTTTACTGCCTGTAAAACTGCTAGTGCAGATATAGCTGTACAGCACAGCGGTGTCATTAAAAGCTATGCCTGCAAGTCATGGCACAGCACGAGTGCTGAGTAAGGTATCGCAGTGATCACAGCCTGGATGCTGTCTTTGTCATGGAGAATTATAATAATGCAGTCTCTCTCTTGCTTTCTCTCTCTCTCTCTAGGGTGTTCATCACTGATGCATTAGGAATGACAAGAACATAATTGGGCAGTGAAGAATCAATTAGATCAATTACAGATGATTCTACTGCATTAGTGCCTTGGGTTAACGAGACTGTAGCGCGATATCCTACAGGAGAGCAGATAAGCCTCCCGTGACAAGTGAGCTCACACTTGGGGCTGGGCACGTTCCCCTTCTGAGAGGCATTTCACAGCTAGGCCGTGGCCATGACCCAAAGATTAGAGCCAGTGAAGTATTCAATTTAGAGCTCTTTATGTAAACTGGATCCATTTTATTCATAGGCTTTCAGATGCTGGTAGAAATCAGCTCTGAAATGGTAGATCTTATCTTGTGCTGAATCTACTGAGAATGCAATAAAAATCTACTATCCACAGATTCCTGTGAAAGTGAACAGTGGTTTGTACAACTTTAGCCAAGCTGAGATAACCTTTCACGATTACTGCTGTGCTGTTTGGGATTTTCTCATCTTTTCAAACTTCTTTTCAAAATAGCTTGTGGGCTTAAGAAGCATGGCAAATTTAATTCTGCTTAACAAGAGCTTTAAGGAATACTTCAGACATGAAAGCTAATGTGGCTAACAATGAAGAAAAATGAGAGGGAACCAGTTAGCATGATCTCATTTGCATAATGCTGACCAGCCTTTTACATTTGCAGCTTTCATTCAGTATTAGCAGCATTAGCATTTGAGGGGGGGGGTGTAAAAATTTGTCTGGATAATGAGACAGAGTGTAATGCATTCCTGCTTTAGTGCAGGAAAACTCACTCAAACAGCAGCCTGGCTACAGCATAGCTGCTGCATTTGGGCTACACTGAGCCTTGGATATGTCATTATAATGTACTATACAAACATCGGTTATCACCAGTTGTTTACTGAATTTGCAGTCAAGTTATTAATTTTTCAGTGTCACGGAAGCCTCAACATTTAAATACAATAACAATGTTTTCAGGATTAGCATGGCGACTCTTAGCCTTTATTATAGCTCCCATTTTTGGATACTTATTTGATGTTTTTCAAAGTAATCTTCAGGGATATTTTTCCACACCTCCAAAGATTAGTCTTAGAAGTTGGTCCCATTCTCAATTTCTTATTATCCAAGCAATTTCAAACACACTGGATGATGTTGATGTCTAGGCTCTGAGCTTTTCAGTCCTTTGTCCTGAGAAAACCAGCAGCTTCTTTTGTTAGATTTGCAGTTTTCTTTTTTTTGAAAGTTTATTGTCAGCTTCACTTAATAAATATTCCCCATATCAGTCTAAATTTATTATCAAGTATTGTTATTGATATCCTTTATTTTACTTCCCAATAGCATTGTAATGTGACACCTCCTTCTGGGTGCAACTATTGTTTTGATGATGACTGTAAATTAAGGGTAGTCTCTGGATTTTGTACAGTACTGTATATCATATATAACCTTACCACCAGATCAGTGCCCTGTGTCTTATGTTTTAGAAATAATTCTGAAAATGCTAGCTGCCCTTTACACTGGGGGAAAATACATAAGGATAGACCATTTTTTTTTCATTTCTTCTGGAAAAATAAATGTTTTGTTCTGACAGAGAAAATATGCTTATTCCTGGCTCTTTTATATAAGCACTAATATTTGTGGGGAAGCTTTTTCAAACTCTCTTGCTTTGGTTTATTCATCCACAAGAAGTCATTTTTGCACTGCTGTAGCCTTTGGTCCTTGCTTCAACAGCACAGCAGAACACTGCACGGAACAGAGCAGAAGAGTGAGTCAGCCTTAACCCACCAGTCTGAACAGAACATAATATTACTAGAAGCTTATTTTTGCACTTTATTTCTCAGAAAAATGGCATCATTGCATATCGCCGCTGTCCAAAGAAAAACATATCTTCAGATTTTTTACTTTTCAGCATTATTTGAGGATGGATGTCCTTTACATTGCATACACATTTCATAATGAATGGACCACTAGAAAATCTCCAAGAAAAAAAAAAAAAAATCACTGAATCACTGGAAGTAAAGAGCGTTCTTGTTCTCTCCTATAAAGATAAAATTTTGGAGATACTTGCTTTTCTTTAGACAGCAGCATTATACAGTATCTGACTCAAAAGCCGATGGGCAAACTAGTATAGTGAAGTGAAAGACCAGCTATCACAGCAGCCAGTAAACATATTTTCTTCACTGAATGTACTGCAGCTGTGAATACTACAATGCCTTGGGTGATTTAATCAATACCACTGATGCAGATGTCACTTGTCATTTTCATGTGTGTTTATGTGTTCCATCATTTCACTTAGCTGGCAGACCTCAATATTAGCGGCCTACTCATTCAAACCTCTACTCTATTCCCTGGTAAACACACCCTTCATACAAAACTACACACAAATAAAACTTAATCCAACACATTTCAGGCTAAAATCTCATCTAAATAAAGTCTTTTCTTAGTGACACATGACTCAACAAAAAGTAATAGGAATATTTGTATGAATATAGGAAATTTGCACTGATATTGGGGAATATAATCACCCAGTTGTGGAAAAGACTAACTAACACATGACGATGCTTCCAAGGTGATAATTGTAGTGCTGTGAACAAGAACTAGCAGGGAACTAGAGAGGATTAATTCAATAAACAGCTTGCTGAATAATATTAAATTACAAGTACATGTAACGTTTCTTTCCCTTTCACTGTTGATACCATAGATTATTAAGGGCATTATTAAGCCTCTAGGCTACAGTACAACAACCTTTCCACTGCCTTTGTAGTAGTTTTCCCAAAAATTAAGTCGGAAAAAGTGTGGTTAAGTCTTTTCTATACAGTGTCCTGAAGGTTCAGATGAGTTCATGGTATCCCACAAGCATAACCGAATTCCAGCTTTTTGTTTTTACAAATATTCTATATAATTTGTCCAACAATTCTGAGTATAATCATTCTAACTATAATTTCTTTATAACTTGTTTACTATATGAATTATTATGTACAGTATATCTGACTACTTGGATTTTTGTTTTTTTCCTCCTTAACAATATCTGATGCTAAGCAAATACTGTATTTCCTTACTGTGGTCATGACTGTTGTTGACAGCTATGTTTATATAAGCTATCTGCTAATATGTCATAGCATTTTACATCCTTCTTTGCACATCTCTACAAACTCTCAGTAGCATGTATCTGTACTACTATCTGACCTGGGTTCTGTTTGTAAATGTTTTGTATTCATTATACTGTATTGTCTGCACCGTGGATATGGTATTGTTTTGGACTCACCATCCTAAACAAACATTGATTCATTAGAAAGCTTCTTGAATTTAAACTTGAACTTACATGTAAAGCACATAACTAGAGAGGATACATACTAGCATAGAATAGCATTGCAATCCAACACTTCCTTCTGGGTGCAACTGTCTTTTTGATGATGAGTGTATAATCTTTGAAGTAACTTTAAAACTAATTAGATTTGCAGTCTATAGTTTCTCCACAGGGGGGAGATGTTAGCACACAAGTCACTTTCGTGTGCACCATTTAAAAAGAAGAAACAGCCATGAACAGACACCACCACCAGCACGATACCATGACTGCATGTGTTTATAGTTTTAACTATGAAAGGAACATTGTGACAAAATAGCTTATTGCTGACATGTCTGAGTTATTATATTCAGTATTTTATAATTAAATATGTGATTTCATTGACTTTTTTTTTAATCAGTGAAATCAGACAATGCTCAAAAGCATATAAGCAAAAGAAGTAGGTCTAAACTGTGTTTCTGAGGGGCTGGAGGCAAAGGGGATTTAACTGATAACATAGATATTTATGACAAGAAAATATCATGCATTTTTTTAGACATCTCCCAGGCCCAATCCCAAAGCCCCACTTTCACATAAGCAAATGGGGGCCCACCCCTTTAATGTTTCACAGTCAGACAGCACTCTACTGTAATTCCCCCAGTGTCAATACCTTTCATTTTAGCTTTCAGCGCTTGGCTACACCACTCTACCACTTAGCAAGCACCAACTCCACCCCTGAGGCTGTGACTAGGGGGACCCTGTAGAAACTCTCTGCACAGCATGAAGTTTCAGTTATTTAAGAGATGCTAAAGCTCGCCAGGGCTTCTGTGCTCTATTCTAGTGAGTAAATCAATGTAAAGCTGTGTCACTGCGACAGACTATGCGAAGCATGTGACTGGCAGTGAGGAGGGAGCAGCACTCTTTAAGCTCAGCTTGCTGGCAGACTCCTTCGCTGTTTGTTGTTTGCTGTTGTTGGGCAGAGCGGGTGAAGGATGACGGATGGTGTGGGGTTGCTCAGTTTGACAGATAGACTCCAGTCATTAATCCTTTCTCTCTCTCTCCTTCTCACACCTATACCTAAATCACTCCATCCCCCTGTCTTCTCAGTGTCTCAGTCCAAATCACACCTTCCCTGTCTCATCCGGCAGGGCAAGAAATGTCGCTTATGTCACACTTTGAGACATTCTGTGTGTGTGTGTGTGTATGTGTTCATGATGAGTTTGGCATCAAGTAAAGGGAAGAAGGTATTCTGTCATGATAAGAAAGCCTGGCAATGCTTCACCTCGACCCTGCTACATAACACTGATGTAACCCTGGCATAAACATGTCATGGCAGATTGTCTTGGCAGACTTGGCATGACTAATTTTGTTCAGTCATGTAACAGTGTCATGCTACCATTACCAGGATTTGTCATCACCATACATGATAATTGTGCATGCACAACATATGATAGAAGCAGGACAGATGACTGGTGGAAGGACATCAAAAACCTTTGACATGCAGATGACACTCAAAGCAGAAAATCTGGAAGACCTGAAGGCCCTTATTAAGAAGGTAAAAGAACAGAATGAAAGATGGAACAGCTCAACATGAAGAAGACCAAGCTTATGACAACATCAAAGACAGATAACTTTACCATTGCTGGAGAAGATTTGAAAGTGGTGGCCACTTTTTGTCTACCTGGGTTAATTATTAACAACAAAAGATCCAACACTCAAGAAATACAACATAGATTGGCACTTAGCAGAACAAGGACGAATGGGCTTGGAAAGATCTACATCAAATATCAGTATTGTCCAGATTATGGTCTCCATTGTGGTTCTTTATGGATGTGAAAGCTGAACAGTAAACAAGTGAGACAAGAACAATATGACGATGTTCTTAAACATTTTGAGAGTTGATAGCAAAGAAAACAAACAAATGAATCCCAGACCAAATCAAGCCCCATCTCTCATTCAAAACCCAGATAACCAAAAGACATAATATGAACATAATATAAGAAGAAACAGATAATTGGAAAAGACTATTATGCAGGGAACAGTTGAAGGTAAAAGAGGAAGAGAATGTCTAGCAACAAGATGGATAATGCAGTCAGAGGAATCACGAACAAACCAACAAGCCTAAAGGCCAGAACAGAAGATGTTCTGGAGAAACACAATCCTTGTGGTCAGCAGGAGTCAAAATTGATGCCACTTAATAATTATAACAATAATATTACAATGTTTGATGTTATGATGGCTAACTAGAGTACCCAGAAAAAATAGCATAAGATAAAACCTGACAAACATTATGGCATCTGCCATGGCAGTTATTGGTAATGGTAACATGACACTGTTATATTAATTAGCAACATCTGTCATGCCAACTCATGACAGCACATGAATCTCCCATGATATGTTTATGGCACTGTAAATGTACATGAGAAGGAGAAACTATTTAAAACTATAAGTTGATGTGCTAGTATTCCTCTTTCGGTCCGTTACTCATAAAACCTCCGGATGATAAAAGGTCAGCTGGTGTTTTCGAATGGTGTAAAAATGGTGTATTAGTAATAAAATAAAAATATAGTTATGAGGTTTTTCACATGATAACTAATGGTACTTTTAAGACAGTAAAACTGATTGAAATAACACATATAAGAAGACATAAAAATGACAAATGATGTATTTAAAGAGGATATTCAGCTCATGTATTAGCCCTCTCCAGCCTCTAGATGGCAGAACAGGCTTAAAGCTAGAGACAAACACACATAGTGAAAACTCATTCAAGGGAAAGAGTTTCACTGCTGACATCATTATCAATCTCAGTTGACCTGTATACAATGCATGCAAGTAGAGATGGCACAATACTACTTCTACATGATATATACTGAAATCTTGATAGCTGCCTGATACCCATATCAGTCCTATATATGCTGCTCTTTAAAAATGATTACGTTTTAAAACAATCTATTTTGATGGAAGCATTTCTCCTTAAAAACTGCTCACTTGATGAGTGTACAGACAAGAATAAAGACAACATGACTGATACAAAAGCACTCCTTTCTTTGCTCAGCTAAACTCTTTCACACAATAAGAAATCTCACTTTCAGTGCAAAAGTGTGTAAAGTTAGACTATAATCAATGATGGAATGAAGGAATGATATAATCATACGCAGTCTAGCTCTTCACTTGTCATCATGTTATGGTAATGTTACTGCTGTTGTCATGTGAACTACTTTATTTGCATAAAAAACTTTTATTGCAAACAAGTTTGGGCAGTATGCGAAATGCATATACAAAGCAATGATTAGTACAGGCGGTTTGACCTGTATTCAGCTGAAAAACAGTGATAAACGCATTATTTGATGTTTACTTTTGTCAGCTGTTTTTGAACCTTTTACAACACTCCTAGTCATAAACCATCTCTGTCACAGTTTGGAAGGTGATGCAGGCATCAATTTTAGTATGAACACGTATTAACAAATAACAAAACAACATATTTGAATTAGCCAGAACATTCAATGTCTTGGCTTGCTTTTGTTAAAACACAGGTCAACATGAATTTACAAACCTGTTTGCTTTTATTTGCATTTCACATGCTGTCCCAACCTTTTTGGAGCTGAGGTTTGTTCAAACAATTGTGTGGTATTTCCCACTAGATATGCTACAGACCTGGACCTTTTCATTTTTCACTCTGATATTGGCATTCAGCATTGATATCGACCTGAGATGGACACTGAATATTGGACTAGTTCTATCTTTACATGGAAAGCATGCACACAAACCTACACAAATGCACACACCTACCTGTAAGAGGTAAAGTTGTCGTAGGAGCCCACAGTGTAGTGTCTGAATAGCCTCTTGGTACGATCCTCTCTTGTTTCTGCAGGAGAAAAGAACACAACCTATTTTCATACAGTATGAACGTTAACCTTAAATGGCAGACTGACAGCGTCATGCTGAACATGTAGGTCTGCTCAGTCTTGTCTGCTTGTCAGTGTTCATAAAGGTGTGTGTGTGTGTGTGTGTGTGTGTGTGCATAAGAGTAAGAACTGGCTCATTAATCCTGAAGCAGTGTGCCTGGTTAATAGGGCTGGTGTCTCAAGTCTTGCTAGATTTATGTGATTGGACTTTGGGCTAGAAATCAATGCACTACTCCCCTACTGAAGGACAATCTGCTGACTGTGCGCACACACACAAACACAAAAAGTGTGTACACATGTGACTAGCATAAGTAAGCACACACTTGTGCACTAAGAGATTTATTTGCAAATATGTTAGAGGTTACAGAGTTCAAGCTTTATTGGCCTGAGCTCTGCAAGCACGAGTTCAAGATAGCTAAACAGGTATAGCACTGCCAAAGCATGGCTTTCATGAATACTCACGTATATATGCAATGTGTTAAACCAGGAACACAAAACCCTGTTTTCCTCTGTAAAGAGGCCATACACATGAGGAGTGACAGTTAATGAGAATTTATCAGTACACAAATTCCAACAGTGATTTGCCACAATCAGAGGATCCAACACGTCAGACAGCAGAAGTGCAGTATTTCATCTTTATATCTCTGTTAATCATTAAAATCATTCAGAAAGAGAATAACATAAGAGACTTCAGGCATACATAGACTGTGATGGGATCTCTGTCACTGCGGAGGTGAGAAGGTAGGAAATACATTAGCATTTTAATGATGAGAGAGAGAGAGAGAGAGAGAGAGAGAGAGAGAGAGAGGACAGAGAGGGAAAGAGAAAGTGTGTGAGAGAAAGAGCAAGAGAGAGAGAAAGATGAAGAATGAGAGAGATGAGAGTAAAAGATGAAGAATGACAGTGAGAGAGTGACAAAGGAGAGAAAAGAAAGCTAGAGAAAGACAGAGATAAATAGCAAGAAAGAGAGGGAAAGATGAAGAATGAGAAAAAGAGAAAGAATGGAAGAGAAAGAGATATATATAGAGAGAGTTTGTAAGTGTGATCAAGAGCCATCCATTGATCAGCAGTTAAGGACATGTATATATTGCTGCTGTCAGAAAACAAAACCTCCTATCTTTATTTTTGCTGATTTTCAATTTTGACATAATGTGAAAGTGCCTGGTGCTCTTTATATAGCGTGTAAATATGAAACTGAATGAGTTCGAAGAAATGGACTAGAGTCCTTTGGAAATAAGTCTGGTTACGTTGACTTACAGTGCAGTATGTTTTTTCCTTCTACTGTAAATGTATCCTTTTCGAGATGCAATGTCTTGTTTTGATTGTAGTGATATACATAGAATTTAGTATACTGGTGAGTTACACAGTATCCTCCCTTCACTGGCAGCTTTCTTTCAACGGCTGTTGTGTTTAATCCGAGAGATGGGAGCCAATCTCGAGATTAAGGAGTGAGATTAAGAGTTCCTCCAGCACAGCTGAGACTCATTCACACCAGATGGCAAAAGAACAATCATGACTAAGGATCAAACACAAATACACCCACACACAAATACACCACACAGTCTTACTCCCTCATTCAGCAATTTACAGATAAACCAAGATTTACTGTAAAAGTAAAGGGGAATCAGTGGGAAATCAGGCCTCAGTAGACCACCACAGGAAAGCTTAGCTCTCACTTCAGAACACCCTGGTCACAAGCTGATCTTCTGTTTATGTCTGGCCCACACTACATGAAAACTATTTTGAGATCGATTTGCTCCTCTCAACAATCACAAGTCTCCTGATATCAGGGAGATACTGAACAATGATCTTCCCAGATTATCCTGTGGTGTGGGCTGTCTATAATCCAATCTTTACTCCTCCAACGTACTTACAGTCAAGCTCAGGGCCGGCCTGACTGTGAATTTTCTAAATAATATTAATCATGTTTAATATTTACATTACTCAGTATTCTGTAGTTTGGAGCAGACGCCCATGCTCTGGTGTGAGCTGAGCTCAATGGACCAGTGACAGCCGAACTGAATGGAACTTGTCAGTGTGTATGGAAGATGTTATAACCATGGCAAAATGTGGAACTAAGCATGGAGAAGGAGGAAAAACTAGTTGACTTCTGACAACAGCATATATGTCTTACAATGTGCGCTGTGAAACATACCACAACACAAGCAACAAAGACATGAGGCCATAGCAGCATAGCTACAGCCCTGCTGTTATCTGTCATGTTTGTTTAGATCTAAAGGGAAATCCTGCAGTGTAGCAGTTAGTGAGAAAGTCTGAACCACTGGTCAGGACTCTTGTTACTCTTGTGCATAATCTAAGTGTGCGGTGTTTCATTCAGAGCAGAATGTGTAGTGTAGGGACTTTGATGACTAACAATTATCAAGGACAAAAAAGCAGGTGAAAAATGTAATGTGTGGGGTCTCTCACGTTTTCAACATCAGTTTCAACATCAGTTTTGTGTGGGACAGACAGACAAAAAGAAGAAATGTGTAATGCTTGATCTGATTGTAAAAGTAATGCCACTCATGTAGAACATCACAAGACTTCAGGTTTGGTTTTCCAGAAACGTCATTCCCCAAAGGGGGCATCCTGCACATATGAGGTGTGAAGAATGAACTCAGTCTAACATCTCTTGAGTAAGACAAACGACCTCCATAGGTATTACAGTATGTCTGACCTTGCCTCAGTCTGTGTGTGGATACGAGCGTCTGAGTAAGGCTGGCTTCACACAATGAATCTTTCATGGAACATAAGCTGCTTAAAGCCTAAATGAAACAGCATTGGAAAATTCAGCCACAACAGTCAGAAGCACAAGTGTAACAAGTATCACATGATCATAACAGACGATTGATTTTACCACATCAATGAACCAGAAAATAAAGGAGTTGATGGTTTATTGGATGCCTTAAAAAGAGATCCTCTTGACCTGGTTGGTAGTTTCAGTTTTGTGAGGCATGACAACAAACAAATGAGTTTCTGAATGCTAGCTGTTTCTGTAACCAGCTCAGGTTAACTAACCTGCTAGACATCTGTTTAAGCAGCTGCTTGATCTCCTGTTATTCCTCTTTGTTAGTCAGTTGTTATCAGAATTTACATAGCCAGATTAATTTTGTCCTTCCTTGATGCCCTACACTTTACAAAAGATCACAGATTAAAAAGGAGCTGCTAATTTGGCAGAGCAGTAGAGTGAAGAAATATATAGAAATTAAGGTAGCGATTAAGTTTCGCTATGAAAAGCCAGCCTAATTTAGAGACAGTGATTTCTACCAGTTTTATCATTGCTTAACAAGCTTTAACCTGTAGATACAGAATGTAAATATAAGATAAATGTGTATGTACATATAATATGCACACAGGCAATTACAGTTGTATAGTATAGCACAATGAAAGTAATAACTCTGGTACTCACGTACCATTCCTTAACCGCATGTCTTTCTTTGCCAGACTGATACCCGCTGGCCTTTTCCTGCACTGGAGCATATACGAAGCAGCTCACGCATCATCATTATCACTCTAATAAGAAGTGCTTGGACCTTGGAGAGCCTTTGAGTTAGTGTGAGATTCTGGGAACAGCCAGTATACTGCAGATGGATCTCACATGCTCCAGCTTGAGCAGATCTATAAATCAAAGCAGCCTTACAGGCCTTATTAAAGGATGAAGAAGCACAGTCTGCAAAATTTCTGACTTTTATTAAAACTCACACCAAATGCTTGAGCACAACGTTGCCAGCCAAGTCAGAGCGGGCAACAACTGCCAAGTAGGAATCAAATTCAATGTCATATTTCTAAAACTCCATGACTCGTTGAAATGAGGCCATCATCATCATCATCAACATATGAGTTGTTGTGGTGCGTGATGGTCCAGTCTTAATTCACATATGGTCGATGTAAAGCAGCCTCATAAACTTCCAAGCCTCATTAGCCTCATAATGTCTGCTGCTATGAGTGCTTGCAGAGGCGGGTAGATTACTGTTACTGTGAAATAATGACTCAGATAAAAAAGGTCAAAAGTAGCTCAAAAAAGCTACGTAAAGACTTTCTTAAAGGTTTTATAGTCACTTTAATCTTGTTCTGGCAGGTAAACAGTAAACATATAGTTACGTAAACCCTTTGAATAATGTTCCAATGACCGATAAATGGCCGATGTATTTCTCCATATTTCTGTTTTCTGGATGTAAACTGGGTGGTACTAATATTGGATAGTGCTTCAGCAAGCCTTCTCCATACCAATCAGAAGGCTGATGTCTCTTGCCCTGCCCACACAAAAGTATTTCAGAGTCTGAGAAATGTAGCGAGCTAAAGCTAACCCAGTATAAGAGCTAGTTTACACCACCTGTCTGTAGCTTCCTGAACACTGTTTGACTGTCCATTCCCTTATTCACACGTACGCATTTATTTGTTCATCCATCTGTTTGTTTGTCTGTACGTCTGTCTGCACATCTGTTTGCCCATTCTTTTGCACACTGCTTTGTCTGTCTGTCAGTGACTTTTTGCCGCTCAGTTATAGTCACATAAAACGCTAAATAATGATTTTAGATTTGTATGATTGGAGGAGCAGGCTAGGAGAGTTCTTAAGCATTGTTTTATCATAATTATATCTTATCATTTTTAATTTAAGCTTTGTTGATTGTTTGATTTAACACTCAAGTTTAGTTTCATATACATTTTTTAATATTTAAATGAGTTCTCTGGGACTACTAAGCAACTTACAGAAGTGCAGCAGAACTACTTAAGGCATCCAGCATCTACCTGAATAGTGACCACAGTTTGTTAGTTTGTTATTTTATTGAGTTTGGATTTAAAGGGATAATGCACATTGA
Source organism: Semaprochilodus insignis (assembly GCA_034552555.1). Taxonomy (NCBI): domain Eukaryota; kingdom Metazoa; phylum Chordata; class Actinopteri; order Characiformes; family Prochilodontidae; genus Semaprochilodus; species Semaprochilodus insignis. Next base: position 23,522,270 of record CM067486.1, on the reverse strand, counting down.
TTACATTACTCCCAATGTGCCAGTTTGGTCACCTTGGCTAGTTATCAGCTGTAAAGCCTGGTCATGTACAAAAGCATTACATAAAGCAGTGTTTCTCAATCCTGGTCCTGTAGCCAGCCTGCCCTGCACTCTTTAGTGGATTCCCTGCTTTCCCTCTGACAGGGCTTGTTAATGAGCCGATTGAATCGGGTGTGTCAAGCAGGGAAAGCACTACAATGTCACTGACAAACACTTACAAAGTATGAATAATACACAGCTAGACTTGTCGTAATCGATATATAATCGCTTGATCTCAATTATTTCAGCTGATTGCTATTATTGCAGTTGACTACAAGTATTTTCTACAGTCAACAACCATATGTTTATTTTGCAACAAACGGATTGTGAATTGAGTGCATTTTTATCTGCTGGGTTCAGGACAGTGCAATACAAATAAAGAAAAGCAGAAAATGTGTTTACAGGGACGAGATGTAAAGGAATACAAATATTAGGAATACGTATAGACATTAAGTATCTGTATTCAATTCAAGTGACATTTTTTAATCACAGTATTCAGGATACAGTCACCTTTTACATTTTCAGGAGAAGTTTTTTTGAGTACCCCCGTATCCCCATTACTCAAAAAACACAGCATATTCCAAAAACATTAATCATCAGTGCTTGTTTACTAACTATTTTAGAATCAATGCACAACATGCAGCAGACCTAGGTCCAGTCCAGCAGAGGAAAGAATGACAATGGAGCAACAGCAATGGTATGATATATACGTGTCTATACATCTACCATTCCAGACTGTGAAGGGGATGGCAACACTTTTCATACCCTTTCCAACCATCTGTCAGCGATCATGGATGATGTTCATCTTCAGAGAAGGCTGAAACTGGCTTGCTATTAACCAGCTTCTTAATGCAATGTTCCATTCCACCTTAAATGGAATGAAAAATCTGCAAAGCAAGCTGGTGAATAGGAAACCAACTTCAGTGCTCACGTCCTGGACAACTTTAATTTCAGCGGGTTTTTTTTGCCTGTTGTCTGTTTCGACATGTTGCTTCTAAACCAGCCAATGTGCCAATGTGGTCACTTTAATAGCTGCACAAATGCACAAAGATCTGAAACAGTTAAAGACCTGAATATGTTAAATGTGTATCTGATCACAAATCATACAGATGCTGTCACCAACCACCAATCCATCAAAATATAACCCACCACTGTTTTTTGCACATACTTCATAGATACTGTATGGTATCATGATTGTGAAGAGACAATAAAACCATAGCAGAGACTGTTAAGTTTACACATAAAGCAGCTGATGGTCTCCAATAACCATGGTCCAGATGTAGGCTACCTGTTTGCTGTCCATCTATCTGTATGGTACCTGTCTCTGTGAGAAACCTCACTAAGCAGTGCTCGTTCTAGGCCTGAGTTTGGGCTGAGTGCCCTTGGCTGGAGGACAAAGTCTTGTCTCTCTCTTTTGCTCTGTTTCACAGCATGAGAATGCTGAGGTCTGACATATCGGCTTAACTCTCAATTCCGCTCACCACACATTCCATCTCCCTCACTAAACAGCTGTGTGTTTGTGTGTGCATGCATTTAGTTGAGCAAATTTTCAGTCAAGAACTGCAGCCTTAAAAATATATAGGATTCTACATGATTATCTTACAACGTTTTTGTTATATAATGTTGTTAAATAATGTTGCTGTAGTTAATTGGAACAACAGCAACAACTGTGACAGCATGCTTACATTATCTCGATTACACAAAAAACAAGCAAACAAACAAAAACCCACACTAATGTATTATTACTCTGCGCCCTGTCACTCAAGTAAAACAAATTGAGTTGTGGGTGGAGCACATGGAATAGAGTATAATAGAATGGAATAGACTGTCACTATATGGTTTACCATAGTTCAATAGTAGCTAGACTATTACCCCAAATATGCAAATGATTTGGTTCTGTTAGGTTTTAATAAAAGCTGTATTTTATGTATAAATGCAGTGTTCTCCAGGATACCAGCATACATCTTCACATTATAAGTATGTTCACACTCTTCTGTAATTGTAATATGTCCCCATAAAGGGAATATAACAAAGTGAACGTGTACTTATGCACACACATACAGGCTACAGTAAATGGGTCAGAGCAGTGGGGTGGCGGCTGCTTTCTCTCCATGGTTGATAATAGTGTTCGGACTGGGAGCTGATACTCAAGTGATTTCTGCATCACCTCTTTCCACTCAGCCTCTCTCAGCCTCTATCTCTACCTCCATCCTCCACACTTTTACTTAATCTCACACTTTCTACCTTTTTTTCCCCTCCTCTCTGCCTGCATGTGTTTCTCTGTGGCCCCTGGCTGCCCTGCGCCGAGTCAACCCACTTTTTGTGTGGAGATGCGAGGACGGATTAGCTGGTCAGATTCAGACTGTGCCTTTGTCAATTTTTCACTGCAAGATGGCCATTTTTTAGGAAGTAATAAAAGGGAGATTACAAATGGTAGGACCTTGGAGAGGTGATACTAAATACATTAGGTAAATAAAACTTCCTCTTAAAACCCTAATGGCTCATTTGTGGACAATAACTCAACAATTACCCATTCATAACGCTATGACGTATTAGTTTTGTAGTAGTTTCTAAAAAAAATGTTTAAATATATTAAATATTTAGCACATCCATCATCAAAAGAATAGCTTCACCCAGAAAGAATCAGCGGACCGGAATGAAACTAAGTGGGTAGGTTTGACGTCATGAGACATGCAAATTATTCAGGTTTCATGCTTGGTCATGCAAGTGACGCAAGCAAGGACGGACCTTATTCCTTTACCTGCATGCCCCGACAGCCACAATTGCGGACATTCAGCAAGCACGGATGTCCTCCGCGAGTCATCGTTACGACAACTGCCCTTAACGCCAATGTCACCGAAGACTACAATGGTGTAGTGCCAGACTGTCAGGGAGTGACTCAGATTGGCAGCGGGTCATCTTCACTGACGAGTCCTGCTTTTGTCGTGGTGGAGACGACCAGTGAATACATGTATGGAGGCACTGTGGTCAGCACCATGATGTACAGTTTGTTGTCATGTGTCACATGCCCAGAGGGTCCACCTCCATCCCTACCGCAAAATCTGCAAGAACTGTGTGAGAATATTCAAGATGCATGGGATGGATTATCGCAGAACCTCTACAACTCTATGCCGAGACATATGTATGTTGCATTAGCAAACATGATGGCCGGACACCATACTGAGAGACGCTGCTTCTGTATGTGTAGCTCAATAAATATTGCCCATATCAGTCTAAATTTATCATCATTTATTGTTCCTGGTAACCTTTATCTTCCTTCCCTTAGCACTGTAATCTGACACCTCCGTCTGGGTGCAACTATTCTTTTGATGATGATTGTAAATATCCATGATGCTGTGGTGGTAAACACTGTGTTGGTCCAGTATGGCAGTATGGTTAGTGTGGGAGTGCAAGGTTGTGTGCATGTGAGTGAGAGCTGCAGCCAGGCTGATACCTCATCAACCATACCGTCATGGTCACGCTGGAGGCATAGCAACATGATAAAACACAATCAGCCCAGAACAGTGGAGCTACAAGCCCTGACAATGAGTTATAACCCAGCACACAGACCCAGACACAACAACACCTATTACACCACCACTGTCTGCTATTAGACCTTACACTGACACACACACACACACATGCACATAGCTTAATGTCTACATTAAAGCCTAATATTGTACTGTACATGCTGCGGTTCATCTATTCTTTGTATGCTTTGTTAGCCTCTTGCTTGTCTGTTCTTTAATGGCCTGGACCACTACAGAGCAGGCAGTTATTATTTGGGTGGTGGGTCATTATCAGTTACATTGGCATAGTGGTGGTGTGTTAGTCAGAGACAGTAGCTCATTTATTGCCACACAGTTTGTGTTGGCCATCCTCTAGGCCTTTATCAGTGGTCAGTTTCTTGCCACAGGATACTGTTGGCCGTATATTTTTGGTTGGTTGACAGTGACACTGAGGTGTTTAAAAAGCTCTTGCAGCACTGCTGTGTCTGATACAATCATACCAACACAACACACACACTAACACGGCATCACCACATCAGTGTCACTGAAGCACTGAGAATGTTCAACCACCCAAATAAAACCCGCACGTGGCGGNGGGGGGGGGGGTGGTGTGGGTGTTGGTTAATGGGGTCCTGACCATCGGAGTTTGCCAGCTGATATATATATATATATATATATGTGTGTGTGTGTGTGTGTGTGTGTGTGTGTATTACTATGTCTTATTCAGTAATCTGTAACTACTACGAACTACTCTATAACTATCTATCTAGATCTACTACTTAACTACAACTATACAATAGTACTACTATAAAGTATTCAGTATAACTTTATTATTCAAATATTTCACGCTAAAGACATTTTGTTCATCAATAGCCAAAAATCAATATTGCTGCTTGACACTATTTACTGTGATGTTGATTTATTGCCCAGCAGTAGTAACTAACACTAATAAGGTTATAAAGTTTTGAAGGTGAAAAACTGAACTGTGTACACAGGCAGGAACTATTGTAGTTTAAGGAGTTAAAACTACTAATCCAAGAGGTTCTCTGCAGTAAGACTCTTGCTTATTTCTAGTTTTGCATCAAACTGCCCCCAGACCCACTGATCCAAAACTGTTTAATATAGTCAGAGCCTTGTAGACTTTCATAGAATCTCTGACATCACTTACTGGCTCAGCTATCAGCTTCCCTATAGCTTCAGAATATTTTCACTTGCCTTTATGGGAATGTGTGTGAATGAGCAATTCATCAACCCCTCTCCATCAGTCTGAGGGGTAGGGAGGGAGAGACTGGATAGGAGAAAAAGAAGGAAAAAAGGCACAAAATATCATCTCTCCTAATCTTTATTTTAACAGCTTTTGCAGTCAGTTACGAATAATACTGCGGAACTGACGGATCCTGCAGAGTGAACATGCACAGCTTCTTTCACATGTCATGGACACTCTGAATTTGAAATAACAGTAGAAAGACCAGCGGTTACAAATAGCCTTTAACTAAACACGTTTTTAGAGCTCATTGCTATTAGTAGTTTCAGGTTAATCCTTAGAAGTCTGCAGTTACTATTTTTCAGTCGTGCTATACATTCAATTCCATTTTATTTACATTCATTTACATAATTAATTACATGATTATTTATATAGTTATATATGTTATAATTTGTAATCCTGATGTTTTCCGTTTGCTTTAATGCCAAAATATATATATATATTTACACAGGGGGGCAGAATATATCACTTATTAGCAGTGTTATTGCAATGTGCATATGCACAATACTCACATTGCAGGACAAGCAAAACTTGCATGGTTCTAGGACACTAATTTAGGACTTCTCAGATACACAGAGAAGAGTAGCCACATTGCTCACCTGCTATTGTGTTTGTTTAACTGAAATCAATTATAGAGCATTAAAGTTCCAAAAAAGATGGTTCACACTCCCAAGAGTGTTAAAAAGTCATTTCTCAGCTTTTTTATTATTATTTTCACTCCCAATCAGTTTACAATAAATAATGTTTTTAAATAATGCTGTTCAAGGCATCTGGTAAAAAATCCTCTATATTTTTTCATATTGCAATATACAGAATATCACAAGAAAACAAAAAAAATGCAATGTCAGTTTTTCCAATATTGTGCTGGCCTAGTTCGCTTTTGATCAAAGTCAAGTCATAAGACAATATCTGCTCTTTTGTCTATCGACACAAATATGGTATGGACAGAAAGCAGTTTCTCCTAGAGAATTTTTCCAATCTAATCAGAGGTATTAGGGGTGCTAGGACCACAAGCCAAAAAATGAAACCATGAGTTTACTAAATACATAATTTTGGTTGATAGCTGGCTGGAGAAAAAGTGGCTGGAGAAAAAGTGAATAAGAGCTTTGTCTCAACTCCCGGTCGAGGTAATGTCAGGTCCAGAGCAACGCCTGTAGCCAGTCAGCAGTGTACAAAACTACTAGTTTAGGGTGCCAAAGTTAACACTCTGGGCACCAATTACGTGGCTGTTACTAGACAAAAATGAAAAATACTGCCCCCATTTTTTCCTGTTCAAAGCTTCAGGCGTCAGGATTAGCAAACACCCAGTATGGCATGCTAAAACATATATGGTGCAAGTTTTAAATCAATGCGAGAAAACTCTTTCCAAAAACTAAACATTAAACAGACAATAAGACAAAGACCAGCTTTGGTGATTATTTAGGATTGTGTTCTAATTCACATATAAATAATTTGTTTGGTTTTAGCGGCATTTTCATTATTCTCATTGTTGTGGCACTTCCTCTATAGGGAAAGCTCCGTATATATTGGAATGTCATTTTGCTAGACTATCATTATCTTATCTTGAAGGTTTTATATATGCAGTGCTATTGGTTAAATGCTTGGTTGTGACAGGCTCGATGCCAACACAGTTTGTGCTGTCTGGTTGTTTTGTTATGTTTTATTCTGTCTGCTGTTTTGTCGGTAATGTTAAATGCACACATTCCTCAACATGATGGTAAGAGTATGAATAAAAACATTATCTCCACTGTTATACGGACTCTACTCTTATTCTTACACACCTTACTCACACATTAAAACAAATGTCTGAAAATAAATCTCTTGTCCTATATTGCACACCATCTCTCGTTCTGTAAAAAAAAAAAATAATAGAAATAGCTGCAGCCAGTCAATGTGTTACTCATGCAGAAAAGGTGTGTGTTTGAGTGAAATTACTCACTGCTAAGCCCAAAACCCTGCCGAGAGAGGAAGAGAGAGAGGAAGAGGTGGGGGGAGAGGGAAAGAAGGAGAGAGGTGTTTTGCCTGGATGCTATTTTAATGCAGGACAGTGGACAAGAATAACTTCAGCACTATTAATAGCCCAGACAGCAGAGTGTCACTACTGCACTTTACCTCCTACTGACTTTCTAATGCAGCCACACACACACACACATACACACACAAACACACACACACACACACACACACCAGAGCAGTGCTACCTCCTACTGAAAGTTTTGGTACGTGTGTTCTCAGCACCCAGGAAATGGAGTGATGATCTTCATTAAGACAATCAAATAACTGACCATTTGGCATCATATTTTAATCCACGATTAATTCATATAATATTTAGTTTATGTCTTCAATGTATGAACAAGACATTACAAACTTTCCTCCTCACTCATTTCATGCAGAGTTAGTCAGTATGGAAAAAAGACAGGATTGTTGAATGAAGCGGTATGGATGTGATTTTGGAGTGAGAGAGAACGCAGACACACTGGCTTTTTGTAAATCATGCTGGTCCGCTACCACTTCACACCACTGACCTATTTGTGGTCACTCATGTTGACCATTTCTGTTTATTCAACTGAGGAAACTGAATAGCATACTGGGAAAACACCTCCACTTCACAGACAGAATGCTGTGGTGTTGATTTCCTATCTAGGCAGGAATGATATAGCTAACTTGGTTAGATAACGCAGCAATACCTACCATCACTTATTATGTTATAATAGTGTTCTGTATTATAACATACAGAGGTAACATACAGCTCTAATCCTTTCTTCATGTTTCTCCTCTTCCATTCTGTTCCATATCAACACAAAGCAACAGAAATAGTAACAGGGCATTCAAAAAACTCCTAATGCTACTTTAAACTACATTTTAAGTGACATACACAAAGACTTGATTATCTGAGTCAATTTAACCTAAGGACTAATTCAACACACATACAATGTACAGCAATAAAAGAGCAACTAAATCAATGGCAGACCACTCCCAAACAAAAACATTTGCCTGCATAAAGAGAGGGCAGTTCAGAAGAAAGCTGGTGTGTGTGTGTGTGTGTGTGTGTGTGTGTGTGTGTGTGTGTGTGTGTATGAGAGTGAGAAGGAAAAAAGAGAAAGAGAAAGGCAGAGTAGTTTCTCTAAAATATTTTTGCTTGCAAATAACACCATAATAATATTTTACAGTACATATACAGGACACTGTAATGCTAATGAAAACTGAATCCTCAACGATTTCCACACAACGGCAACACAATTTACTCAAAGTTATTTAATCTAATCTGATTTACACCAGTAAGCATGTGTGTACACTGCAAATGTTGTAGACTCTTGGCTCTGAGGATTAAAGGATTCTGTAATTACAGCTTAAAGGCTGAACCAGTGTTAAGATAAAGTATCTGCTATCAAAGCAACACACACACATACACGTTAGCAGGAACATGCACACACACTGGAGTATCTGTGCTGCAGGAAACGTTACAAAGCATTACTGCAAAAAAAGGAGAAGAAAACAAACATTTCAGGTCTTCAAGTTCATATGGAATTCCTATGAGAGATGGAGGGAGAGAGAGAGAGAGAGAGGGACAGAGACAGACAGAGACAGAGACAGACACAGAGACAGTGAAAAGAGAATGGGAGAAGGCGAGGCAGAGAAAGAGAAGAGAAGAAGGGAGAGAGAGGGAGAGAGAGACAGAGACAGACAAAAAAGAGCAAAAGAGCAAGCGTAAGACAGAAAGAGAAGGAAAGGGAAATAAAGAGAGAGAGAAACAAAACAGAGAGAGACAGGAAGAGACAGACAAAAAGACAAGAGAGAGAAAGAGTGAGAGACAGAGAGAGACAGAAAGAGAAAAAGAGAGAAAGAGAGAAAAAGAGAGAAAGAAACAGAAAAAAGACAAGAGAGAGAGAAAAAAAACTGTGGAAAAAAAGAGGGAAAGAGAGAGTAGTAGAAGTGAGGGAGTTTCTGCACCCAAACTTCTAAATGAGTCTAAATTTAGAAGAGACTCTATTTGGGTGATTCATAGAAGAATGAGTCATCCAGTGAGGCGTGGGAGGAAAGAGAGGGAGAGAGAGAGAGAGAGAGAGAGAGAGAGAAGGAGTTCCCTGCAGTACAGCATTGGTATGCTGGTTTGTTTGGGTTGTTACAGTGAAGTTCATATTTACTGATTCAAGACATGCACCATGGATTCCCCCTTTGCGCTCCCCCACAGCTCTCACACACACACTGCAATACAGCACATAACCACTGTGCATAAACTTTCTGTTCACGTATTATTAACTCATTAACATAGGTCTTCAAATCACTCCCAACATCTCTAAACAGAGTAAAAAATAAGGGCGGAGACTAAAGGGGGGATGTAGGAGAGACAGAGTGTGCCAGTGGGAAGAAAAGATATAACAGAGAAAGAGAGTGAGAAAAGAGCTCTTATGTGTTTATGTGAGTTGCGCTGTAACATATCGAGAGCTTCACTATAAAAATCCAGCCTGTGTTCAAAATAGCCGACTTCATACTGCTTATGTAATGATTTTGCCCTGAAGTAGTAAATTGTGTACGGTAAGTAACCAACATGAATTTCTCCAGCAAAAATGTCCAAACATTCCAGTGCAGCATATCACAAAGCACCCAGAGCTTTCTTTGCGACATGCTGCATCCCAAAATGCCACACCATCATTTCAGCAGGGAGTAGTAACATGATCTCCTCATATAGATACAGAAATGAAATGAAAGAAGATAGCTTGTCCAAATGCTACTGCAGTCAATGCAATAATGAAGCCCCATCAGTTTGTTTATTGTGTATGCTTAAGAAAACAATCTTTCTGCAGAGATAACATGGTAAATAGTTTATTTCGGCAAACAATCCACAGAGCATTTGGTTTCCAACACTCATGTTACAGCACAGCTCAAACTAACACATATTACCAACTATGAATGTAATGAAAATAGTGGACTCGCTTTTTAGCAATGCAGAAAAACAGTCACCTCTGAAAACCATACATATTTACCACACAAAGGCATTGGAGACACTCTCTACTCACTCATACTATCATATAATATCATATAGTGTATATATAATATATATATATATATATAATTATACAGTTTATATGATATCAGTGTGTGTGCTGTTAATAAGCTGAAAAGTAACTAGCAGTGGTTGTTGTGGAGTGATTGGAGGGCTGAGGACAATGGGGCGGGTCTTGAGATCAGTCTGATTGGCTCCTTCCCTGATGTTGGCAGTCTGATCACGTCCCTACCTTATGGTACAGCACATGGCCTTTGTCTCAAAGCAGATCCTATACTGTACACTTCTATCAGGAATAGCATGCAGTATACAGTATATACTGGTGCAGCATACAGTAAAGAGCATCATATTTGGAACACAAGTGTTGTTAGACTGCCAGCACACACACACACACACACACACCCAAACACGCACACACACACACACACACACACGCACACACACACACACACACACACACACACACACACACACACACACACACACACACACACGTAAGCATGCACAGGAACCTGTTTGGGTAAGTTAATTGTAGACAAGACAGTCTTCCATGCTTCACTGAGGCGAAACATATTGGCTTCACTGTCAAAGAGCTTTCTTCTGCTATCATCTCACACACACACAAACACACTGACACACTCATATGAACACAAAGACAAAGACGAAAAGCAACAAGCCACTCCGCATTAAAGAGAAATTCCACAGCATTTTAAAAATATTTGCCATAATTAACCATATGAACACTAATTTAGAGTGGCTTATCATAAGAATAGCTGCAGAAAAAAAATTTACCCAGAAGAAATCAACCGACAGAAATGAAACTTGGTGGGTAAGTCTGACATCATGAGACACGCAAATAATTTTCATGCTTGAAAGCCACACATGTGACGCAAGCAAGTACAGGCCCTATTGCTGTACCTGACTGACCCAACAGCCATAATTGCGGACATTCAGCAAGCAGTGATGCACTCCATGAGTCCTCCTTTTAGTGGCTGCACCATTGGAAAACGGCTACACGACGCAGGACTACATGCACGTAGACCATTACAATGACTGCAACATCACCAAAGACTACAATGACATCATTGCCAGTGTGTCATGTAGTGATGCAGTGACGAGTCCCACTTTTGTCTTGGCAGAGATGACCAACGAATACGTGTGTGGCGGCACCGTGGTCAGCGCCAAGATGAACAGTTTGTTGTCTCGCGTCAGAATATTCAAGATGCTTGGTATGGATTATTGCAGGACACCATTAGGAACCTCTATAACTCTATGCCGAGACCTCTTGCATGTTGCATTAGCAAACAAGGCAAGCCTACGCCATACTGAGGGACACTACTTTTATATGTGAAGCTCAATAAAGCGTGTAAAAGTAAGTAATGATTAAGTAAGTTGTTGTGACTAAACCCTCCAAATATCTCTAAAATAATAATTTCACGGTATAAGGAAAAAAAAACTTTATTTTTTTAACTCTTTGAATTGAAGTTAATCAAACAACATTTATTTGCATTGGTCATGGAATTTTAACATGTAAAGAGAAACTTATATTTTCTTTGACTACTTCTGGACAACCTGCATGTTCCTCTCCGCAAAGAATGGGTTTTAAAAATACATTTTAGGTTCAAATCTTACCTCAAACTATAGTAAACCAGTGTCTCAGACATCATATCATAATCCAACTAGGGGTGTAACAATTTCAAAACCAAGACTCAAACAATGACACAAACATATTTGGTCTCATAAACCGCCCCCATCTTAAAAAAACAAACTGCTGCCATCGCTGCTGGTGCAATCTGATGTGCGGTCGTTGTGGTAATGTATGCAAAGTTAAGTTAATCTACCATGTTCTTTAGAGTTCTTCTCTTTAGTGTTCCAAAAAATCAGTGATTTAAACCCCCATTGGTTCTCAGACACCCCATTACTTCTGCTTATATGTGCTAGAAATGAAAGAAGTTGTACATCTATTCCTTTACCTCTAGAGTTAAACTGTGTGACATTGATTAATGTGACAGTGGACCATTTTACAACCTTGTAGCTACAAGACAGCACAGATACCAGATGCAAGATTTGACCATATATGGGCTTCCTTCATTTTCATTCTTTAGACATTTATTTACAACACAATTGGGTATAACCGATAGATTCAAACTTACGTGTTGACCATTGAAATGAACCAACACCGTTTTTGGGTATCATTAAATTATGAGCAATCCTTGTCTCTCCTGTGGCGATCTCTGGGTTTTTACCAGGAGCTTCTCCACAGCAGTGACTCTTAAATCTTGTGACCTTGTTGGTTTCTTGCATTTACAGAGCCTTTACACCCTTTAGATGTCATCACTGTACACAATTCTAACTTTGTAAATTTGTCTACGATGAAGCATTTCACATCACCTACTCTGTTTTTGACTTTGTTTACATCTTAATGATTTTATTATGCAGTTACTGATTGGACATTTGCAGTGGAATTTCCCTTTAATGCTGAGAATGTTCACTCAAGAGCTGTCCACAGGGTGGGGTGCTGAAATAGGGGAACTGCCCAGAGTGCTGAAATCACAACTCTCTCTGCCTTGTGACCCCACTAAGTGCAGCAGTAAAACTACACAACCATATTGTGGGTTCTATAGTTCATAACCTAAAGAGGCTTAATGACCTACTCTTGTTCTGCCTACAATTTTTTGATTGCTGACTGGAATTATAGTTATTAATTTCTCATCCATTTTAAATTATTTATTTTGTATGTGTCTGAAAGTTCACATTATTAGAACAAACAGAATGACTAGTTTGTTCTTGTAATTAAGCTAATATTATATGGTGATACATTTATTATTCATTCATCAGCATATATAAGAAACAGAACTAACATGCTTTGACAGCTGACAAGTTTGGAATCACTTCTCACATTAATAATAACTATTTTTAATAAAATTTTATCATATACAGTGTAGATTGCAATACTATGAGTTTTTTTTATTATTATTGCTAGGTAGTGCACTTATGCTTTATATATGTCTGTGTATTGTTCTCTCTACGTATCAGCACCGACCCTTGCTCGGGCAGTGTCTGAGCTCATGGCGAGTTTTGACTCTAACCTTCTTATACTAGCTGGGAAACATTATCCAACGGAACACTAAGCATGGTTGTAAGTCACTCTGGATAAGAGTGTCTGCTAAATGCCTTTAATGTAAATGTATTATATCTTCATGTTTAATATTTTTTAGCTTTCTCAGTCGTTATGAAAGCTTCTACAGCTTTGTTCACTATTCACTACCGCTTTGTTATTGAAACAATGTTTATAGCGATCAGAAAGGGAGTCACAGATTGCCAAACACTTGTTGATCTTTCATTAGGTTCATATGAGTTTAATAAACACAATATTGTACTAAACAAAGAAATAAAGAAGAGTGTGAGAGAGTTAAGCTTCCTTTTAACATTAAAACAACTATTATTTTAAAGTAATAAGATTATTATTAATTTGTAGAAATCTTCCCTCAGTATATCCTCAACTGAGAGAACTGAACTGGGAAAAGTTAATATCGGATTGTTGATTATTTATCTGTAGTTTGCATATTTGAATATCATTTTAAGACCTTCAGCTGATTTAAGAGAGAGGGGATAACACTGTTTGACTTCAATGCCTTTGCTTGATCTGTCTGTCTAAAATAGATGGGGGGATCTGAAATATGAAAGAAAGAGCTCTACTATGTGCCAAATTGGTCCAACAGCAATATTTTCTGATTGATTTTATCCCTATTGCTAAAAATTTGTTATGCTGAATCTGTCAACAGCAGTTGTGACAAAAAGTACATGTGGGTATGGACATCCTACCAGCGAGAACTGTTAAACATCTATAGGATAATTCATGTCATCTAATTTTCTTTTCTTTTCTTTTTTTCACATTCATTTAAAACGAACTTAATACCGGCTCAGATGGGTGCAAGCTGATGTAACCAGAGGAGAACACCATCAAAGCATCAGTCAGGGTTTAAAAAGAAGTCTGCAGGCAGAGATTTAAAAAATGACAGGCACTTGTATAATGTGAATGTGAAGGATTGCGGGATTACAATGAGGAAAAGACGTTTCCTAAAGGAACAATAAGAGCAATTACAATTAAGTGTTGTCCAGAAAGATTGGCTGTTGCTACGTTACGCACTTTATTCCCTGCAAAGTCTGCACAGTCAATGTTCTTTTCCAATCCACTTCAAGAAAATGAATTTATCAAAAGATCCCCTTCTCTTTCCTCTCTCTCTCTCACACACACACACACACACACACGCACACCTTCTTCTGTGCTACAATTCAGCTGTTACAGAGTTCTGAAGGAACTCTTTGCGTTGTTTAGTGAAATTAGCACTTTGGATCTAAAGTCTTGCTCAAGGGTAATACATCACTTTCTTCCATTTAACCTGGCCCTAACAGTGAGCTGTCGTACGAGTCCGTATAGCATTGGTCAGATGCTAGTGCTCATAAAAGTGTATTGGAACATTTCATATATCTCACTCACAATGCATATAACTGCACTGGAACTGCAATTAAAGGAACTAGTACAGGGAGAAGACAGTAAGACAGAAACAAGAGCAGAAACAAGAATCAAACTGGAACCTACATACAGATGTGGCGCTACATGCGTGTGTGCATGCGTGCATGTCTGTATGGGTGTTTGTTTCATTACTCACCCAGACGAGGGTCATACTGTCTCATCTGCACCTCCTCCACACACTCCGCAGGGAACCAGCCGGTTCTGCCTTTCACCGTGCCCTCCCAAAACCCCCCCTCACCTATACTTAATACTAAAAGAGAGAGAGAGAGAGAGAGAGAGAGAGAGAGAGAGAGAGTCAAACAATAAGTAATCTGTGTGTACTCAGAGAAAAAGAACAAACAATCATGAGGCTTTATTAAAGGAATTCTTTTCATGCTGGAGTAAACGTAACATCAGTAAAAGACACTTTCAACTCAAGAAACACGTGTACGAATTGCAAAACTGTGAAGCTGAGGATGGATTACTGCTAATGTCTAGGATCACTTACAGCACAGATGGTGAGGGGTTGGGGTCTAGAATACACCTAGACGTACTGTGGCTCATTTTCACCTGTCTGTAATTGTGCTGTTACTTGCATTAGTAGCAGAGCTGCTCTAAGTGTGGCCAAAGCAAAATGTAACTTTACTTGTATATTTACTTGTTTACAGCACTTTGAGATGCGACTAAAATGGAAAGTGCTATATATGAGTGCTGTTACTACATCAGATCCAGATCCAGTCATGCCAGGAATAATGAGTGTCGCATGTAGTAGCAGCAGTAACGTGAGAAACTTCAGTGCTGTGGGGCTACCAGTTATTTGGGAGAAGGTGGATACTGTTCTCTATCAGGTACAATTGTCAGTTACACTGATTCAAAAATACTATTGGGGAATTACAGATGCGTAAAATAGCAGGTTATCCTAATCTAGCCTTTGCTGTCCATCAACCCTAGTGCCTGTGACAAAGCACAGCTCTGTAAAACCCATAATCCATCTCTGTTAGAGCATGCAAGGTGGTTCATGTTTCAGATTTAGCAGTATCAGATCCGTCTAGCTGGGTCTCAAAGGCTGTGTTCAGACTACAGACAGATAGGATTTGTTTCTCAAATCAAATCTTTTAAGATGACTGTCTGCACTGGTATTTGTAAGTGATTAGATCAGATTTGTGTGTCCAGACATCACCAGCCTATCTGCATGAGTTGCTGTGGTAATGACGTAGGTGTCAGTAGCTAAGCAGCCAAGCCTGTGATGTGGCTTTCAAATGTGGAAGCAGGAGAGATGAAGGTGCATCATTCACCCACCAAACAATTACTCTGTCAAGGCACGATACACAACACTTCGGAGCTCTTCTTGAATTCCAGCACTCTCGATTTCACTTCATTGCTTGTCGTGTTCAGAGTGACACAAAAGACACTGAAAAAAAATCTGATCCGTATCTTTTAGATCTTTTAGGCAATGTCCGGAACATGGCTGCCATCTTGAAAGCCGCCATATTGGATCAAGGGCAATTTTTTCCAATGGGAAGGAGGTCATGTAGCATCTCAAAGAAGACCAGAATTTTCTCAGAAATCAATTGCCACACTCAGATTTGCAATATCATTTTCCCTTTCATTTCTGAAATACTTCAGACTTTTGTCAGTACAGCAAACACATGCTTTAATGAGATTTTAATGCAGATTTCAGGTGGCTTGTGTGTGAACAGCGCTGCCTGCTGGAAGACTATCAGACTACCCGTAATAATTCCGCTAACCACCGGGATATTTAAACAGTACACAAAATACTGTTGAAATTAGTTCTGTGTTAGACTAAACACGCTCTGGATCTCATACAGGAAGGTGAATGTACTTGTTCATAATGATGGATATTTGTGAACATGTGCCACTTGGTCCACAGGCTCTGCACTTTAGGTGGCCAAAATGTGAATCGTTGTGGTCAGGGCCAAGGGAAAATAGGCAATGTCACTCACACACACACACACACACACACTAACATACACCCAAATACATTCTCCTGAATCAAGCGCTGTCCTTCGGCTTTGTAGTTGCTAGGATACCACAGTCACAAGGTATGAGTGTATAAATGTGTGTGTATGTATGTATGTGTGTGTGTGTGTGTGTCCATATGTGTGTGTTTAATTTGTTTATCGAATGCAAAGACGGGTGTGCAGTTTTCTTTACGTCCCATTAGATTCATAGATCAAGAAGCCACACTTAGCATAGCAGCAATCATGCACGCTCCCACAAACACTCATTCACTCCCTTTCTCTCTCTCTCACACACACACACACATATACAGGTCACGTTTACACACAGCAAAGTGAGAGCTGAAAAGAGCACAAAGGTCAGTGGCTATCTTCATTTACACAATGCAGTGCATGAGCTAAGCCACAGTCCAGCACTACTTGGTTCTTCGGGTCTTGGTTCTGTGTGCACTGGAGTGCTATTCGGGCTCTTGTAGTGTAATCTGTGATGAGAGTGGGGCTTTTCACTACACACCCTGCATTGATGAGCTGTAAGAAGAGTCACAACCCTTCATCGACCCTCCTCCTTTGTTCCCCTATAGAGAACAACCCAATAACACACACACATTCTCTCTCTCTCTCTCTCTCTTCCACTTAGCAAGCATATAATATATTGTCTCCTAATCTGTGCTGTGATGCTGCTCTGCAACAAAACATCGAAAACAAATACTTCAAAGTGAAGAGGAATATGTCTTTAATCTGAAATATTATGTCTAGGATTTCTGGAGTCTGATGATATCTGGCACACCAAACGCAATTTGTTGAAAAGCCAAAATGTGACATCATTGTACTTTCCTTCATTTGATTTCTGCAAACTTTTACAGGCGACATAAACCCACTGCACCAATCACTGCTTTCTCTGGCACTGGCATGGCGACAACCAAGATGACCGATTGGCTGTGTCACCACAAAAAACACGTCACAAGGATTAGCTTGTTTGTTTCTTCAGCACGTGTGAAACTCTTCCAAAATGGAAAGTAGGCCACGAATCATCGTTTGGCAGTTTTGTGAGGAAAGTAAAGGAGATTTTTTTCTGATAGACATTCTGCCTGCAAAATTTCCAAAAATCATGATGCATCTGCCATGTATAGTCTTGATTTGGAAAATGTGTGTTTATTTTTGTATTTTTAATTATAATAATTTTTTAATGAGTGCATTATAATGAATCTTTTTCTCATTTATGGAAATTCAATTCTGATACTGATAACATTTAATATATCGCAGTTTTTTCTAAACATATTATAGTAATACAGTAAATATTTTAATATCACTGCTGTCTAAACAAAACCTTTTTGAAAACAATGATTAGATCAAAAGAAATGCCTCAAAATTACTTGGAAAAAATCATGTTACATAAATATAAAATAGATTTCTTCCTGAAAAGTTATTGTTTTGGAGAGACAAGATCTTGTTCCAACAGCAGCAATATTTAGATTCACTTTGATAAAGTTAATAAACCCATGCTGCCTGTGTACTGCTTATCTATGATAGATATTGGTCCCATTTTATTTGCCTCGTAGAGATAAGTGTTGGCATTAGGCCCAGGATTAAGTTTAAAAGTAGAATATTATAGCATATACTGTAAGATTACCCAGATACTGAAAAACCCTCATGAACCCTCATGAACCAACAGGCTATATTACTTCCTACATACAGTTCTGTAAAGTCAAATTGTCACCTAACAACAAGCCCTGGCTCCCAAAAGACCTGAAACTATGTCTTAATAATAAGTAGCTTTTCTTAGAAGAGACACTGAAGGGGTCTCTTAGGGGACACTAAAAAAGTTTAAGAGAGAGAGCAAAAACGGATGTTAACAATAAGGCTTACACAGAAAATCCTAGACATGGAAGGGGCTTGAGACAGTGATTGGCACGACACCTAAAAGACAAGATCATGTTCATGGCCTTGCGGTCAGTGCTTGCTTTGTGAATGAATCTCAGTTTTATGGAATAGCCCATTACACATTTTTTAAAGATAGAGCAATGTCATTTGTGGCAGTGTACCCAGAAATTGCACAGTTCAGCTGTCAGGTTGGCTGTGAGGTTGGCCTCCGCAGATTAAGCTTCCCGAAACCTGGACAAGGTGGCCTTAGGGTGGAGGTGTTCTTAGGGTGTGCTCTATCTATCCAGCTAATGGCTGATTTAACCAAATTAGTTCAACTTGTAGTAAACACCTAACTGTCCTATGGCTCTGAAGTTCTGAAGGACCTTTGGCCACAAGTTCTAACACCCGGACAGGTTTGTCAGTAAACATCTCACCTCACGTCATTTCATAGCAGACCAGGGTGCAGCTGGGGCTGTAGATACAACTTTAACTATAGTGAACATGGTAGCCAGGCATTGTATAGGATTAGTGATTTCAGTTCAGCTTTTAATACGATACAGAACTACATGCCTTTAGAACAGCTTTCGAATCTAGAAATGACCGTGGGCCCTTGCACTAAGTTAAGGACTTTCTAATGGGCCGTCCACAAAGAGTCAGTATTAATAGGGTACTCCCTGATGAGACTGTTTTAAGCACAGGGACACCCCAGGGATGTGTTTTATCAGCATTATTATTTCCTGTGTACACTAATGAGATGTAGCTGCAGAAGAGCAGTTATTAGTTCTTTAAATACCTCTGATGACGTGCCTATAGTTGGCCAGTTTTATAAGCATGATGATGCCTTTGATTACTTTAATCAGGTTAGAACACTGGGGCAAATTCAGCTCTCTGTTTAATGAATGTGGAAAAAAAAACAAGCAAACAAAAAAAAACCTTTTTTTTAAAGCATGCAGACCTCTTCCCACCTCGTATACTTTGTGACCAACCTGTGAAGATTGTGAGTTGTTTCAGATATTTAGGAACATACACTCATCATCAAAAGACTAGTTGTACCTAGAAGGAAGTGTTGGATTGCAATGCTATTCAGAAGGATGATGATATGGCTGATATGGGCAATATTTATTAAGCTACTCATACAGAAGTAGTGTCTCTCAGTATGACGTTGGGCTGTCATGTATGTTAATGTAACATGCCAGACGTCTCGCCATGGAGTTGTAGAGGTTCCTAATGGTGTTCTGCGATAATCCACTGGATATTCTCACACAGTTCCTGCAGATTTAGGAGTGGAGGTGGAGTGACACCAGGCCTACTGAACATGTGAAATGTGACAACAATGTTTGTGTTCAAGACGTGTTCATCTTGGTGCTGACCTTGGTGCTCCACACATGAATTTGTTGGTAACCCTAACCTGCTGACATTCTGAGTCACTTCATAACAGTCTGGCACAACAACATTGCAATCTTTGGCGAAGTTGACGTGGTGTTAAGGGCAGTCGTCGCAATGTTCTGCGTGCATGTAGTCCTGTGTTAAGCAATCGTCTAACCAATGGTGCCGGCCCTAACAGGATGACTCATGGAGGGCATCACTGCTCGCTGAATCTCCGCAATCGTGACTCAGTCAGGTAGAGCAATAAGGCTTGTCCATGCTGGTGTCATATGCACTGCAGAGCGTGAAACTTAAACCATTCGCATGTCTCACAATGTCAAACCTACCCACTAAGTTTCATTCCTGTTGGTTTATTCTTTCTGAGTGCAACTTATTGTGATGATGAGTGTATAAGGATCATCAGTTAAGATTTTACATGTAAACATTGTTTAGTTAATTAAAAGGGTTTGGTTTTAGTAAATATATTTTGGATAAAGTGTGTAAAAAAGAGCCTCCTTGTGTTTAATCTTCTATAAGCCTTCTCGACCAATATCAGGCAATCTTGATTAAGGGTTTGTGAGCCTTTTTATAAATCACAAACACTCAAACTGACGAATGCATGCTCTTTGGTCAAAATAGTACAGCTGTATAATTTATCAACACTGTAATTTGCTGTTATGTTCAAATCCCACCCACCTGTACAAAGCAAGCCAGTGACCCTGATACCCATACAAATAAATATTTTCTTCACTTGCTTACAACAACCTCGTTCTCTAACTCCTTTTGCACCTCCGCTAGCATATGATCATTTTTTAATTTGCTAATTTTTCATCTAAATGCAACCAATTACGGCACAGGTTTTAATCAGGAGATATGACATTCTGCGTAGCAAATTAGCTGGCTTTAGGAGGTAATCTAGCCTGAGGGATAACCATTTAATTATCACATTAGTCCTACTGTTAACGGAGAACGGCTGTGCATTTTGCTGTTAGCTGAGTTCATCTCTGCCTCTCTCTCTCTCTCGCTCTTTTTCTCTAATACACACACACACACATCCACACCGTAGCACCTTATCCTTGTTATCCTCAAAGAATATTTCACACCACCATACATGAACTAATGGCTGTGAAAGCTGCACAGTACAGGTTCCATACGACTACAGCCAAAGATCACTCAGTCCACAGAAGCGTGCAGAGACAAGATCCAAACACAAACACCTCTCATTAGTCTGGCTCCTCTCTCTGACACACTCTGTCTGCTGAGACATGCCTTTTAAATGTTTTATATTGCTGTGTGGGTGAGTGGCTACAGGAACTGTTCTTCATCGTGACTGACAGCAGAGAAACTCACTTCACTTCTACTGCACAAGCCATCCATCCTACTTTAGCTGCAGTCACTGCAGCCTACCCACAAAGAACACCAGTACTTCTAATAGGATTCACATTGTCACTTTCGGAACAAAAGCCTGTGCATCAAAAATTATAACTTCATAGGAAAAGGCAAAAACCGAAGATGACTTTTAATTAAACTCTGAAATCTTTTATCTCTTAAGCCACCATGACAACTTCAACTAGGACTGAACTTACAATAATAGCTATTACAGAACACGCCAATCTGCCACTTCGTTAAGTACACCTCCCTTGTTTCTGCACACCTTGTCTGTTTTATCAGCTCTGCTTACCATACAGGTGCACTTTGTAGTTCTACAATAACATTTACATTATTACAATTACATTATTGTCTATCTATTTCTCTGCATACTTTCTTAGACCCCTTTCACACTGTTCTTCAGTGGTCAGGACCCCCACAGAGCAGGCATTATTTGGGTGATGAATCATTCTCAGCACTGCAGCGACACTGATGGGTTAATAGTGTGTTAATGTGTGTTGCACATGGTGCACTGGTACGAGTGAACCAGACACCAAAGTGCTGCTACTGTTAGGGCTGCTACTGTCTGAAACTCTCTGTGACTTTAAGCCCTGCCTCCTGAAGTGTGTCCTGAATAGTCAGCTTGCCTACCGCACTGACAGTATGTACACTCATCGTCAAAAAGATAGCTGCAACAGAAGGAAGAGTCGGATTGAAATGCTATTCGAAAGGAAGATAAAGCTTACCAGGAACAATAAATGATGATTGGTAAATTTGGGCAATATTTATTGGGCTACACATACAGAAGTAGCCAAACAAAAGACTTTGGATGTGAAACTCCATAAGTGCGTTCCTCGGAT
Source organism: Semaprochilodus insignis (assembly GCA_034552555.1). NCBI lineage: Eukaryota > Metazoa > Chordata > Actinopteri > Characiformes > Prochilodontidae > Semaprochilodus > Semaprochilodus insignis. The sequence goes on along the minus strand of CM067486.1, from coordinate 23,500,484 downwards.
AGACAAGCCACAGATGTGATCCCCCTGTCATTGTGCAACAGAGGCTGTTAAAGAGAAGGGATCAAAACTATAAAATATACTTTACAGTTATACAGTAAATGTAAACAGCTTTACTCTCCTCCACTGCAGCACTAATTAATTTAAGTAGCAATGTAGCATCGCTAGCAAATGCGCTTTATTTAATTCCAAGTAGCTTAGTCAGTATGGAATCAGACTATGTATTGGTGAGTATTAAAATATGTACATGTCTTAGGACTCATTCTGACAAAATGGTATTGATACATGCCTAACTGCTAACTAGTTGTACTCTGTACTTATCATACTCCTCAGTTTCTGTAGCATATTCAGCTTCTTCATTACTGACATATAAAAGCATTTGTAGTTTTCCAGCAAGAATACTAAGGAAAAACTTGTTTTTTGAATATTGTGTTCAAAGCCACTAGCGAGCTAGAATGAGCTAGCTCTATACCAGTGATCTACGTGTGGGAGAGTCTCTAAAGCTAAACCCCTATGTAAAATGCCTGCCTGACATTAATCTGTACACACTGGCAGCTCAGTGCTTGTAAAATTGTTCAAGTTTAAAACACAGGTCTTGAATAATATGATGTTAATGTGATGCAAGTTCATTCCAAGTCACTTTAGACTGTTTCTATTAGTTCATTAATCATAAAATGGTAATACAGAGTAAAGGACAGCTGTCTTCGTGTTTCAGTTTTGCTCTGTATGTTGTGCAGCATGTAGCTAGAGGCTGCAGTGGCAAATGGGCTTTGTGCTTTTAACTGGTCCTGTTTTGATGTGAAACTACATAACAGTAGGGTCCATTATGCTGTCTGTCAGGTCTGAATGTTTATGTGAGTAGTAGTCCAGAGCAGTGCCTGATGGTCCTCTCCCGCACTGACGTGTGCTCGGCATGACTACCGTATTGGAAACTGGCATCCGCTCACCCTGGCCAAATGGCACCAAGGGAAAAAGTGCTGGCCAAACTCCCAGCGTTAGTGCCCAGCCATCACCCAGCAACCCAGGCCAAGCTTGTGACAGAGGAAGCACTGTTATAGCACAAGTGAGTGTGTGTGCGCATGTGGCCCTAAAGATGCTGAGTTAATCCTGTGACATGCTATGCTCATGCGATTTTAGGACACGAATAGACATGCTCAAATAGTAACACATGCTCGAACACACTGAGCGTTTCCACAGTAAGAACTGGAGATTAGATGTCATCGTGATGAAATGACTCTGAGGAGCAAAACGTGGAATTTCAAACTGAGAGTATATGGTTCATGAATACAAATTATATGAAATCAAACTTTTTAAAGGACCCTTAACACACCAAGCTTTATCCATGACAGCAAAAGGATAGCGGACCACTGTTGGCCCACTAACGGCAAAGTTGGCGGTCCACTGGTGTTCTGCTCTGCGTTTTCTGGGTGCCCCGCTGGTGGTTAAGCATCATATCAGGCAAAATACCACTTTTCATTGCTCATTTTCCAAGGAGACGTCCAATTTACTTATTCTTCATTCATTTCTTACTTTCATTATCCTGTAAAATGGGTCAATAAACTATTTTGTGTCAGGAACAACATTTTCAACTAAATCATTTTATATCTAGTCCCAATTTTTCTTTCAGTTGTTTGTAATATTTATTGTAGTCTGTTTTCTAAAATTAAAGGCTACATATTTTAAAGGTACATATTTAAAATCTCTTTAAGGAGTTTAAAAACTAGTTTACTACACAGGACAGCAGTTTGTAAACTTTGTAAAAGTATTAAAACATACCTTTCAATCCTTGGTCCGTATGATGTTTTCATGATTTCACATAAAAACAATGCATTTTCATTTATTCACCTATTCAGCTTACATCTGCTTAGCCCCGCCGACTCATACTGAAGTTATAAAGAGTGTTTCAGCCAGAACTGCTTTTTGCACAATGATGCACAATGCCCCGTAGCCAATCACAGCAAAGGTCACTTAGATTAACTTCTTAAAGTGGTAATATTAAAAACACGTAAATGTCATAAGTGAGCTTATAAGTGAGGATATTACACTCTGTAATCAACTGATGCTCCTTTTTGCTTCTACCAACTTATTTTGCTTTGATTGCTGACCTACGTTTATTTGTGGATGGGCTTGAGAAGAAGGTGAGACCTTCGACTAATGTAATTAATAATGCACAGTATGAAGTCCATAGGTGTTGTTCTCACTGTAAGCCATTGTTCAGATGTACATCATGTGCCAAAGGCTGCTGTTTAAAAAGACTATTAGTATGAAAAGACAAGGCCAAATGACATGAGGAGTACCTAAAAAGCACTCAGGCAGAGAGATGAAAGCGAGTGTGAGAATTAGAGCGAAAGTAGAGACTGCGAGTGAGAAAGTACAAGGAGGTGTTAGAGGGTGAGAGACAGACAAAACAGAACAATGAGAAAGAAAGAGAGAGAGAGAGAGAGAGAGGAGGGGAGAGGAAGAGAAATAGAAATAGAAATAGAGGGAGGGAAGGAAAGAAAATGAGAAAGGAGAGCATTTTAGTTCACTGATTCTACTCCATTAGAGCTCAGCGTTATTGTGGGAAGAACTGAGAGACTGAATCTTGCTCTGCTATATCATTCCCACAGACCACTTTCACACACTGTACATGTGTGAACGAGTAAGTGGTGTGTGTGTGTTTTTGTTTTTATACATTGTTGGAAAGAAACTGTCTTGCCGTGGTGGGAAAACCAGAGAAAACCACAGGCAAAAGAATACAGGTACTTACCTATGGGACCTATTATTACAACTACAGAATTATGCAAGTCAGAGACAACCATTCATATATTTAATTACCAGTCAAAAAGCCATTTTTTTAGCATCAGGAGAAAATATATTCATAAAATAACTAAACACCGTTTGATTTCTTTCCACTATATGTTTTAATGACATCTTTCATTGTTTTCAGGAACCTTGCTTTCTGTTTATTTCAAGGAAATCTTCATTGTTCATTGTCCACAAGGTCAGTCTTAGAAGTTGGTTCTGCTTTGCATGATCCAAATAATCCCAAACACATTTAATGATGTTAAGGTCTGGACTCTGAGGGCTTCTTGACTGCCATACGTCCTTTCAGACCCATAGCATTGAGTAGTCTTCTTAAAAGGAAAGGTTAGACAGAAATACCTGTGGATGTTTTCTGCAAGAATGGAGCTTGATTTTCTCTTTTCTCTCAAAGATGAAAACTCTGAGTACTGTTTATCTAGTGGTCTTTGGGTCTTGCATGGTTGTTAACAGCCACAGTTATTTTTTCTGTTTTAATAATTCTTTTAATAATGTTTAAAGTCTATTTCGTGAAACTGTTAATTTTTGCATTTGACTTTCACTTTCACTTGATGCCAGTGGGCCTTATTGTGTCTTCTAAACAATATCTTCTGATAAATGAAAATACTTAAAATACTTGGTTTAATAAATGACATCATTGAATGCATAATAAAAACATCTGCCTTACATATATACATATGGGACATACACAGTCAAGTCACATTATTATGACCAGTCCTACTTTTGATGGCAGCAGCACATAGCTCATGAAGGAAGTCAGGTTTTTGTGGCATTCTCTGAGCCCACCCTTCCCTGCAGATCACGTACACCCATACCTGCTGATTGTCTTCACTGGGGCAGATGGGACCCTCCAGCAAGACAATGCGACATGTCACAGAGCTAGAAATGTCCAACATTGGTTGGAAGAGTATGAACAAGACTTCCAAATACTATGGTGGCCCCCTAATTCCCCAGACTTCAATCCACTTGAGCATCTGTGGGACCACCTTGATCGTCGTGTTTGCTTTATGAATCCTAAACCACACACCCTCCAGCAGCTGTGGGATGCACTGCAGTCAGCATAGCTTCAGATACCTGTGATAACCTACCAGGACCTTATTGAGTAAGTCCCATCCCATCTACCTCCTGCCCGTGCTACACACGGCGATTACTCTGGATATTAGCTAGTGGTCATAACAATGTGACTCAACTTTACTATTAATGTATAATTACATAAAGGCTCGGGATGCAATGCAAAAAGCGCAACCTAAAAATGACCTTATTCTGTTACAAGCAATTGAACAAGTTTTATTTAACTCAAAAATGACTTCAGAACTGTATTTGTAACTGTGAGCATTGCCACCCCCACCCTCTTCCTGTCAGTCAAGAGATCAGGGCTGCCAGCATGCTTATTATGTGTGTGCACATGTGTTGCCTGATCTGTCAACCCTCTTATTAACTAGGCTTGTATAATAGAGTTTAAGCACAGTGAATGAACAGCTGGGTGACTGGTAGTTCACATCAATCACTCTCCAAAGTAATTGGTTTAGAGTCAGCTTCAGCACCTCTCCCGGTCCACATATAATACAACTCTGACTACTGTGGTAGATGCTCACTAGTGTCTATAATACATCTATGGGTGTAAATTAGCATGACAAATATCTGTTTCTTTATCTATAAATTATTCTTTGGTGGAAACAGTTTAGCATATTTTCTACATATTGTTGTCATTCAGCCAAGACATATTTGCTGTATCATTTTTGCTTCTTTAGTTTTGCAATGGAATTAAACAGGCTAACACAGCTAACAGGCAAAGGAAGGATATGAATGCCTAAATCATTGCATTTGCATCACACTAAGTAATCACACACATATTTGCTTATGAGGTTTCTGACATTGCATGGCAAAAGTAAAATCACAATTCAGGCTCCAAGTTGGCTTGTATGACTGTTATTAGTTAAACAGGATCTATTATGCTCATTTACAGTGTTCGTAGTTCATTTTAAGGTCTACTAGAAAAGATTTACATACTTCAATTTTCCAAAAATACAATATTTTTATTCATACTGTGCATTTGTATTCACTCTTTGTCTGAAACGCTCTGTGCCTTTAAGCCACGCCTCTCTATGAGCCCTATGTGCTCTGAATAGTTAACCGTCCGAACAGCATCCTGCCACACATTTTGCCCCCTTGTGGCGGTAGAACAAGTGGGTAGGCTTGTTTTAGCTTGACTATTTTAGGTCTCTGTGTGTTATGCAAGGGCGTGCCAAGCTTGCCTGGAGGGCGGGCAATAAGGATTGTGATACAAGATCACATCACCTTGTAACAGAGAAAAGGACTGGAATTCCAGTCCTGAGAAAAGTGGTTTCTGTGAGAGAGAGTTTCTCCCCCTGGCATGTAGTTTGGCCTTTTTATAACTTTGCAGACCATTTACATGGACAAAAAGCTACACACTCTAAAGAAAAGTGAACACCACAATAAAAAAAATGTACTACTGCCCATTTCTATAGATAATAACATGCCCTAAAGTGTCAAAGACCACATAAGCCTCCATTATGTGTTGCCTTGTAACTCCGGTACTGCAGTAAAGAAGCAAAACTCAGAAACTACATATGTCTTGACTGAACTACATCTGGGATATTTTCCTTTTGAGATACATTTTGTTTACCAAAAATTTATTATTTAGCTTCAATATTCCAAACTCTTTTTATACCTTAGAATTAAACAAGCTGTTGTTGTGTCTGTGCCTATAATACTGATACAATAAATGAGTTATGTTCTGATTGGCTGTCTATTTAAATAGCCCTAAGAGCTAAAACACTGGGTAGAACTTGAGTGTGCATGGACAGGGCTAAAATGCATTGGTGGATTCTGTCACTTCACAAGGACTATGAAATCGAAACAGGCTGTTTTTGCAGTAGAGTTTCCATATATAGACTGAAAGAAGTGGGTAGTAAATGGTATGAAACTTAATTTAATTTATTTATTATTTCAAGGACTTTAAAAAAAGCAAGTTGCACAGATTTGATTGGGCCTGGTTTCCCAGTGGCACGGCAGGGTTAAGCTCAACTATCTGAGAAAGCGCTCCAAGTCATAGCCAATGATCTTTGTACTGCATTTCAATGTTAATCCCAATCGCCTCTTAATCCGTCTACTCAGACCTCAAGCATCCTCTGGAGCTTCGTGTCAGTACTGCAACGGGTCATGTAGCAGAGGGATTCTCTAGGCAGTAGAGAAGGCTTGTGATTAAGTTTACCCGATAATGAATAGGGGAAGTGAAGGCATTGTATTGTAAAGCAATGCACATGCTCCAGAAGCTGCCACACATTCCTCATGCTCCATTAGCCGTGTATGTCACAGACTGTTTTTGGCCATATACACAGGAATTCATCAAAAAAAAATTCCAAATGAAATACACTAGGAGAAAGCAATACACGGAAATGTGATTCTACAGAAGTACATCTACAGCACAGCAATGTGCCCCTGCAGAATCTAATGACATGCTCACTTCAAAGAAGTCAGGATAACAGCACAAAGTTGCTACACAGGATTTGTAAGTGGAAGGGCTAAAGTACCTTTGGGGACTGTTTTTCAGTCATTTGACGGAGGACAGACGCTCCAATACTAAACTATGCTTAAGCATACACTACTTCTGACTTATACATGAGAGTAGCTTTGTCTGTTGAATGGTATTTTTGAGTCTGTTCTAGGGCTTTTGTAACAGACCATACTCATTGGCGCATTACACTTACTAACCACTCTATTAAACACACCAACCTCACTGGTCTACCTTGTAGATGTAAAGTCAGAAACAGTATCTCATCTGTTACTGCACAATTTGGTCATCCTCTAGTCCTTTAGCAGTGGTCACAGGATGCTGCCCACTGGATGCTGTTGGCTGGACATTTGACCACCACAGTCAGTGTCACTGCAGCACTGACAATGATCCACCACCCAAATAATACCTGCATGGTGGTCCTGACCACTGATGAACAGGGCGAAACGGGGCTAAAGCTGAGCAACAGATGGACTACGGTCTGTAATTGTAAAACTACAAAGTGCTCCTACAAAGAAAGCGGTGCTAATAAAATCGACAATGACTGTAGATACAAGGAGGCATATGAATGAATGTATGCAAGAGCAAAGTCTAAGACTATTAAACGATTAATTGAGACTATTAAAATGCAAACTCCGAGACTATTAAAATAATTCTATGTTCATTCTTTTCTCATATATAAGGTACTTAACTGCAAATTATATTATCCACATAACAGTACAATGTTTCAAATATATACATTAATTACAGAAAATTGTAAAATTTGTAATGTAGATATTCGTAATATGTCCCTCTTTGACAGTGTGCACTTGAGCTGGCATGGACACCAATAGTTTGTATAAAAGCCTCTTGTAGACCAAAGTAGACCAAATAGTATAATCAGTCTTGCATACTATGACAATGTTGCCTCTGAGATGTTACACGTATTTATGATCATTTAAACCATATAAGATTTAAGGCAATAAATTGAAGTTTGCCTTCCAAAGATGCCTCAAGATGTTTACAACGTGCCATTTGTTGTCTGTTCACAATATGCTGTATTTGTTGTTTCTGCAGGCCGTAATATTACACTTTACAGTAATTATGATACTGCAGATAAAAGCAATTACACAGTAAAAATCTGTCTTTACCTGCCAGGGAAACAAACCGACCTTAAAATTTGAGAAAGGTATTTTAGCATAAAGAATTAAACATTTAAAATGAAATACTTCAAATGAAATCGCTTAAAAATAATGAGAATGCATTTTCCATACCGTGACAAAAGCATGAGGATGTGGGCCACATTCAGCAAAGATATGGCACTGCTGGGACTGGCAATCTGCAGTGAGCCAAAGGTGGCCCACACATTTAAAACATACGTTTGGCCCACCTGCCCCAAAACAGATCTAGTCCATTTCTGGCAGAGATACAGCACAGTTGCCTGCTTTTGGCTGAGACGTTACCCTAATCTGGTATGTGTGTGGCCCACATCTTGCAACTGGGCCAGATAAAAACAGGGAATGTGGGCCAGATTTGGGCCAGAACAATTTTGCTATCTGGATAAGCAGCTTTATCTGTGGAAATACTCTTGTGCTGTTCTCTGGTTTGTAAATGCATCATAGAGAGTCAGATGTTAAACGCTCTGGAAAGCAGATGTTGAGTGACCAACAGTCTGCAACTGACTGCAGTGCAGCTGAATTAGGGACAACATCAGACACAACAATACAATATGGTAAAAAACTTTTTTAGCTTTTTCATTCCACATTTTCAGGCTTAAAGCCGATCAGATTATGGCATAGCTGTCTCATCTGAAGCACACATAATAAGCAGCTCAGTGGAGCTGGATAAATTGTTCAAACACTTATTTAATTTTCCTTTCTGCATTTGCCACAGCACAAACTGAAAGAGAGAGCTGGGGGACACCGACTGCTTTGACAGTGATGGGATGCAAGCAGAAAGCAGGCGAGCTGTGTCTAGTGCACAAACAGACGAATGAACAATCCTAAAGACTAAAGGCTGAGGTCTATTCTGCCCTGTAGGCAGTGCTAAGTCAGTGGGTGGGAGGTTGGCAGGTTGTGAAGAGCGTGGGTATGAATCCTGCTGGGAGCAGAAACGGTCTGACCAGCTTCAGGACCCGGACTGACACTGGCCAGGACAGATCTCCGCTTATGGGTTGCCATAGAGAAGTTAGGGTCTAGAGGAAGTGAGGTTGATGGAGCACAGTATGATCATCTGTCAGTGCAGTGACTAGACAGACTGTCCCGTCTGCATTTAGGTCACATTATAGAAGAGTGCCGCTACAAATCAAGCTTTCACCACCGCCATCTCTACCAACACCACCATCACTACAATTTCTAAATGCGTAAAAATCAGGGCTGCCCAAACTGCCCAAAGTTAGCCACAAGGACATTCAATATGACCCAAGAGGAAGTTCTTCAAAGATGCATTTCTTCAACTCAATATTTTTAATGTAATAAATGTAATAATCTAAAATAAAATTAAAGGAAAAACCTATGACCCTCACACCTTTCAACTGTCAATGACTGCAATACAGTTTTTCCAGAATACAGTTTCTCCACATACAACAGCAGCATGCAAAAACATAAAGCTATCAAACTGCCAGTTAGCAGTTTGAGAAGAGGTGGTACAGTGCAGTGAATTTTTGTTTGATGTGTGGAAAATGGGTGCAACGCAGATGTTAATGATTGGCAAAAAGGAATGATTGCATTTGGGCATGCCAAAGGACGTATTGTGAAGGAAGTAGTTGAATCTACAGCTGTATGGAAGAGTACAGTCATGACCAAAATCCCAGTCTACAGAAAATTCTCCTCAGAATTGTGAACAGGGAAGGCATCCACCAAGTCTGGCCCAACTGTGCGATTTTTGACACAAGAGTGGTTAAACATTGATGTGGCATACATCCAGAAACTTGTCTAGTCCATGCCAAATTGAATTGCAGCTGTTATTTGTGTTCTTGGGAGTATTACATGCTATTAAGTACATATTAGTCACAGATGACTAATTTCTTGTCCACTCAGTATATATATATACACTACCTTACAACAGCATTGATTGAGTGGCATGTACTTAGACACACAGACGCACACTCTTGCAGGAGCAGAGTGTGATAAGAGTTGTTTGATATTCAGTAGAAGAACACTGATGGTCAAACATGTTAATGAAGGGAAAATGCCTGGAGAGGACACAGCTTCTCTATCACAGCACACACAAATACACAAACACACACACACACACACACACACACAAATTGCAAGAACGAAGGATTCTCTCAAGAACAAATTCTCTTTCTCTCTGTCTCTTTCTCTCTCTCTTTCCTCCTCTCTCTCTCTTTGTAGGCTAACTTAGGCCAAGAGAGACGCATGTGTGATCACAGGATTATTAATGAATGAATCAAATCTTTGGACTCTGATGCTGTAAAGCAGAGAGCGGTTTCATGTAGTAAACAGATGCCTGTGTTGTATTTAAGGGGAAGTGCTATCAGCTGGATTGCATTAGGTCCTGTCTGTGAAACACTGAAGTGCTCTAATATATTACTATGCAGCGCCTCAGGCACAGAGTGCACCAGTGCATGTAATAGACCTTTATTTACACATAGACCATCAGAATTAAAAACACACCAAGAGGGAGGACAGTGGCTGTACAACACATTTCTTAATTGTCACCACAATATTAGCTGGAAAATACTGATATAGCTGAGAGTGAGAGCTGAGAGAAACAGTACGTAAACAAATAAGTAATCTGACCAATGCCTAGAGATGAGTAGGTGTTTGGATGAATCAAAGTCTCACATCATCACATCACAATTGTGTGTGTGTGTATGTGCAGGGCCCATTAATATGTAACTAGAAACAAGATATTTTGTCCATATTGTGCAGGCCTGAAAGACGGGCAACCAGATTAAGGAGACAGATATAATGATATGGGACATAGCAGAGAAAAAGGGTTGGGTTCTGATGCCTCTAATAGTGTATCAGGTGTGGGTTGCATTGGGTGGTAGCAGAATGCTGAGTCTAGTGTTATCTGTGCAGTGCATTCCAATAACCTCACTGCTTTATTCAATAAGCACATCACACTCCCCCTGTTCACTAACACAACTCTACTGCGCTTCAGTGAAATTAATATACCCTTGCTTGCTGACCTCGAATACCAGCCACTCTCTGAGGAGCGTCTTTATGAAACCATGAAAACGTGGGATATTGTCACGTATCTGGGTTTCCCTGACAACTCCAGTCTCCTAAAATCCATGTCCCAGAGTTCAGTACCCGATGTCACTGTCACATGTCTCGAACTGTCCAATCACACCTCATTCTCTCGCCCCCCGCCTCGCCTGAGTACTGACTATCAAACACCTGCATCTCATCTCACCACTAGCATTTAAACCCCTCAGACACACATACGCTCTGCGAAGTATGGCCAAACCCAGTTTGCATACAGAGCGTTCTCTCTTGCCTTCCCTTTTTATCTTCTCTGGTTTTGACCTCTCTTTGGTTCTGACTCTGTCTCTCTTGGTTCTCCCCTTTGATCTGGTTGCTGGTTTGTTTTGCCCTTCTGGTACTGATTTCCCCATTTGTTTACTGGTTTACGCTTTTGTCTTACTCCTGTGGATTTGCCTGCCTGTATCTCCTGCTCTCTGGTTCTCGCCCCATGTCTGTCTCTCTGGTTATCCTCTCTGCCATATCCCCTTGTTAATGTTTGCCTGGTCGATGCTGTTGTGCTATTTTACAATCTAAGTTTGTTAATTCTGACAGATATGTCTCGGAGACTAATCTGAATTGACCTATTAATGCTCCGCCCACAAATTTCCTTTTCTGTCTTTAGCTTGAAAAATAAGTAACAATTCACTTTTTTTTTTTACCAAAGTTTTTCAGAAGTACCCTGGGCATAGTTACACTTGCTAGGCTGTAAGGACCAACTGGGTGAAGCAATCTGTTTCAGCGCCACCCTAAGGCAGACCAGTGCTGCATCTCTATTTAGTTAGGAATATCAAAGACAGAAGCTCATTCATTGTGAGTGAAGCAGGATAAACACCGCATAATTTCATGAGTTTATTTTCAATGACCCAACAGAAGTTTAATTTGGAGACATTTGGGGCAGTCCAATAGGTTCATTATGAGGTCCTAGACAACCCCAGAACCCCCTGTTTCAAATTTGCCAGCATGCTGATGATAGCTCAATTGGCGTTGTCATCCTAAAGCAAATTTCAAAACATAAATTGTATTTATTTGCTAATTTGAAGGCACTGACTTATGAGTCAGCATGGGCGGCAAGGCACTGAGACTACTAGCTTCAGTTCTGGACATAGCTTACATCTTATCAGTCCTATCTTAGTGTGGCCCTCCACAAGCACACAAAGCAAAAATAATTTTAAATGTCTCATTAGGTTAAGAGTGAGATTTGTGCCGGTGTTCTGAAAAGCTTGTCCAGTCTCACCCAAAATGCTACAAAAGAGTGCACTTGTGGGCAAAGCCTTAAAAGATCAGTTGTACTTTTGCGTAAGATCAGATTTCACAGCAAACCTCAAAGTGTCTCAAACTATGAATGAAACTAAGTCTAACATCCAGGATGGGTCATTATGGAACAGGAGAGATAAAAGGATGTGAACAGAGGACAGGAGAAGGATTTTGTAATTGCTGGAGAAAGAAAGGAGGTGTAACAGAAGGAATAGAAGATGAAAAAAATGGAGGGGGGGGCTTAAACGAGTGCAGTCGAGGCAAGCGAGTGAGCGAAGGGGAGAGGATGAGAGGAAAGTCACGACTCCCGGAGTGCAGGAGTGCAGTGGTGCAGTCCCTTGCTCATTGGTATGCTGAGCTCTGAACGAGGAAAAGGAGGAAAAGAGAGAGAGAAAGATAGGAGTGTTAGAGGAAGGGGTGGGTGGGATTTATTTATGAATGACAGGAGAAGCAACACAGACTACGAGGGTGGAGATACTGCTTTTGATTCACAGGAATTCCCTCTCTCTCTCTAGCTCTGTCTCAAGTCTACCTCTCTCGCCCTCTTTCTCAGCCCTAGGGGTTGCAGCCTGAAATAGCCTGGCTTGGATGTTTTATAGTTCATACTTCAGTGCCCAACTCTCCTTCGCCACCTTCAGCTCACTTCTGCCGCATACTGATCGCTTTCTCGCTCTCTCCCACGGACACACCTTCTCATGCCCAATCAGAGGGTGAGGAGGTGTGATTAGTGAGCGATTGAGTTATGATTTCGTATTGATCATGTACTGATGAGGCTTCATAAGCCAGCAGAGGATATATTTCCTGTCTTAAAGCGCGCTAGCCTCTGGTAACTGGCTCCGGAGCAGCTATTGATTAACACACGGCTAATGCGCTGAATGAGATCAACATTAGTTCAGATGATAAATGATACAAAGCCTTGCTAAGGAAAAGTGCAAGTGTGTGTGAGTATGCGTACGAGTGTGCTTAAGGTTCAGGACTGAATTTACCTATTGCAGATAATGACTAACTCCTCATTCTCTCACACATGCCCTTTTTCATGTCTGATCTAGAGCTTGAAATATTTACACTTCACATTCGGGGTTCTCACAGTCCACTTTCAAAAAGGATTTCCACTGCTTTTCCACGTTTTTTACAGTGGTGGTGATGGTGGAAAGTTCATCCACATTAAGCTACATGTAGAATGCTGTTAAAAAGCACAAATATATTTGTGTGTCCAGTTGCACTGCACTACACCACGATGCATTGCTAAGCTCACCACTGGTGGCAGTGTGGTGAGGGAAACTAAAGGAACCGTATTGAACGTACCTGGGGCATCAAATCTGATACGCTTTCAAGTCACTGACTGCAAGTCTGATATGCTGGTAAGTTTGCTTTTATAATTTTGAGAATGTATCTGTCATCCACATAAACTACAACATTCACTAGCTCAATATCACTAGCAAGGTAGCAAGTAACCTATGAGCTCTGTTAAAATTTTTCCTTCCTGCTCCAACCAAGCAAACTTTCACCTTTCCTACAAATCTTCATTGTCAACAGTTCTGTCAACAATTAAACCAAAAATTCAATTGTCATTGAAGAGTGAGAGCCTTAGTTTCCTTTTTTTTATCTCAGAGAAATCCCATTTGTGATGAAGACCAGCCTTCTATTGACTGATTGGCTACACTCAGTTGGCAAGAAAAAACTTGGCAAGAAAGATTTTGTAGCACCGCAAACCATCAGGCACATGTGCCATGTGGCAGAGCTCTCCATTGATAGGAAAAGGCTAGGTTGCAAAGTTGCAAGTGAACATGTTCCGTCAGGCATTTTTCAGGACTTTGGGAGGTGATGGGCTGGATACAGGGAGTTTTGGACAGTCTTGCAAGACTTGTGTCAGGGTCAAACTCAAAAATTGTTGGTATGTGTCAGGTCAAGCTCAGAAAGAAGAATCTCAGGCTGTATTTAGGTTAAAGGCAAAATTTCAGGTTCGATTAAAGCTCTAGTCTGAACTACAGGGCATCATCTTAAACTAAACACACACACACACTACGATCAAGTGAAGAAATGAGGTCCCTCAGATTCGGATTTGTGGAAGGCATGCCGCTGGCTGAATAAACTGTTTTTTGATGAGAAAAAATACACTCATAAACAGACAGACTCGCACAACGATGCACAGCCACACGCACACACCCGTACACCCACCCACTCACACACACACTCACGCACATGCACACACAGGTCCACTGAGGAGAGTGATTTAATGTGTACCTAACAGGACTGGTGCCCTGGGCTATGAGACTGTATTCCTCTGAGAGTGAGCGGGAGAATGTGTATGTGTGTGTGTGTGTGTGTGTGTGTGTGTGTGTGTGTGTCTAGATAGCTCTACATTTATGATCAACTGAACGATGACCTGAGGCACCTATCACACACTTAGATTCACATACTGAATGGCAAAACAGTAGGATCCTCACACATACTAACTCACTCTCACACACTTTCACTCCCCTCCACACACACACAGATTCTACACTTGGGCCTTTCGCTCGCCTGCAGCAGAGTTTAGAAATTTGGCACACTGTCATATGTTTGATACTTCACAGAGTGACATTTTAATCCAGTTGGGCTTTTCCCACAGTCGCAAAGCAAGTGAATTTGAACTTGTTAGTGTTCTCCTCCAAGCATGTAAGGACACTCGCCAATGCTCTAAGCAGTTTTCTTCACAGATTCATGGCATGGCCCTACGACTGAGACAGACTGGGGCCGAGGACCAAAATAGACCTAAACAGTACAAATAAGGCTTTTCATCACAATTCACAGCATTTTGCCAATTTGCTATTCAAATCTTGTATGTTGTGTGTATAAATATATATATATATATATATATATATATATATATATATATACACACAAAGCACCTCATGAAACTGGTTTGTAACAATTTAACTTACTCACTGCCTGACTCACTCACTCCCTAGAGTTTATTGGCTCATTTTGCTGAGTCACTTGTTCTGTTGAGTGACTCATTGACTCACTTGTGGCTTACTTGCTGAGTCACTAACTCATTGACTCACTCATTAATTCACTCACTCACATTTGGCAGGCTACTAAATCCTCCTCAAGGAGGAGATATTAGCACTCAAATAGCTCTGATGCCGATGCATTAAGAGCAGTAATTAACCTCAATGACAATAATGGCAGCTGCGTTCAAACTGTCACGATCCTCTTACTGAGACAGAGTGGGTACTGAGGCAGAAACAGATCTTTTATGACTAAATACAAAAATAAAGGATTTTATCACTATCCATAGCATATAACATTTTACCACGTTCAGTATAAAACCATGTAAATTTTGTTTCAATTTTGATTTTTAATTTTTGAATCAAGTTGTCTCATGGGCCAGGTTTTTAACAAACTGACTCACTCACTGACTGACTCACTCACTGACTCAATGACTCACTGACTCACTTGCTCATTAGTTCACTCACTCCCTAACTGCTGACTTACTCGCTCACTGACTTGCTTACTGGCTCACTCACTGAGTAACTCACTCATTGACTCATTCATTAGGTGGCTCACTCACTCACTGAATTATTCACTGACTGACGCAATGATTCACTCGCTCATTGGCTCACTCACTTACTGCTGACTTACATGCTCTTTGACTCGCTTGTTGGCTCACTCACTGAGTCACTAACTCACTCACTGACTTAATAACTCACTCGCTCACATTTAGTAGGCTAATAAATTCTCCACAAGGGGGAGATGTTAACGTTCAAATAGCCTTGATGCTACAGGGCTACAGCAGTGCTTAACATTAATGACAAGACATGTTCTTATCTGAATGTCCATTAAAGCCACTAATGGCCACTAGAGCAATACATGATCACTGATACATGATTGCTTGGAAACAAAATTTGTTACATCAATTTTCATTAGAAGTTTTGAACATTTGTCCTACAAAGTTACCATTTTGGATTCCCTTTTTTCCCCCATTATTTGTTTAGGCAGCAACGAGACATTTACTTTCTAGGTTTTATTATTATGAATTTAAAATGGAAAATGTATTAAATGTTGCACATTGTGACGCAGAACAAAATCAAGAGAGAAGCTGAGAGACAGTATCCCATCAGTGAAAAAGCACTATTATTAATTACCAATCACGTTCAGAGACTGCATTATTCCACAACTGGTATCTCTGAGAGATTCACTCCAGAGCAATTAAGTTAAGAAGCTGTGCCTCTGTCTTCATCCAGAGAGAGAGAGAGAAAGAGAGAGAAAGAGAGAGAGAGAGAGAGAGAGAGAGAGAGAGAGAGGGGGAACAAATGGGCACATGGGCTGCATATCAAAGAGAGGGATTTGTCAGTGCCCGGAGGAGGACGAACGACACAAGACAAGTCTTGGAGAGAGAGAGTGAGGCAGAACCGAGGAGAGAGGAAGCACAGTGTGACTAGTGTAACACTGTACTCACATCAGCTTTGACTCTGAAGATGAACCACAAACTTGCTGTGAGGTACAAAGCTTCGCTGTATCAGGATCAGTGAATGAAGATACACTTGACAGCACAATATTTTAGAACAGGCTGTGCTTTTGCTCGTTAGACTACACGGTGCCTCACCTGGGTACTGCCAACATCATCACTTAGCAGCTTCAAAAACTTCCAGAATAAACTTTGCTATAACACTGAGGTTTACTACAGCCCTGACTTTTGGCAGGTGGAATCCATTAAGACATTACAGCATATGTTACACTACCCAAAAGCACAGAATGTCCAAAAGAACATATGCCCATCCAGATTTCTATCAAAATCAAGTACATTAATAATAGAGTCGGCCCCTATTTGGCTACCAGCCTCTAATCTTTCAGGAAGGAGTCAATAAGGCTCTCTTCAGTGATTTCACAAAAGAATCCCTCTGCAACCCCAAAAGAAATTTTTATTGGAACCATTTTTCGAACGTGGGATGCAAGTGTGAGAAGAATCGTTCCAGTCCAAAGTACCTCCATATAACAGAGCCTCAAAAACCAATGAAAGGCATTTTGCTGGAACCATACACTAGGCAAAGAACCATAAAGGGATCCTGTACTGAATCCTTCCATTATTTGGAGCTTCTTTAAACCGCTATCCACTGAAGGGAACTAAAATGACCTTTATTTTGTCCATGTGTAGAGGCTGGGATGTCATTCCATTCAGCCACAAGAGCTTTAATGAGGCCAGGTACTGAAGTATGATCTGGAACACACCAACGCTGCTCTAATTTATCTCAAAAGTATCGGATGGAGCTCCATCATTCCATAGTTCGAAGTACCACTGTTCTACAGCCAACAATGCAGGGGAGCTTTGCTTTGGTGATAATACGACTGTGTGCACATTTTAACACCTGTGTTAGCAATAGGTACACCTCACAATAGTCAAATCCACAAATTAGAGAACATATTAGTGTCCCATTATTCCTGGACATGTAGTGTGTGTCAAAGTGATGTGTGTACAGCACCACTCTACAAGATGAAATCAGGGTTGACCTATGTTGTTCGAAGACCACCAGCCCCCCACCCCCCTGAATGGCAATAACAGTGACCTGACTAACAGCAGGTCAAAAAGCCTAAGAGGTTCACTACTGTTCCAGGCAAATGCACTGTAAATTCTAAGAACTAGAATTAACTAGAATTTCTGTTACTACAATATGCAGGAAGATATACTGGCCACAGATTACATCCATATAAAGACATATAGAAGAGCTGTAGTTGAAACTGTTGGCCTAAACTGCTCAAGTGAACTGTGCAGACATCAGGGTTGCTTGTACATGAACATATACAGACTAGCTCAGAAGCTTTATTTTCTTCACCGTGTTTTAGCCTCCCGCCCACATGAAAAAGAGAACTCACTGAGGATTCTTAAAACTCTCCTTTCAGTGTATGAATGTGGACTGATAAAAACAGCATCAATCTATTCAATCTAACACTGACATTGCACACATGGTTATTGCGATTTTATGTGTGATGAGCTACTTTAGGTCTTTTTTGACATGGCTGATGACTGTACTGTTTCATTACTGTTTCAAATTTCATTCCATGATGTTATCAACCACACGGAAGCTATTTAATTTATCTCCGCTCTATCATTAGGAGAGAATGCTGAAAAGTCGCCTATCTTGGACTGCCATTTAAGATTAGGTTCAAAAACTGAGTTTTCAGGAGGAAAGCAGAAAGTCTGTTGCTGTGCCATTTATAAAAGCACTTACTAGAAATTATGAACAAGATGCAGGAGTAGGAGTTTTAAAGGGAACCAGTATACTCATTTTCAGTTTTCAGAATTTAAAATTTGGGGATCGCTACAATAAACGTACATGCCACAGTCTTCTCAAAACGCAGTATGTTTCTAATACTGTACACCTCTTTATATACCCATGGATGCTCTGTTATGACCTCGTATGTCCTGATCCTGATCCTCAGGTAGAACAAGTTGATAGACCCGACCTACCTTTGCTACTATGTGAAGCTTGGGGTATAATGACAGTGTTACAAGATGATGTCACTTTGTAACAAAGAAAAGGTCTGGAATTCCAAGATGGCGTTTGAAGCAGCTGAGAAAAGTGGTTTCTGTAGGAGAGAAATTTCTCCTTCTGGCATGTGCTTTGGACTTTATAACTTTGCAGACAGTTTACATGCACAAAAATCTGTGTAACAGACTATAGGAAAAGGAAAAATTCAATACAGCCTAAAATATCCCCATATTGCTTTTAAAAAGCATAATGTTTTTAGAGAATGATTTTAGAAGAGGAAGAATAATCACTTCGCAACTCATCGATCCGTTCATAACAGACCAGTTACTCGATTCTAAAAAAATAAATAGTTCCAGTCCTAGTTTATTCTATAATTATTGGGTCACCCTTTAAAAGGTGCCCTTCATCAGACCTGCAGGCACACAACATTCTGCTAGTGTGGCAAGAACTGTGCTCTCCCCTACCAGCCCGCTAATGAACCAGCACAGCCAGGGAGATGTTTACCACACACACACACACACACACACGTGCACACACACACACACACACACACACACACACACACATTTATATAAGTTTGTTTATTGAGTTGCAATGTAAACTCATTATGTGTTTTATATATAACTTTATGTAATAAGCTTTCTATTTCTCTAAACATAAACTTTACCAGCAATTTCCACATTCAATTTTTGCCATACTTCAGTGGCCTAAAGTCATTCACAGTGGCTTAGTGTAAAGTGAAGTATTGTAGAAAACACTGACTTTAATTACATCCTAACAATTTGAATATGCAACACTTTTGGAAAACCCCTTTAATCTCAGTAACTCCAAACAAATTTCCCTTTCAGTTTGAAATACCTTTTATTAAAGCACTTCAGGCACACAGGTCAGGAGACAAAAAAACTAATAAACAACTAATAAACAAACACACATGCTCTCTCTACCTCTCTTTCTCTTTGACTCTTTTTATCCTCTCTGTCTCTAATTCTCTTGTATTAATGTCTCTATTCAGTCTAAGCCTCAGTCTTTATGCTCTCTCTCTCCCTCTCTCTCTCTCGTATTAATTTCTCTATTCACTCTCAGTCTTTATGTAGCCCTGATTTTATTCCTTGGCTAATCCTGGCCAGCTCTTCATTGTTAGAGCAGATGATGCTTTGTTCTTCTGTTTTTGCTGCTTTCGGAGAGCTATAAAAAGGAGCCGTGAGCTGGTCCAAGCCGGGCCATTGTGCTAATCACAGCGGGGCATGTCACCTGTGCATGTGCCAACGAGCTTCCAGTAAGAGACATATGGACCCACACTGGGAAGTGCAAACTTACTGGAAATGCTGGATTTTTGTGAGGAAATGGGAATGAGTCTCTTTTCATGTCCAGAGCTTTTATTATATTCTACAATGCAGCTGCCCTGGAGGGTCTATGAAGACTAAAGATGAATTGAAATGGGGTTGAGGGTATGAAGGACTGATAACCTTATTACTGATCTAGACTGTCATGAAAAGCACTGACCAGGCCCCATGCTGGAGAAAATAATTTTCCTTTCCCTGTGTAATTAATAGGATATTAATGCTGCCATAAGAAAACCTTGTATCTCTGAAATGGTAGTTATTTCCTTCTATAAACTTTCTTTGTAGAATATAATACTGTATAACTCCAGTATTAGCAAATCCAAAAGGAAATACAAGGGTTTCACATGATTGCAACAATATAATGCATGTGAACAGATCTACCTAATAGCTGTATTACTATTAATACTTTTAACATGTATATGCACACATCTGTATGACATACATATGGAGAACATCTGGATGTGCTACGTTTGCTAATCTTGAGTTAAATTCTCATGGCACACTAAAAAGCGAAGCGTTAGAAAAGCCAACCTGGGTGTTTAACGGCAGACGGAAGGAAGAGCTTTCTTCTCTGAGTTAATGACAGAATTCCCGTGGTAGGGATTTAGGCATTCTGCTCTTTTGTTTCCGAGCCTTTCAAGCGCATCGTAGCATCGAAGCGCCTGCAGAATGCAGCGTGTGCAGTGGATTGTTCTGCACTGGCTGAGACAGAAGCCAGCTCAGGGCCAGAGAGCCACACTGTGCCATGGCTGGACTGGCCGGATACGTTCTTGATGTGTCCTGTTGGTCTGATGCTGTCTGGCTAACAGCTCTAATTACTAGTAGGTTGTCTTTAATGAACGGCTCCACGTCTGATCCCTCACGCTCACTGTAGGGGACTTGGCCGCTGTGGTCACTTTGGTCCCTGTAAACAACAATCCACCTGTCTCCCCAAGCAACTGCCATTGACCGAGCCGCTTCAACAATAAAACATGCAATTTCCCCCAAGCAGAGAAGGAACTAGCATTTTTGCCTGACTTCTTGTCTGCAATATTGAAAATAAAATTTTAACTTGAGCAATTTCATTCCAAACAACTTAAAAGCTATAGCAGGGTTAAAATAAAGCAGCAAATGAAGCAGCATTTAAAGATGGGACCACTTATGGTAACAGCTCTGAAATGCTTTGAAATATACAACGTTTGTATTTTTTATGCTAAGTAACAAAGGCTTGTCTGAGTTCATATATTACAGGCAAAGATGACAAACAGGTTTGATTTCTCTTTCAGCCAACTTTGGGTACTGAGTAAGGACTGGATACATTCTGCTCATTGAACATTTAAAGGAAATTTCTTTATTGTAGTTTAATTGTTTACTCATGACTAAGGCTTTGTCGCCCCCTCTGGGGAAACCAGGAACTGTCTCACCCATAGTGCAAATTGAACAGTGTTTTTGAATAATAACAATATCAACATTTATTCAAAGGGGAATTCCATCAATATTTCAATATTTCTGCAATTTTAAGCTACTGGGATGTTAATAAAGTCACTGAGAGGGTTTGCTGCATTTCCTGCATACAGTGGTGGAGATAGGAACCAGGGGTAGCCACAGAAGCCTCACTAGGACGTTCTCTCATGGTAGGCATTTGAATTATTTTGGTGGGCATCGACAACAATGTTGCTAAATGTTCCATAAAAGAACAGAAGACAATGCACAGCGTAAGGCAGCATTGTCAGTATGGTTTGGTTAATTGTTAATGATCCCAACTGCACACACATACTGTACATACATAGCATTCAGTAAACATTACAACAACACAGAGAATTCATTGTTTCTTACAGGAGTCGAAGCTGGATGAGTGACTTCTCTAGGTCAGTGGGGGAATTCGAGGATCTGCTCCTCATGTTGTCCTATGAACTTTTTATTCTCTGCTGTAAGCAACATGGTTCTCCCGTCATCCTGACACATATGTTACAACCATGACAACATAGCTCTGATTGGTCAGCCTGATTCTGACGCATCTGTACAGCATTAAACAGAGCAGCTCTGATTAAAACATTACGCAGTGCTACAGCCCGTCAGTTTTGGACTCGGTGTGAATAGACCTTAACAGTGATTGTTTTTTTACTGAATGGGCAGATGATTCCTAGGTGGACACAGCTTATTACGGGGTGGGAAATGCCCACCTCAGCCCAACTGCATACACTCCCCTGGGTCACAATGTCAACAGCTCAAACATCTCATTTTATTTACCATCCAAAATCACCAGTGAACCCACTCATGTCTGGTACTTTTAATGTAATGTAATTCATTGTAGTAAAACTGTGTAGTAAAACTGTGGGAACTATTCACCTTACAACACCCTGCATGTAGCTCTCTGCTATGAATGGATTAAAAAAATGTATAAAATGATGTTGGATGCATCAGGCAGCATCTGCAATCTTTTCATGAACTAACTTTCTCTGAGGTAGCTTAAAGAGGCTTTACCTAAGTTAGAACTTTTGAAAAACATATTTTGCCATGATTTGTCATTTCTCCCAGAATTGCATATTGCCACAGTCTCAGTACATAATAAAACACCATTTCTGTGTTACTTGAAAAATGCTGATTTGGTGGTGGACAGTGCATTGGGATTTGTAGCAGCTTCTCGTATACTGCCTCACTTTATTTAGACATATAGTTTCAACCTGTCAGATTAAGATCAGTGGCTATTTTATAGTACTAGAGTGACATAAGTCTATTACATTAATATATTTTGGGGGTACTTTCACCTCACTTGCAAGGACTAAAGATGTTAAATCAGAGAGCATTTTTGCACTTTGCCCCTGGTTACTTCTCTTACTGTCCTCAAACACAACACTGGAGTCAGTCGTTCTTTATAGTAGATCATGAAAGTAGAGCTAAAACAGCTAATGTTTTAAAATACTTCAGCACCGAACACATAGGCCATTAACATACAGCCATGGAAACTGCTCTACTCCTCTCTCTTCCTCACTCTCTCCAACTCCCTCCCGGAGAAAGATAAAAGAAAGTATAGAAGATGAAAAGCTTTGGCAAGTCTTTTCTTTCTGACAGCATGTAGACAGGTGCGGCAGACCTGCGGTCATACGCTCAGCCATCTGAACGAGACATTCTTCTGTATAGCTGATGCACACTGGGGGGGCTGTGACTTTCACACATCTCATACGTTGGGTTGAATAGTCCTGCCGCAGGTGGGTTGGGGGATATGGAGAAAATGTGGAACATTCATGTGGAGAGTGAAAGACTGAAATAGCAATGACTAAAGATTTCCTATCCGTGGCCCGTAGGGGAGTTCCTGAGACAAATGACAAATCATAGCAGAACTGCAACTAACGATTATTTCTATAATCAGTTAACATATTGACTATTTTTCCAAGGAATCAACCAATGCAACTAGCAGAATCTGTGTTGTTACATGGGTGCTTGACCTTAATCAATGCAATGCCGTGAAAACACAAACTCAGCAAAACAAGCAATACCCTTCAGTGTGCTGAAATCTGTCACAATAACAATGTCAGTTATACTAGATCAGGGGTCACCAGTTCAAACCAGTAGGTTTGATTTAACCCTTGCCAGAGCACATCTCTGTTCTTAGACTAACTGAAACTAAGCATCTGGAATCAGGTGTGCTTTTAATTAATGGAGATGAAAACCTGCCAATGCTCTGGCTCTTTGGAAATAAGCCTTGTGACCCCTGTTACAAGGCATTATGACTCACGTCAGAAACTTTGTTGAAATAAATAATTTATTCAGATCAGAACATGCTCACCCACATTGTTCTGACCTACCCTAAATGTGTTTCCACATAACGACTATACGCAATTAATCACAAACCTTTCAGTGTCTCTTCACACCATAGATGTAAATACTACATCACAAACTAAGTCATTTCTCATTGGTAAAAGTAAAGCTTGCACTGACAAAACCCTCTTAGTAGCACACTATAGTAAACTCCTGCATCAGTGGCGTCTGGTTAGAGACGCAGCCTAGGCTGTCTTGTTCAAGGAAGTCTCCAGTCAACAGTGGGCTACAGTAGCGAAAGCCCTGGGTAGCACCACACTGCCCCACCAAACCTCCAGCCTCTTTCAGTCCATCTATAAGACTCAGCCTATCAGCACATCAATCAGAGACGGCTAATCGATGCACTTTTGTGTGTGTGTGAAGTCCGCCCTTGGGAACAGTGGGCCATCACATCCAGCTACGCAGCTCAGTATGCCCTGCCACTTACATCCTGAGCTAGGACTAATGTCTACAACATGCTGCATTTCAAAACTACCAGAAATCATTCCTACTGGAGCTATGTGGGAACCTGCTAAAGCTAAAATTTCCAGCCTAGCCAAGGTAGTACATGGATGGTAATCCATCTCTTTCTGAACCTTTTAAACCTGTTTTTGTCAGAAACTACTCTCTGATTATTATATCGAGAGAGAGAGAGAGAGAGAGAGAGAGAGAAAGAGAGAGAGAGAGAGAGATGCTATGTAACACATGCTAAGAGCAGGAGGTTATTGTGCTCTGGCCAGGTTGTGTGTGGGTGTGTGTGAGTGTGAAAATGTGGGACAGACGTGTGTGTGTGTGTGTGTGTGTTTGTGAGACAGCTGGTATGGATGACAGGGGGCAGGAGTAAGGTTAGAGAGGGGTACAAATGCTAAGACAAGGGATCATGTCATGTAACCAGAGCTGAATTAACCTCAGGATTAAATATCCCATGCATACACACTCATGCATATTTGTGCACACATTCACAAGTTTACACATGTCCAGCACATTACCTTCCAAAGAGCCTGTCACTATTACAGGTAAAATAATGAATAATGATGCATTCACATTAGCACACAATAGTCTCTCTCTCTCTCTCTCTCTCTCTCTCTCTCTCTCTCTCTCTCTCACACACACACACACACACACACACACACACACACACACACATACATTTCTGTGAATTAATTACATAGATAGGGCATTACATAGATTTCTATTCATTTCCTTAAGACTCACCTAAACCTTAACCAGAACTGCTACTAGTCTAACCCTAAATCTTACCCTAACCTTAACCAAAGAGTCTGACTTTAAAATTTCATGATTTTATATTTATGGTTCCCACAAGGATAAAAGGTTCCCATAACCTGAGTACATGAACAGGTTTTAGTCAACCATATTGTGTCTTATACTCACTAACAGTGAGATTAATGATGGTGAATCAACTTTTACCAGCAAAAAAAACCAAAAAAAACCCAAAAAAACAAATTGATGACAACAATGGCGGTTATGCAGTATTCATAATTACACAGTCCTAGCCTATCCATAACTGTAACCTAACCACAACACTAACTTTAACCTTACACTTACCCAAACATTAAACAGAACTACTACTAGTCTAACACTAACCCTAACCCCAACCTTAACCTTAACCAGAACTACTACTCGTCTAATATTAACCCTAACCCCAACCTTAACCTTAACCAGAACTACTACTCGTCTAATATTAACCCTAACCCCAACCTTAACCTTAGCCTTACATTTACCCAAACTTTAGCCAGAACTACTACTCCTAGCCTACTTAATATTTGTCTGCACTAAAGGTGTGCAAAGAAGCCTGAACAGACCCATACCTTTGACTTAGAGACCCGATCTGATCAGGCCCGACTGGTACAGCTAAACTCAAAACCCTCGACTGACCTGTACTAACAACTCGAACCCACTTGCACTAACAGAAACGGATTATTACAGACACAGTTTTACAGTGCTATAAGTGCTATAACTAAGCACTTGAATTGATCAACAGAATATAAACACAGTCATTTATCTGCCAGCACTAATTTAACAGGTGCAGAGAAGTATTCTGACACTGAGATTTGGTTCTGGCTAGCATCTGCCACGAAACGGCTACCTTACGTAGTAACTGTACCACTAGAGATCATGAACCAGTTCTCCAGCTGTCATACGTGACCAGTGTGCTTTTGTCTCATGGATGTTTTCACAGTGAAGTTGTCCCTGACTCATGTAACAGTTTATACAGTCCCCTTTCATTTCATTGCATCTGTCAGGTTAGGTTTGGATAGCAGACCCTTAGTAGGCAATGACTGTACAGTCTTCCCATATCAAACTAAAGCAAACTACATACAGGCCAGTGATGCTTAGAAACACATCTATGCAGATGCGAACAGAGGCATAAATAAACTTCAGCTTTTCAAACGGATGAACAAAACGAGGGGGATTGAGTGGAAAAAAAGGAAGAGGAAGGAACATATTCAAAAAGTACTATTTATAATAAGCAATACATTAACATGTAACTGTATATTTCATTTTCAAGCAGGCGAATAGGACCATGGTGAGACAGCAAGTGAGGTACTCAGAAGCACTGCGTGTGTATGTGTGCGCATAGAAAACAGTCATCTCTCCTGGCACAGCTGCATTGTTACTGTTCAGCACTAATTGAGTGACTCGCTGACCACAGAGACAGATGTTTGCATTCATAGTTAAATAAATAAATCAACCAAACAAATAAATACAGCACAACACGATTACCCCTGACTTTAGTCATCACCTTAGAAACAGTACATTAATGTGTGTCTGTGTGTGTGACTGTTGCAATTGCTTTTTTTCTAGTACTAATTAGGCTTTTGTTAGCATGTAACACAGCAGTCGCAACCCCGCTGTCTGTGAGACTGGCAGTGTTAGAGTGAGCCAAGTGGATGAGTGCTCTCTGCTGAGCTTTCTCTCAGGCAACTAAGCTTAAACACCATACATAAGACCAGCGCCGTGTGTACGCATATGTAGGTTTAAGCCCCGGACGTTGTGTAACATACTGTGTTTTGTTCCAGCATCCTAATAAATATGGTGGGAGTGAGTCAGCAAAAAGTGCCCCCAGCCTCCCATACGAGCATGAGTCAGCAGAAAAGCGCATTTCTGCTATAAGAGGCCTGATGAGACAGCAGCTGCCAATAACGCGCAACCTCTACACAATGAACACATTTACTGAAGACAGGACGCTGTCAGTCACGCTAAATGAAACTCCACCGTAAACAGCAAGCTGATTCAGAACATCCTCATCCGCATCCCCCTGACCTCCTCTATGTGCATCACTATATATCCAACGTATGCAATAAACCACAAACTACTCACTTCCTCCACACCAGGGGTACAAACCAGCTTCAAGAACAAAAATGCACAGTGGTGCAGTGGGTAGCGCTGTCACCTCACAGCAAGAACAGCCTGCCTGGGGTTTGGTTCCCGTGTGGGGTGTCCGGGGACCTTTCTGTGTGTACAGTCAAAATACATGCAGTCACGTGAATTAGAGATGCTATATTGCCTGTAGATGTGAGTATGTGTGTGTAGGTATGTGTATGTCTGTCCATGTTTGCCCAGCGATGGACTGACAGTATGCCCAAATTGTAACCTGCCTTCTGCCCTTTGAGCGCTGGGATAGGCTCTAGCATCCCTCTCAACCCAGTAGAATTTAGCGGTTTAGAAAATGAGTGAATGAATTTGATAGCCTGGGACAGAGAAAAAATAATCTGTAGTCTACATTTTAAAAATACTATAAAAAACTTGATTTCAAAATTTTACATACTGTAAATCTTATTAAAATGTTTTTAATAAGATTTGTACTTAAATGCAGTTGGTGTCTTTTAAGTACTGTGGGCATCTACTATATATGGAGAAAAGCAAATAATGATGTTATGCAACTTAATTTAATCACAATTACAGCAAATGTATTCATATTGTCCACGGCAAATCAGAAGCTGAACAAACAAAAATGATTTGCTTGTCCTGAGTAGCACACAGGTTACTTCTGTCTGGTACTAATCATCTTATCTCTTACCCACACATCAAGAGCATGTCTGTCATGACTGAAGGATGTAGGATGTACACTATATCTAAAATTATAAAGCAGAATTTAAAGCAGCATATTTAAAGCAGAATGCTCTACACATGAGCTACCATGTCCAAGGCCAAGCGTTGACCAGAGGTGCGTAAAGCTTCCCAACATTACACTGTGGAGCAGTGCATTTTCTGGAGGAAAAGAACATCAGAGCTAATCCTCAAACATCAGTATCTGACCTTACTGTTCCTGTGTATGAATGCAATCAAATAATACTGTTGATTTCAGAAGAAACATTAGGTGAGCAGTTGTCTACAAATACTTAACTTATATTATAGCATCTCCAGACTTTTGAATTCATAGATGTCCTATGACCATATTGTTGACTTTTTGCCCAAAATGACATTTGATCATGATCAGGCTATCAGCTATGGCTATGTGCGGCATCCAGATTAAGATGTTAAGAAAAAAGTTAATCTGAACCAAATCAATATGTTATGTTTAGCTCCCCATTAGGCATTATTGCCTGTGATGATAATTCTCACATACCTATAATTACCCTGTAGATACTGCACCAGCCACACATCTCAAGAGCTAAAAGCATACAAATCACTTGCATCGTACCCTTATTTAATCTGTCTTTTGAATCATCAACTACACCAGCTATGTATCTATGTATGATGGTCTGATCTAAAGAATAAGAGACATAAGATAGATTGCATAAATCAATCCTCATAAATCAGCCTATGTCAGGCACCATGTGTAAACCATTCTTAACACTTGAAAAACGAAGTTTTATTGCAGAGATTAAAATCATCAGAAATTACACACACATCAGAAAGAACACAGCCTAACTTAAATAAATCATCACCTAAATATTTATTCGTTCTTTTTTTCTAAGTGAACTAGCTAACTAGCTGCGACCACTCGTCTGTGAGTGTTTCAGTATACAGCTGCAGCTCAGTCTCACAGCTCTATGTGCAGCATGTTGTTGTGAATGAAAGATGAGTACCGTACAGCTTTTCTGATGTGGAACAAAACTCGCTCTTCTCCACTGCAGAGCTACTCAGTCCAATGTAACTAATGTAGAACAGCTAGTTACATCTTTTAAAGCAGCTATTTTTTAAGGTACATTGTGCTTATTTACACTAACAACTAACCTACTATCAGACTAACGGTAAGTACTAAAAATGTGCATTCGTACTTGTACTCAGTCTAAAAGAATAGGTATTGATGCATCTCTATTTATGATATATGATATATGAATAGATACAGTTTATCCAAAAGAACAGCCTTTGCAGTGTATCACAATGGATCTCATAAGTTTTGGCAACTGAAGTTGCATTTGCACAACTAGAAACATTGATGTCCCTGATTTCTGCCTCCGCTCTTATGTAGGTCACAGAATCCAAATCTCACATTTTGTGGTCCAGTCTCTACAAGGACAAATATTTTCATATCACTCATGTGGCGTTAAACTCCAGCAGCCAAATGTCACATCATTAGAAGCACATATTAAAGTGAACTGCAGACACCTGTTGCTAAGATACGAGCAGATGTACCTTCATTTCCTGAACTACAGCTGCATTGGACATCACAACCACCCTGTGTTCAAACAGAAGAGAGTGACCATCATGACCATTAGAACTTGTGCAAAAAGTCTGTCAACTTGGGAAATGACCAACATTTATGACTGACTTCAGTGTTAATGAACACTAGTACCTCTGCAGCAGCTCAGAGCCATGCTTGCACCGCCAATATAAACTTTCCTTACTGCTCGGGAGAAATGAACATTATGGAATAATTCTAATTTTTATATTGCTGTACAGAATTGCAATCCAATTAAGAAGACAAGATAATCAGATAATCCATTTGCACAAGAAAGGCGAAAGAGGAAATTAATTGTGAGGGGGTTTCAAAACTGGAGTTCAAAAATTAATAAAAGATACAGAAAAAACAGGACTCCTAACAACCACATGAGACCTGATAGACCACCAAACTGTCACCATCAGATAAACAGTACTTAAACTCTCATCTTTGAAAGACAGAAGACAAGGTTATGGGTTTGAAATGATGTGTAGATATGTGGTTAGTCATAAAGCCGTTGCTAAAAGACATGACTGAACACAATGAAGAAGACAATGCTGAAAAAACTGCAAATCAAAGAAAGAATCTGCCAATGGTCTTGGAACATTAATGGTCTGTCCACCCAGGATTTTAACATGCTTGAATGTGTTTGGGATTACATGGATTATGAGATGTAGGAAATGCAACCAACTTCTAGGACTAAACCTTGGAGCTGTGGGAAAATAAGACTGCAGATTTATATGAAAAAGCATGCTATAAAAACATTATACAGCTTTTAAACTTAAAGTAAACTTAAATAAAGTGAATGAAATGTTCATTGAATTTCACATAATACAATAACATGTAAAAGCAGTTCTGGAATAAATGCCCTATTTTATTTTACTCAATTTTTTAGCAAAACTATCTGTTCAAACAACTTCAAATCATTGATAATAATAAAACTAATTACATTTTATTTATAAGCATTTTTCAAGATGCACAAGTGCGCTGCAAAAGCTGGTGGTTGCCAGAGGACTGAGGACAGCATGAAGGTCAATAAGTCTGAATATTATCAGAAAAGAAAGGAGGAGCCAGATTATGCAGGGACCAAACTAAATATTTTATACTGTATCCGGAAGTGGACAGTATAAACGTTTGAGATCAGGACTATATATTCTCATGGTGTAGTATGTGTGAACCCTAGAAGTTGAGTTCTGGACATATTGCAACCTCTTCAGACCACATACAGGAAGCCCATAAAGAACAGAACTGCAAGCCTAAAATGTAATAACACACACACACACACACACACACATATATATATATATATTAGCAAATCATCTGTATAGCACAAGAACTGGAGGCCATGCTGTCTAATGATCTTGTCATGTGGAAGCATATATACATAATGAAAAGTAAAGGGCCATGTACAGTGTCAATGATGCCAGTCAAGTTCTCAAATCTGCACAGCAGAATGCTTGACACATTGTCAAGTCCAAATGAACAAGCATATTAAACTAAAGTGTTGGAACTCGAAACTCCCTGCTAAAACTCTTTATTTAAACTCATAGGACCTTTGGACTTAGGTCTTAGGGAAAGGATTAGAAATAGGTTTTGGCTTGAGTTAGACTCAGGGTTACTTTTAACCTAGAGATATGTTGTTTTTTGTAACACAGAAAACAGACTGTTGATATAGTCAACAGGGATTCTTTCTAGTCACATTAATACCCAACAACAGAAGCATAAGTTGTAACCAGAAAAAAAAATCTTTTGACATCTGATTGGGCCAAGTGTTGATAGCTAAGTGTGTGGGGGGCTGAGGTGTGGTACTTTCGGGGGGTAGCCTCCAGTACCTCATCTGTTTAGGAAGCCAACAGAGCCCATTCTCCTTCATCTGTACTTATTCATCTTCCAGACAGCCATGAAAATGGAACCGCCGCAAATAACAGCCAGATTAGACATTCACAAACATGATTAATGGCTCTGAGACACTTCGGTGTGTGTGGAATATTAACAACGTCATGTGTGCAACAAGCACCTCTCGACAATGGTGTAAAGTCCCAGTAGCCCTTAACACTGATGTAAAACCCATAGGCCTTGCACTTAGGCCTATGGGTAATATGTATCAATGTTGAGTGGATCCCATTCATTAATGTGATGTGATTTGGATTTCTTGGGAGGCTGAAGCATGTGGGTCTGTTTCGTTGAGCTCAGATGACCTAGACCTTTGAAACCTCCATTAGTCCGAGACTCTAATGTGTGAAACCCTGCATCATAAAAACTGTGGAATCTATATGAGGTAGATTAGACTAAAAGAGCAATTATGCAGGCATAGGAGCCGTTAGATATAATCATATGAAAAACACATCATAATCTAGCCAACACACTACCTCTATAATCTTCCCTAGGACTCGTTCTTTCTAAATCACTAAGTGATAGGGATTGATTACCTTCATCACCATTATCCTCAGGCTGGCTTTCTAAACATGGAAAAGAGAAGGAGCAAGATCATTTTCCTTTCCATGCAGCACCATTTTTGTATCGGGGTGGATAAGATCTACAGAGCTTTGGCAAAACCACATTCAACCTAACAAGGAAGTAAAGTGCAACTGTTTACCTTTATAACTGCTTTAAATCCTCAATAAGACAAAAATCCAGTTTGAAATGGGATGGACTATGTTAAAGTAGCTAATCAAAACTAGGGAAGGTGAAAACTACAGTGAAAAATTTGCTGCCATGGTAATGTTAGCCAGATGTTATCATGGGAAGGGAGGGGGGCGTTTCCAAGGCTGTAGCCCCTCCTTATGGTGGCTGCAGGCTGTAACTGTAAACTTTAACAGCAGCACTGCAGCTGCTGAATCCAAACCCACTCCAGCAGCTCGCATAGATAAGGCTCAAGCTGTGCTAGTGGCTGCACAGCCAGTCACTCTAGGTAAGAGCAACAGCAGGGACTCTGGCAAACAATAGCCCACTACTGCTAACTCTGCCCATCTTGGGATGACCAGGGCCACTGGTGTCAGGCACGACAAGATGAGGAAAAATGGCAAAGGTTGCATTATGTTGCAGAAACAGACTGTGTTCTTTGCCAGTGAGTAGCCGAGATGTGTGATACGCTATACAGTAAAAAAAAAAAAAAACATTAAAAAGGAGGAGGAGGAGGTTTACCTGTTGAAGAACTATTGGGACGGCTTGTGTCACTCAACATGGGCTGAGTTCACAGGGAAAGTCCCACCCTTCAATTAAACAGAGCCAATTGGCTTGTTGGCAAAGCCCTTTCTAGTTGTGGAGATATGCACAGGGACAGTACTACCCAGAAAAAGCTTAAAAAATGTTATTTAAGCCATATATATATATTATTGTTGATCTCATTTTTTTAAAAACATTAATGTATCTTTCAGTTTGGCTTCATATGTCTCTCCACATTTAGAGATACAGGCCTGAGCCAGTGGTCTGAATCCACCTTTCTCACTAAATCTTATTATCTTATTGGGCTGTTTACATTGTTTATATGTGACCTATATCCAACATTATTCTGAACAGATCAGGCTCCTAAGCTAACCCGCACTCACAAAATGCTTCATGTGGTATGCCCGCCAGCAGGTAAACAATCATGACTGTGCATAAAACTCCCAGGGGTTTCATTTTGATCTTCGTCAGCATCACAGGAGTGATAACTTCCAGTGACTAACAGGTAGACTTATCAAGGGAATTCGTTTAAACCCACTGTAGAACGGATGTGTTATTCAGCCATGACCACTTCTTTGGTTTGTATCCCAGGTTTTTTAATCGTCAGCCCAAATATTTATGAGGTCTCAGCAGCACAAAATTATGATATATGTCAAGTTTGACTAAAATTTGCACCTTGCTAATGTAAATAAACTGAATAACATATAATTTATGGTAATCTGTAAAAGGTTATATAATATTGATAGTCTACGTGATGCATAACCTATAGCCTACACACAAAAAACAAACAGATTTTCTTCATAAAATAATATACGTTTAAGAACATTTAGAAAATCTTTCATGAATCCAGTGCCAGGTTTTGTAGGACTGGAAACAAGTACCCAATGGTCTTCCCAAGATGGTGGCAGAGTGGAATTATTTTATAAGCTTAATAGCATGACAGCATGACCTATGACTCTGCAGCTCTATACTACAGTTCCTCATTAGGTTGAATAAGATTTTTGCCAGTGTTCTGTAAAGCTCTTTCAACCTCTCAACAATCACTTAGAAAGAACATGCTTATGGGCAGAATATGCATAAGTCATCTGCATTTGACAATACAAGATATTAGATCGTGATTACTAAGAGACACATTTGCAAAGCAACTTTTTTAATCCTGTAAAACCTTTTAAAATGTTTGCCTTTGTCTCTTCTCTCTGTACCTTGAAAAAGTAGCAAGATATATAGGCAACACACACACACACACACACACACATACACACACACATACACACACACACAGCTCATCTATCATTTACTCTACAGGCTAGTGGAGCACCTAGTGACCTACTGAAGAGGACCTGTGGGGACTCCCCTGTCTTTTATTCAGAAGCAACTACTGGCCTACATGAGGTATGCTACACCTAAGGGGAGTTTAGAATGGCCCAGGACAAGCTCTAGCAGTAGAAACCCAACATTAATGCATTTCCCTTCTGTTTAACTCCCTTCTGCTGCCTCTGATCGAGCCAGGCAACAACATACACGTCATCAGCAAAGCACAGACTCAGGCTTCGAGGAGAACAGCACTGAACAAGCTCTACATTCCACCCTGAATGTACTATAACCTAAAAAAGCTATTTCTGTCTACAATAAGACTAATGGATACAAAGAAATAGTGAAGAAGGTATCTTGTTTACCAAGCTGGATTTCTTCATACAAGTTTTCCTCTGTGTCAACATGAGGGAAGAATGAAAAACAATGAAGGAGAGACTGATGAGAAATTTTGTTACAAAAGAAAATGAGAGACTATATGGGACATGGCATAGCTTCATGGTGTTTGGCAACATAATTTACATGCAAAAGAAGCAAAACAAAACTCAACCTCAAAGGCAAATATACTCTGGCATCAGATGGTATTTAAGTTTGCATTAACCAAATGGAACCCAATTGTCTTACTGATGCTATATTCAGAGACATTTCAGGGGCTTAAAACGGGCTTTGTGGCCCTTATTCAGAGTAGCTGTGGATAATGCATGTGCAAGCTGGATACAGTACAATGTACCAGTCTATGAACTTGGGAGCTGTTTTTTTTAATCTATCACTGCATACAAAAGCCACAATGTCACCTTTATTGTAAAGGGTTTTTAAAGGTCTTCATTGTAAAAGTTTTCCAAGCGAGTAAGAGAGAGCATTTAGACTGGCTTCACATGATCAGAACATCAGTCTCAATATCAGTAGCCAGCTCAAAAACCAAAATACAGATAATATATCACATCATCACGTTGAACAACATCTTTTGAAATAACTGATCAACAGACAACAGAGGAAAATAAGCACTGGCCAAGATTTCTGTAACCAGCTAGCTCAGCAACTTTGATACTGATTGCTTTGGTATAGAAAGGGAAAAAAACGTATTATAGAAGAGGAGACTAAAAAGCAGTCCTCAAAGAATGTCAATGAATGTCATCAGTGAATGTCCTCACGGTGCTTCTAGGACAGGGTAGGTGAATGAGGCATGGAAAATACTTAAACATGAGTTTTAGGAGACACAATACAGTACAAACACATACTACAAGTATGCAAATGTCAATAATGTTGCAGATGATTGTATATAGTGGAAAAGATCATTTAAAAATATGAGCTAATTTGGGTAACTAGAAATCAAATGTGTTACGCATAACTTTGAACTGCTTCATGTAACTGCCCGGCAGCATGAGAGTTGAGAATGTATTATTGATTGGTTCAAGTAGGATAGCAATAGAAGGTAAGTGAAGTGTAAAATACATTTCTAAAGAAAGTTTTTGACACACACAACAGAATTATCTTTTGGGTTTTGGTATATTACAATGTTTATATATCAGAAAAGCAACATTAGCACTGAGACATCACATTATTAACAGAAAAAGAACAGCAGAAATAATTACTTTTTGCACTTGCCTTAGTGTGTTAATAGAGTCAACAAACCCATACCATACGTCCTAGGACTAGATGCTAAAAGAATGTCTACTACAAACCTGACATGGCTTACTTTGACTGGACTTTTTTGTTTTTGTTATCTAGAACTAAAAATCAATATTGTTTGTTGCCAGAACTGGTTTATATACCTTGTGTTCATGTTAAATAAATTAAATAAAGGGTCCCTGGGTGGTTTGGGATCCGCCTTATTAACTTCCTAGAAGTCTCAAAATCGAAATTCTTGGAGTAACTGAAAATGATCTGATTACGAAGTTATGCTGTCGTTGTTTAGCTTGCTTTACCTAGAATCGACACACTTCTGTCATTGGTATTCTTGACTAATTAACCAGGGTGGTGCTATAGCAAATTGGTTTATCTACTTGATCAGTCATAACCTAGGAACTGTGACTATGTTTGGGATGGCTCTGAAAAACCTGATGATGCTGTAGCATATTTGTAAATATAAAAACATGTCCAATGACTTTAAGAGTTTTGTGGAAGGAGTGAATAGATACTCATTTCTCAAATGGAAGGAAAATGAGAAGACATGTAAAATCTCAAGTAATGTATGGAAGAGCGCATTACCAATCCAGAAAAAAAGACCATTTCCAGAGAATTCATTGTTAAACCAAATATTTAGTTGGCAATAACGCTACCCTCAAGGTCACTATGGCATGTGAGCAGCCAGCCAATGCTGGATTACTTCCCTAAAATACAACCCCCCAAATACCAGGAGATATTTCCCACACTGCTTGTGTTTATAGGCATCCGTTAATAATTTATTGTCAGGTTTGACACGAATATCAATTCACAGAGGTAGAGACTTTGATTTTCAATATTTTCTAATTATGTTATACACAGGTTTTCCACAAACCCTCGGACCAAGGGGCATATTGGCAGTACAGTTTTAAATTCGGACACATGGATTTTTCCTTATGTATTGAAATTCCTACACTGTTAGCATAAACGACATAACCTAGCACTAAGCTCAAGTGGGGAGGTCATATCCTCACTTCCTCTGCAGGCTCTGTGGCAAACACGCCTGCTCAAATCAGCAAGCTTCACTTCCAGAGCTACAGTTATGTGAGAGATCCAGATTTCACTCATTCGTCCTGCTGTGTTGGCCCACAGAACATTTTCATTCAATGTTAAACCTGAGTGAAAACAAAGACCTTAAAAGAATTCCCAGTTACACAACAGGTCAACAACCCTATGTGTAATGCTGTCTACCCTTTAAGATCTGTTCCATGCTCATGTCACAACTCGGGCCCTGAACCACAGGGGTAAAGTAAAAGTGTGGGAGCTGACTGGTGTGAATGCCTGTCCACAGCTGTCCAGGTCCACTCTGGCCTGTCCTCTGTGTCCCAGAGTGGCCAAGTGTGCCCCTGCTGCTCTGAAAATGGGGCAGTCAAGCTCTCGCCATCAGTAACTCCTGCATTAATGAATGTAGATTAGATGAGAGGCATTATAAATGGATCAGGAGACTGATGGTGGCAAGAGCAGGGCCGCAGGGGGCTCAGAATGCTCAAGAAGCTGGAGAAGGGGACAGTGCCAAGATGTGCGCTAAAACCACACATCCATGTGAGACTGCGACACAGCTGGCTAAAACAGCATGTTTTCACTAACGTCTAAATGTATTGTTTTCAAACACATCTGCATTATCGTAGCGATGTCCTGAACTGATTTGAAAGGTCAGTATCTGATACCATAAAGGCATTTTGATACATTTTAATGTAAGCCAGATTCATTTTCGATTCTTTACTCATGTCATTGCTTTAAGGAAAGGTGACATAAATTAACATTATCTAAAACATACAGCACTGAAACAAGGTTATAAGTTTCACAGGCATGCTAAAGGTGGGTTTTAAATGTGTAAAAGATCTCCAGACAGCAGTCTCAGTCCCACTGTGGAGACTCCAAACCAGGGCAAAAGGGAGATTGCTAATACACCATAAAGACTACAGTCTACTGTTCAAGTATAACCTAATACATGCACTTTATTACAAATATACTAGTCGAATACACTAGAATAGTATCAAAGACTACAGTGGTATAGTATAGTCCACGTTACTCTATATTATTCCTAGTAAATCTGTATAATGCTACAGCAATCATTCTCGATGGACTATTCTACAGCCCTGCTGTCCATGCTGCCTCATAATACTTTGCTACAAACTATAATCTAACAAATCAACATGCTAACATATATCATAACACAGCCTTTTTCCTGAAATACTAAAATATGCCAGTACCACAAAATAGATTCTTTACTTCATGTTGTTTCACCTACAGCATACTTATCATCATGTTCTATACATTCTATACTGTAGCATGGTTATAATGGCTGTCTGCACACTCTCTAGGCCTACTGTAGTATATATAGATTCTACAGATTCTGCACTGTAGCATGTCTATCATGACTATTCTACAAATTCTGTATGGCAACATGGAGGTATATAACTCTAGTCCTGAAGGCTTAGTGTCCAGTACAGTGGAAAATTAATACTCAGCAGTCATCTGCAGCGCCACTGTTGTGACTCTGGTTAAGTGTGTTTTGTTGACACAGTTAAAGTAGCTGCACATAAAATTGCAAGTGCATGGCTCTTGCATACTTAGCAGCAAGATAACAAGAAGATAATAATAAGGTAAATAACTGAGAAAAAGAAGTATTAAAAACTAATAAGAGACTATTAAAAATAATCTCTTAAAGAAAACAAAGTACAGATAAAGATGTTTATATGGATTTTGTGCACAAAAGTATGCAGAATGTTGAACACTGAATAAATGTAGCTATTTATATGATTTAAGCTGTTTCACATCATCAGCATTATAAGTGACATAATACCGATTACTGTATTTTTTAACATATGGTACTGTTACGTCAGAAGACTGTCGTATTTCAGGCATATGGTTTGTGCTGGCAGTCTTTAAATAGAGGCAAAATGCCATCCTGTTCTAGTGCCACCAGCTCATACCAACACATCCACCCACAGCACAATGGGCATCCTGGCACTGTACAAGCACTCTGGCACCTGGAGCCCAGGACTAAGGCTTGGACATGGGGTGAGTGTGACCTCTGCTGTTTTCGTTCTGTGAATGTGCGTACAGTATTAGTGGAGGTGTTATGTGTGGTGTGTGTCCAGTGCAGCTATGATCATACATTTCGTGAAAAGATGCACTGAGCACAGGCATAAAACATCCAGAGTCAATTCTACAGCACAAGAGAAGAAAAGTGGAGCAAGCAGATATAAACCTCAGGGTGTGAGAGCAGAGAGGCAGGGAGACGAGCACAATTATATCACTCTGATGTGCATGAAGTTTGTGTACTGGCCACTGTTAGCATGCAGGTAAAGCAGAGTGGACAGTCAGAGACTGAATGGTCAGAGGCAGAACTGAGATCAAATAGGAATATGCATGTGTGTGGGTGTGGAGGGGGGCATGAAGGGCAGTGGGACGGGTGCAAAGTTCTTTACCTTCCACTGCGTTTGCATTTGAGTGGTAGTCTGGAATGAAGCATGAATGGAGACAAGAGCAGAGCAACACATAAGCATGAGCATGAGTAATGGAGTAAATACACACATAAATACATACCCTCTGTCTCACTCTCTCTCTCACACACACACACACACACACACACACATATATATATGCAGCGAAGAGTATTCTCCAAAGCACCCAGCACTTATTTTCACTCAGGAAATCAACAAAACATGTCATTTGAAATGGAGTCCAAACCTTTGCATAAAACTGTACACACCATTAGTGCAATCCAGGGAAATCCCCAAAGTGCCGCCCACAGACCACAGTAGGCCTTTAAGGTCTGGTCCTCACCCGATGACATAACACATATTTTTTACTTCTTTTCTTAAAGGAGCAATATTGTAAGTTAGCATGCTAATCAGCTAGCCTTGGCCCATCCTGGCTTGTAATACTACTTTGTACCTCAAGAAGCAGTAGGGCATCATTGTAGCATCAGGTCAAATCAGTCCCACATGAGAGGATGAAGAAGTTGCTCTAACCTGATGGTTTTGTCTAATCTCTTGTCAATCATTTTGAAGGTGCTACTTGAAGGTGACTCCAGTTAGATCATAAAGACAGGTGGCCAATGAAAGGATAAATGCAATGATGACTGAAGCTATTGGCAAGTAACCATTGTAACAACTGTCACCCCCAACTCTCAACAAGAATCCAAATTCGGCAAACAAAAACAAAAGAAGTGACATAAAAAGAAGAAAACAAGAGTTAACACTGACGTTGCTGGAAATGCTCTTGGCAAGTAAAGGGATAAAGTCTGATGCTGAACTTGCAATGTTTCTAGTACAAAGGGGGAAGAGGAGGGACTGCGCATTAGAGATATATTGCCCCCTAAAGTTTAAAGTATGAAATCACCAGGTTGCATCATCTCACAAATTGCTCCTATAAGATACTTCTATTAACAAAATATACAGTATTAAAGTAGTGGCTCTCAAACGGGTCCTCAGGGACACCCAGACAGTCCATATTCTTACTCTATCCTTAGGTTTAATTAAAGCAAAAATCTGGACTGATTGGCATGAGTATAACACACTCATAACTTGATGTTAAGCTGACCATTTCTATATTTGTATACCATTTTATCTCATTGGCCCTTAGCCTACCATACATACTGCAGTTTGGCCCTCTAGGACAAGTTTGGGCAACGCTGGTCTACACACATTCTTACTTCAGCTACAACAAACATAGCCCACTTATTTTACTACCTTACTAACATTACTAACTTTATGGTTGCTTCAGTCTGACACTACATACACTCTCTCTGTCCCACACAAATTCAGTACACAAGTCAAGCAACAGGATGGGAACTTTAGTACAGGAAGCACAATTCTCAAAATAAATACCTACACCTGAAGCTGGTGAAGAAGTTTGTAAAGAGAAAATAAGAAAGCTAAAATCATATCTTCAGCTCTACACAGAGAGCACTGTTACCATGATGGATGGTCACTGTGAGAGTATGAGCATGCATGGAGCATCCTTCCAGCTGAGCTCTTGTGTGTGTGTGTGTGTGTGTGTGTGTGTGTGTGTGTGTGTGTGCGCGTGTGTCTGTACATGAGTTATGAAGGAAGATCTCCAGACAGCAGTATCCATCCCACTGTGGGGACTTTTATATCCATTTTAGTTCAGATCAGGGCAAAAGAGATTCCTAATACACTATAAAGACTACAGTCTAAACTGATACATGCCCTTTACAGTAAGTACACTATGCTACTTTATTATAATAGTGATATAGATTATTTTTATATAGTATTGTCCATGTAACTATTATGCTACAACAATTAGTCCCAATGGGCTATTTTATAGTCCTACTGATCAGCCTGCTATATCCTTGATATACCTTATAATCTAGCACATCAGCATACAAGCATCTACTCACATTACAATATAGCTTTTACCAAAATACTGAAATATGCCAGTACCATGTTATAGACTCTATACTCATGGTGGTCTACTTAGAGTATGCTCATCATCATGTATTATACATTCTATACTGTAATATAGTTATTATGTATTTCTATGCATTCACTAGGTCTACTGTATCGTATCTAATATGAAGTTCTGTTCATTTTAAACTATTCCAAGCATAGCATGACATACTATGCTTATCATACTGTCCTACACAGTATCATACAGTATTATGCACAAGAGTACTCAGTACTAGGCCTAGTGTCCAACACAGTGGAAGGAGGTCTATCATGGGGGTCTACACATTCTACAGATCTACTGTACAAATATATATCATGATTATATATCATATATATTCTAGACATTCTGTACGTTCTGTTCTGCACCTATTATAAGCTGTCATGATGTTCTACAGTCTGTAGTACACATGACATGCTATATGACAGCAGGTCTATCTAAAAGTTCTGCATAGCTGACACTGTGTCCGATTTATGAACATGTTCTACACTGTCTATACATCGGCAGATCTATCACAATGTTCTTCACAGTCTATACTATATAAGGTCTGCCATGATATGGTCTATCCATACAATCTATAGGGTAGCATGGTTTTTCATGGCGTGTAGAGTAGTAGATCATGAGGATGCTCTACAGTCTATCACAGTGTTTTACATGTTCTATATGGCGGCATGTCTTTACATGGAGCCTATACTGTAGCATGGTTAACATGATGATGTACGCATTCCATGCTGCAGAAGTCCACTGTGGGTCTGAATACCTATCAAGTCTATTCACTAACATGTCACATTGCATGACATTAATCAATCAAAAATACAGACAAAATAAACCAAGAGAACATGCAGAATCAGCAATGTAAATGTCAAAGGAGGTACTAACCTTTGACCCTCTCTCCACGGTTCAGCTGGATCTCTCCCTCTCCCTGCGGCGTGTAGGGCTTGACCACGATGAAGGTGCGTCCTGGCACGGCGCTGTAGAGTTTCCGCTTGGGTCCGCGGGCCCCCGAGAGCACGTGCGAGGGCCCCGAGGGGGGCGGGCTGGGGTCCCGCTGCACCGTCCCGGGGCTGTAAACAAAAACATAGGTTACCGTGGTGATGCCCGGCAACTGGTAGCCAAATCCGGTGGTGACCGACATGGTCCGGTGAGTGAGCCGCGAGAGCTGGCGCGTGCCGCCGCCGCCGCCGCTGCACACACATGCACGGGGACGCACGCACGCACGCGCACGCACACGCAAACACGGCGTGTGCAGGTCCTCTTCTCAGTCCTCCCAGTCCGGCCAGGCCCACCTGCTTTCTCCTCCTTTTCTCCTCCTCCTCCTCCTCCTCCTCCTTCTCCTCCTCCCCTTTCCTCCCTCACCCCGCGCTGCCGTTAGCGGCTGCCTGTCGCTGTCCGTGGTGCTGAAGGCTGGGGCTGGGCCGGCCGCGAGCGGGGCATGTCCGCTCCCCGCGGCTCTCGCGCTCACACACACACACACGCACGCACTGACGCGGCTGCGCTCGCTCTCTTCCCGTGCCTGGGCTCACACACTCCCACCCCTCTCTGCACATTCTATCCACACGCCGAACCGTCAGCCGACGACAACGCGCGGCTGCCGGGGGGTCTGGATTGATTAGCGTGGGGAAGTGCGACTTACCTCACCCCCCCTTCCAAAAAATCCCCCGCCACGCAAATACACACACACATTCACACACACGCGCACACACACATACTCTGCTCCCTCTGCCGTAATCAACACACCGCCCCTCCTACCCCTCTCTCTCCCTCTCTCTCTTCCCTCAGACTCCCTGCCCTCCCCTCTACTGCTCTTTCTCTCCTTCGTCTCCCTCTCTCCTTCCTTCTACATCTCTCTCTCTCTCTCTCTCGCTGAAAGACAGGTTCTGAATGTTAATGCAGCTGCAGGCTGAGTAGCCGCTGCTCTACGTCTGTCTCATTCATCTCAGAGCCTTCTCGTTCGCCCATTCATCTCTCTCTCTCTCTCTCTCTCTCTCTCACTCTCTCTCTCTCACCCACACACACACACACTCTTAAACACAACCACACACACACACTCTGTACAGCACAGCACAGCAATCACTGTGCCACATGCATCTTCCTCTTTCACCCATTTACAGCAGTAATCCAGACAGAATAACAACCTGTACGTCATCCTGGAACCCGCAGTTACTAACGCAAACATAACACATAAACCTGCCCTTAGACGCTCCAACACACCATGCAGCTGTGACACTTGCCCTCCCCCTTGGTCTCTCCCTTCCTGTCCCTCCATCTCTAACAATTTCCGAACAGTTAGCATGCTAACTTTGCCCAAAGCTGTGATTTTCTCCCT
The DNA here is from genome assembly GCA_034552555.1 of Semaprochilodus insignis. Classification (NCBI taxonomy): domain Eukaryota; kingdom Metazoa; phylum Chordata; class Actinopteri; order Characiformes; family Prochilodontidae; genus Semaprochilodus; species Semaprochilodus insignis. Next base: position 23,457,596 of record CM067486.1, on the reverse strand, counting down.
AAGTCATGTTGTTTCCTCCATCAGTCGTCAACTTCAGCGAATGTGTTCCTGTCCAGGAAAAAATCATTCTCCGCTGCCCCCTTCTTTTACTGGCAAGATCCATCAACACACTCACCCTTTCCCCCTTCCCTCCATCTCCCCCCTCTCTCATCCCTGCTCCACTCCCAACATTGAGCTCAGTGACGGCTTTCCAATTACTGCAGGGATACAGGGGCTGGAATGACTGCAGCATGCAAATACACAGCAATGAGGGAGAGACAGAGAGAGGGAGAGAACGACAGACGGTGCATTAAAAGAGGATGGCAAAATGAGAGAAGGAGAACAGTCAAGAAGAACAGAAACAAGGTGGACATAGAAAGGAATGACAGGAAAGGACAGGAATAAATACATGTGAAGAAAGTGGATGAGAGAGAGAGAGAGGTAGAAAGTGAGAGAGGGGGCAAAACATCTTGGAGAGCAATAGAGAGGTCAAGAATGAAATTAACAGATGAGAGAGAGAGAGACGGGGAGAGAGATAGAAATAGAGAAAGAGAGAGAGAGAGAGAGAGAGAGAGAGAGAGAGTAAAGAGAGAGAACAAGCCAGTTCTACTTTGCACTGTACCTTCTCAGAAACTCCTTACTCCATACTGAGAGAATAGAGAGAAAGAGAACAGAGAAAGAGAGAGACAGAGAGAAAGAGAGAGAGAGAGAAAACAGAGGGTGAGGAAGAGAGGGAGAGAAGAGATGGGCAAGAGACAGAAGAAGAAATGGAGGAGACAGAGAAGAGACAGGATGAGACAGATTGATAGATACATAGAGAGCGAGAGACAGAGACAGAGCAAGTGAGAGAGAATACAGAGCAAAGCAAGCAAGAACAGAGGTTGAGAAAGGGAGAAGGGGGAGAGGGAAAGAGAGAAGGGGGAGTGAAAAGAGACAAAATAGACTGACAGATAAATGGATGGACCAGTAGAGAGGGAGGTAAATGAGAGAGAGAGAAAAGAGAAAGAGCAAGAGACAGAGACAATAGAGAGGGAGGTAAGTGAGAGAGAGAGAGAGAGAGAGAGAGAGAGAGAGAGAGAAGAGGGACGTAAGTGAGAGAGAGAGAAAAGAGAAAGAGAGAAAGAACGAGAGACAGAATGAGAGAGAGAAAGAGACACACTAGGTTGACACAGTGGGGCTCTTGTCATGGTCTTCTCTGATTTCATATTGATCAGTCAGAAGCAGCAACCCATAATAAACAGCACTGAAAATCACCCCACGCTGCAGTAACATCACATTTCACACACATCAATCATCATAAACACACACATACACACACTTCTGACAAGTGTTCTTTCATAAGTGGATGAATGTGAAATGGGGTCAGTTTCTTAGCAAGCGGGCTGCAGTGCAATGGTGCTTCGATGCTCTGAGTCTTGTGTCCTCCAGTAGTTTTGGGTGTTAATTTTTAACAGCTGATACAACCTATATTCACTGAACAACAGGATTCCTTTTTTTTATGTTTTCATTAAATTTACAGTCTTACGTAAAAACAAGAAAAATATATATCTCCAAAATAGTAACTTCACAGGAGAAGACAAAATATTCCCTGCATTTAATGTTAGTTGATGTAAAGAGATTTAAAGTGATCTTATTTCAAGTGTTTTGAAGCACTTTAATTGGACCATTAATTCTAAAAGCTGTTATAAAGTATTATTTATGTAGTTATTTTAAGGACAACAACAATATGAACCTCATATCTTCAAGCTTGTTAGAAAATCATCTTAGTAGGCTTCTAATGAAGCTGTTCGAGAATGCCAAAAGGGTGTAGAGCTGCATCAAGCTACAGGGATGGGGCACCTTGAAGCTAAAATCTAACATTTGTTATGCACTTTTTTGATCACTGCATAATTCCATGTGTGTCACCTCATAGTTATGTGTTCATTATGATGCCAAACTGTGGAAAGAAGAAGGAAAACCCTTCTAAGACTAGCTGCTTATGTTTGGTGCTTATGAAGCGCTAAGGGATAAAACACACCAGCAAAACAAAAATGCCACATTTTTAAAAAGGCCACAAAAGTGAGTCTTTTTATTCATGAAAAAAAAATAACATTTAAGAAGATACAGAAGGAAACAGAAGGACACAAAATGTCAATGATGCAACAGCCTGTAGTAGCCCATTAATATTTTGTTTTGTTTGTTTTGGCAGGGAATATTACCATAAATCAGCTGACATATGTAGGCAGGAATAATGTGAGAAAGTGAGGCTCTTCCTAAACTACATTCATTCTTGTCATGTCAGATGATATTTATTGCTGTTTTAAGTGTTTAAAATTAACATTAATTGATGTTCAACACATAAATATTTGTATACAATAATAAAAAGTAACTAATTGTTTACATTGATTTTAACAATCTCTAGAGAACTTCTGAAGGAAAGACAATTCTCTCCCATCTTTGCGGCTGTGGCTTATACACTATTAGATGAGCTGAGGACATCTTCAAGTCACACAGACTGCATTGTGATCAGACAAAAACTGGTCAACAGCAGCTCTGTTAGGTCTGATCCACATGTACCACTGAAACACAGACTGATGTGTCACTATTAGCGCTAATTTGATCTATTGCACAAATAATACATGCTCTGTGGTGGTCCGGTGGAGATCCTGACCATTGAAAAGCAGGATGAAAGGGGCTAACAAGGTATGCAGAGAAACAGAAGGACTACAGCCTGTAACTGTAGAACTACAGTTATTACAAGTGGAGCTGATACTGATAAGCAAAAAGAAGGTGTACTTAATGAAGTGGCTTTCCAGAACTGCCTTAACTCTCTTGGGCATGGAGTTCACTAGCTTCACAGGTTGCCACTGGAATCCTCTTCCACTCCTCCATGACGACATCATGGAGCTGGTGGATGTTGCGCTCCTCCACCTTCCATTTGAGGATGACCCACAGATGCTCAATAGGGCTTAGGTCTAGAGACATGCTTGGCCAGTCCAGCACCTTTAACCTCAGTTTCTTTTCCAAAGGGAGGGGAACATGCTCTGCTTCACTATGTCGCAGTACATGTTGGCATTCATGGTTCCCTCAATGAACTGTAGCTCCCCACAGCCAGCAGCACTCATGCAGCCCCAAACCATGACACTCCCACCACCATGCTTGACTGTAAGCAAGACACACTTGTCTTTGTATTCCTCAGCTGGTTGCTGCCACACACGCTTGACACCATCTGAACCAAATAAGTTTATCTTGGTCTCATCAGACCACAGGACATGGTTCCAGTAATCCATGTCCTTTGTCTGCAGCAAACTGTTTGCGGGTTTTCTTGTGCATCGTCTTTAGAAGAGGCTTCCTTCTGGGACGACAGCCATGCAGACCAATTTGATACAGTGTGCAGCGCACGGTCTGAGCACTGACAGGCTGACCCCCCACCCCTTTAACCACTGCAGAAATGGTGGCAGCACTCCTACGTCTATTTTCAATTGACCACCTCTGGATATGACGCTGAGCACGTGCACTCAACTTCTTTGGTCAACCATGGCAAGGCCTGTTCCGAGTAGGACCTGTCCTGTTAAATCGCTGGTCTTGGCCACCGTGCTGCAGCTCAGTTTCAGGATGTTGGCAATCTTCTTATAGCCTAGGCCATCTTTATGGCTATGTGTTGAGTTATTTTGAGGGCATAGCAAATTTACACTGTTATACAAGCTGTACACTGACTACTTTACATTGTATGAAAGTGTCATATCTTCAGTGTTGTGCCATGAAAAGATATAATAAAATATTATATATATATACTTTATTATCACATCTTCACCCTCCGTTATTTCCCAAGATACCTTTAAAAAAAACATTGCAGCCAAGTTACATCAGTGCATCCTTGAGTACACACATGCAGAGAAGCTGCGAGAGTAATATTGCCCGTAAGTTGAGAACTTAGTTCTGTAGATCATCTTGATATACCCTACAGAGCAGGGCTGGACTGGAAGCTAAAATCAGCCCTGGACTTTGGTCAGCCCATTATAACCACAGTATCTCTTTGAAGTACATACATGCATGTGAACACGTCAGAGACGCTGCAGGTAGGCTGAGAACTTCCCAGTTAATAAGCTAGTTTATTAGCCAGTGTGGGATAGTACATTAACATTGAGTTAGCCTTCTGTAGCCTCAGTGTACAAGCAGATTGAATGAACGGGCTAACTTGACCCTCCTGCACTTTGACCTCACGGTTCCTCACTCTGACATCCAAAGCATTTTTCTTTATTTATTTGCATCTTCTTTAAGTAACTTTCTGTCTTTTTTATGGCCAGCCCCCCCTAAAGCTTTTTTGGGGTTTTTCTCTCTGTTATTCTCTAGCTGTCGTCACAGTTTAACTTTCCCTGTTCTGCCAGCATTTGCAGGATTGGTCATTGGCCACACACTGAGAATGTCCTGAAATGCACACTCCAATATTCACTTGGCAAATCTTATTTGTCCTGGGTGGTCTCCAACCAATTTATATAGTGCTACATTTGAAATTACTATGTATTGCTCCCTCTCTTTCACTTTCTCAGCAGCCCACTGGGATTTATTTCTAAAGTGCAAGCAGCTCCCCCTTGTGGACAATTTGAGTGAGTGAGTGAGTGAGTTACAAGTCAGGTCCATGGGATGGTCCATAGAATCTAAATAAGAATAATAGTGTAATGAGCTGACACCCAATCAGCTACTTGTTGCTATGCAGTGTATGTAATTATTATACATTTGCTATTACTGTTTACATGCTCTCTTAAAATAATTGTTCAGTGTTCTAGAGGTATTGATAAGACACTCAGAAAAGTATACAGTGACATAATTCATCATGAATTCAATAACATATCATCATAATTCACACTCCTAGGCCAAAGTCCAGAAGGCCACTCCTATGTAGCCCTAGCCCTAAATCTGAGGTATAGCAGTGCTCTAGCTGGGGGTGGATGAGCCCCCAAATCTCTCCTCATCCCCCTGAGTCTCTCATCTATCTGACAATCTGAAGCTCAGAACACACAAACACGCACTCAAACACAACAAACGCCAGCACACATGGAGAGTAAAGCTTTGTGATTCTAATTACTAAGATCTGATGTTTCTGCTTTGATAGTTTATATTTGTCTTTGTAAATGGACCATATATTCACATATATACGTGAACAGATCTGTGCCCCAAAATGACCCGCATGCACACATTTTATCATCAAGTTAGCTGCCACTGACGCAAAACAAGCAATAAGCGAGCAGTGATTTTGGAGCAACACTGAAATCAATGACATGTTTGAGTAAATATAGAATTTAAATATTCTTTATCTTCTCGATGATGTATGTTCCTATTTTCCCCTAAAGTGACTCAATGTTTAAAAAAGAAGCCAGCCAGGATAAATGGGGCCAACATAAGAACAATTATGTCCTGGTCTCACAACTGCTGAAATTAATGAGAGCTTAGTGACATTGTTAACCTGTATCAGTGTAAATTTTCATGTATTTAATTATTTAATTACTTATTTTTAATTGTATTACTACTATTATTATTATTATTATTATTATTATTACTATTATTATTATTATTATTATTATTATTATTATTATTACTATTATTATTATTATTATTATTATTATTATTATTGTTACTATTATTATTATTATTATTATTATTATTATTATTGTTACTA